>JAODKM010000035.1:17481272-17499018 GCA_026780845.1 Petrocephalus sullivani | reverse complement strand
GCAACTGCCATGTGATTGGTTGATTAGATAATTGCATGAATGAGAAATTGAACAGGTGTTCCTAATAATCCTTTAGGTGAGTGTATATATTTTTAAGGTACATAACAGTAGATATAAAATACATTTCAAACCAAAAATTAGATTCAGTTAATCTTTCCACTTCCCTTAAATGTTTATCCAGTGCGTGGCTTATGCCAGGAAGCACAGAGCACAAGGCAGGCGATACCAGTCCATCACAGAACCCAGCCTCACATTATTGACAATTTAGGGACACAAGCTGCTTCTGGACTGTACCAATATACTGTAGATTTCATGGAAATCAAAAGCTGAGCACTTTTGGATTTTCTAAAGAAAAATGTTAAGCTACTGAATATACATTTTAAAGAAATTAATAAATGTTTATATTTTATTTAATTGCTTAGCTATGACCACATTATTTTATCAATATAACTTATTAGTATTAGGTATTTGTAGGTATTAGGTATTGTATAGTTATGTTCTTATGTACTTATGTTCTTATTTAAATTCACCTTAAATTCACCTTAAAATAAGCAGTCATTCCAAGAAATTTTAAAACTGCAATTTGCTGGTTCAATGATCTTAAGCAGCAACAATATATTTGCAGATCAATTCCAGCAGGCCAAAACCATAGTTAGCTGAACTTGCATCTCTAAATTTCCCATTGTGTGTGCATGTACCCTGGTGGACCAAGGGTGTTCCCCAGCCTTCTTCCTTATGCTGCCCCCATTCAATTATAGGCCCCAGGCCCCCATTATTACCCTGTTCTGGATAAGTGACTTGAAATTGGATGAATGCAAAGGATAAATATATGACAGGTTTGGGCAGTTACATTAGTTTTTTTAGTGTACTTGTGGCTGAGTGATATAAAGGTATTAATATGTAACAACAATATCAGACAAGCAACCTGGTATCAAAATCTGACAGTGAATAAACAGTGATTTTCAGCATAGCCAAGATAACAGACAATAACTAATAAAAAATAAATAAGGATTTATGATGTAGCCTTCAGTGTGTATTCATGCATTTATATGATGTTTTTTAAATGGCTGTCATGGCATAGCATATCACAAACATTTTCCGTTTCAGGAACCATGTGTTCACTATCCTTGTAAGTTGGGAAGTTCAACTTTGTCACATCAGCAACTCCTATCTTCCACTCAGCAACAAGGCATTTTGAGCTTCCCCAATGTATGTGAATTGTTGAACAAGTTGAACAATGTTGTCTTGTTTATTTTTCAGAAGCAAAGACTTCAAAGTATGCATGATCATCTAAGCTGGTGAAATGTTAAGCAGCAAAAGCTTCCGCTTCAATGGCAAATATTCGTCCAGCATTCCATTCGTCCAGATTTTGCATATTCATTTTGTGAGATCTCATAAAAGTTTTGTTTCAAATAAAAGATTATGGGGACAGTGCATACCATTTATTTTTCAGATTATGTATTATTGTGTGTTAATAATAACTGCATCATCTTCATTCAGTTCATTCAAGTAAAGCGACCTTGGAAAAAACTGGTTTTGGCTCTCCTGAAGGACATCAGACAACTGAACATACTAGAACTGTGGTGCTGACAGTGAACTTCTAGAGAAATCACCCCAATACTACCCCGGCCTTCATACTCAACAGCATTGCTTCTGCAGTAAAATCCTTTGTTCTTAGTATCTACAAACTGCCAGGAGCTGAAATAGAAGCCAACATAATCACCATCACAAAAAAAGCAGAGTAGAGGTAGCACCCTCTGTGCTTTTTTTTAATGCAGCAATCATGGAATCAGAGGAGGTGGTCTTGCATCTATCTGCACCAGAGGTGGATATTTCAGGTTTAGAAAGTAAAAATCCAGACCAAGATTCTGTTTCAACCAACCATTTGAGTACTCTATGGCTGTGACTCTTTATACATGACACGATAGGTTTAGATAAAATCTTGGTCTGTATTTTTGCTTTCTGGACCTGAACTATTCACCTGTGATGTGCACAATGACTGGTCAAAAACAGCATAATCATAGACAGTCACTGTTCTCCTGATTTAATATTTATTTTAGTTAAATGCTGTCCATTCTTTTTTCCAAGAGAGCTAGCAGTAGTGAAAATAATTTCTGTCTGCTACTTTGTGTCCAACACTAAATCCAGTGTGCTGAGGTCAAAACTGAAGGCATATTTTGTCTGTCATGTCCGGTTCTCAAGTTATGCATGCAGGAGAGAAAAAATGCCAAAAATACTATACATAATAAAAGTTTGCCTTATAACTGTGATATTTGAAAAATGTATTCATTGCAACAAAATTACAAACAGAAGTTCACCATAACAGACATAACATACTGTTCAAAAGTGCCTTAGGCACTTGCTTTTGCACTTGTGAGTGTACGTTGTTGCCCGCTGCAGAAACCAACAGTAGTCGCGCATCATGTTTGGGTTACAGCAGCCTGTGGCCAGTCTTGACTTAAACTGAGCTGAAATTAGCTAACGACATACCTAAATCCACAAAGCACATGACGCCAAGCCAAACCAAACACTCAAGTCGTGCAACGGTGGCCCTGTATCTCACCCTACATCGTGTACTCTGTGGGAATGTGCACAGATGATGCAGAAGCATGAATGCAAGCAGGAAACGTATTTCAAACGAGGCAATAGTGGACACACACGTGACATGTTACATCAACCTGGTTCCTGGTAGAGCAACATGAAGGGGGTAACCAGACACAAATTTCTTCAGCCAATTTTTGTTTATTAACTACTCAAGAGAGTAGCACATCATATAAAGATTCCAAAGCACCCCTGATATAATGCCAAACCTCCCCCCCATTTAGATCATCTCACTCTGTTCCTCATTTCTGCATACACCCCTCTCAGAAGAAAAATTAAGCCACACATAAAGACTGTTAAAACCTGGTCTGAGTATGCACTGTTTGGGACATATTTGACTGAACCTGGCTGAGGAAGATAGAAGAAAAAGCTATGGCTAAGAATAACATTAAAAGTTTCTTCCAATATTTGAACTCCAAAAAAGCCCTAAAAGCTGAAGTCACTAATATACAGAATAGTAACGGTCTTTTAAGCGAAAATTAAATTGATGTAGTTAATTAGTTAAATGATTCTGACTCATTTCTAGTCTACCTTCGACTTTAACCAATATATGTATAACTGTAAAAATAATGAAAACATTAGTGGACCGTCTTCATCATTCAAATAAATCTAAGCAAAGTGCGACCTGTTTTCATAATTTTTTTGTAGTATCTTCCTTGTGGTCAGCACTTTGATACAGTACTATATTACTCGGAGTGTAGCCCGTTTTTCTGCATTTCATATGTATAACTAAAGCTGCTACAAAGCCTAGCTAAGCTAAAATACATTGCAGGGCCCTGATGGCATCCTACCTAAAAAAGATGAAGGAAAGAAATACAGGGAAGAAGGGATATTATTTGCAGACTTAACTTTGCATTTCAGAAAGTTTCCCCATGCATTGCGCATGCGAGAGAACGCTCTAGATTAACGTTTTAATCAGTGGGAAAGATTATGTTTATGTAGAAACATACAAACAAAAATAAATCTGATTTATTAATTTTTTCAGTACTGAAAGCAATACTGCTATACTGACTAACATCAGAGCTTATCGGTACTCGGCCTTTAAAAATGTAGCCCCGGGGCCAGTTTAGTACCGGGTTTCAGTACCCATCCCTATTCCTAGGTGGAACTTTAGCTCTACCCTGATGGTTAAGCCAGTGGCTTTCAGGAATTTCCTTGTGTTAACACATATTAGTTGATCAGAACAGCAGCCTTGTAAACTTTTACACCTCTTGCTCATTCAGGAAGACAGTAACAGGCTCAGGGAGACCGTTCATGAAGTCCTCTAGAAGAATCAACCATCTTAAGTCCTCCCTGGATTCTACCCTCTATGCACTGCACTACTTGTCAAACAAGCACTTTTGTAGAGTTTGCACAGGAAAAAATGTCTGCTCTGACTTCCCAGCTTTCCTGAACTTCTGATGGTAGGTCTCATGGACCAGCTCATAGGCATGTAAAATGCTAGTTTTCACCACATATTGGTTTACATGGTCCATGCACAGTGCAAAAAACACATCCAGTGCCTTCCCCCTGAGGACATCTTGAAGCAACAGAGGCCACACTTCTTTGGGCCAGTTAAGGGTGGTTACAATTACAAAGGCTACCTTTTATTTGACTTTGCCCAGTTAAACAGTACGGAGCCCCTAAGGGGTCAGGGTGGGAAATTTTTAATAGTTTTACGTTCCCTCGCAATACTTTTGCATCCCCTCGCAATAGTTTATAAGGCTGAAGTAGGTTTCTTGTTTGGCAGTTTCTTATTCACAAAATCCATTCCACCTTAAATAGGTATAATGCATGATCTTCCATATTCACAACAATTTATCTGGTCAAAATTGAAACGTACATTCAAAACATTGACACCATCTGAAAGAGCAATTATTGCACTGATCTATTGCATAGCCCAAAACCAGAACAAGATGAACTACACAGATAACAATGAACATCAATCTAAAACTAGATGACAAACGTTCAAGTGTTCAAAAACAAAGTGGAATCCCGTTACACACGGGCACGCGAAAGCAAACAATAACAGTACGGACAACAATGCATTCCCTTAAATACTGTACGTATTTTCCAAAAACACATCCAGGTGAAAAAGCAGATCACCGCTGATATCCTTGTAAACAGTCCTCTGGTGTCCCGACTATAATTCCCAAATGAACTAACTGGCACCTAGCTAGTCTTCTGGGGCCTTTTATGACTCCACCCTCAATACAGGTACACTCAAAAATGATGCTAATTTAACCAAGCTCAGCCCTGTCTGTGCATTGACAGGCCAGGACCTTAAGAGGCACAGAGGGTCATCACAATATAAAATAAAATAAATAAATATATATATATATATATATATATATATATAAACTTACAATAAGCTGTTGTCTAAATGTGCACACCGTTAAACTAATACTTTGGATTTAGGTCTGGGCTCTGGCTGGGCCACTCAAAAACTTTCTTCTGGTTAAGCCATTCTGTAGCTGATGTGGATGTATGCTTGCGGTCATTGTCATGCTAAAAGGTGAAATTCCTCTTCATCTTCAGTGTTGGGCATGGTGTTATTTTAGTGATGCGCAGTGTTGTTTTTGTTCAACCTTGATTTCATCAAACCATAGCACATTTTCCCACATGCATTTGGATGACTTGATGTATTTCTTTGTGAGAAAAGGCTTCCGTTTTGCGACCCCATAGTCCAGACGTATGGAGAGCATAAGATATTCCTTCAGTGTTTCGGTAGGCCTCTTGGCAGCCTCCATAACTAGTTTTTGCCTTGTCTTTTCATTAATTTTGGAGGGACATACAGGTCTTGGCAACGTCACCGTTGTCCCTTATCTTCCTTACATCTTGTTGATGCTGGTATATCTAATGCCATGGAAATGTTTTTGTACCTCCTGACTTCCCTTTTAACAATGAGGTCCCTTTGATGCTTTGTAAGCTCTCTGCAGACCATGGCTTTTGCTGTAGGATGTACATGTCAGGAAAAACCTACTAATACAGATGAACTTCATTTGGAGTTGATGAGAGTCCCTTTAATTGAGGGAGGTGCAGGCAGGTGGTGTAGTGGTTAGGGACGCAACCATGTAAATCGAAAGGTTGCCGGTTCGAGTCTCCGACCTGCAAGTACTGCTGAGGTACCCTTAGCAAGGTACCGTCCCCAAGCACTGCTCCCCAGGTGCTCATGTAGCTGCCCCCTGCTGTGTCACAATATCACATGGGTTAAAAGCAGAGAACACGTTTCGTTGTTGGTGCTGTAGTGTGTCAACAATGACGATTAATCACCTTAATGGCAGGAGTGTACTGGCTACTTCTTGACATGAGTCTGAATGTGATTGGAAGAGATTATGCACATTTATGCTACCAGCTTATTGTACATGTTTCCCCCCCAATAGATTTGTTTGTTTTTCAATTGAATTGTTCAGGTTAAAGGTTACACATTAATGGTGGGGAAAGTTTTGAAATGATTTTAAATTTCTAAAGGTCTAATTTTTCACATCATAAAAACCTTCCATTTTAACAGTATATTTATATATTCATATAATCATATAAGTAAAGAATAAACCTTATCATAAAAATCCATCCATTCATTTAATTCTTAAAAATGAACCTTATCATCAACAAAATAATTCAAGTTCATTAATAGAATTATGTATGATTTATACTCCCTTATATCATGTGTTCCTGCAGGAGCAGGTCCGAGCCTGCTCCACAGCCAAAAACCAATCTGTTTTGCCAGGTAAAGCAATCTGCCATAGCTCACGTGCCCCTGCCTTTTAAGGTGAGATGACATGGCATTCTGATTGGTTTATTGCGTGTTACTCCCAAAACACACTTCTAAATAATTAAAATAGTTAAGACAACCTTTTTGTTCCTTGTGCAAAGTCTGCTTTTTCTGCCGTCAAAATAGCAAAATGAGTTTGGACATGCTCGTAACTGTTAGTTGTGCCTTCCCATTTATGCTTTGTGTTAGATCACCAAAATAGTGTTGTATGGCAGCAAAGGAAATAACAGCAGCTGTAGAAGACACTTGGTCTTGTGAAGTAGTTTATGCATCTTTTTCAAACTTATTTAAGGGGTGACAAACTGAAGACTGACCACCCAAAAGCAAACAAAATTAAGCATTGGCACTTAGTCACACCAAAAGGAAGAATGAGTTATCAATAAAAATGAAAGATTCACATAAAAGTAAGAATTGTTTTTTGAAAAAGAAGGGAAAATGCACAACAAAGAAAAAATCATTTTAAAATGTATGTGCATTCCCAAAGTACATATAGCTCGTCTGAAAATTAGACCCAAAATGATATTTTCACATTTGAGAGGTCGGCTGATCAAACTCGGATGCAGTTTCTTATTTGTTTATAATCTTTTGAAAAGCCCTGTGCATGTTTCTAAGCATTGAAAATTTTTCAACAGACTCTAGTTAGAAGTATACTTTCTGAAATCCTAAACATGGCAATTTTTTTCTCTTCATTTTTAAAAGGTCTTCACTTACAAAGTGATGCCATCTGTGACAACCATGTTCATTTCATTACATAGTATACCTTGCATGGACAATGCAGCTATATATAGTAACAAAAAAGTTTTGTGAGATCTCATAAATGGACAAAATTTTTGATTATTTTTTTTCTCCTCTCATGTCCATACATGTTCTACTCCCAACCCCCACCCCACCAATATTAGGACCTATCACTGAACCTGTTCATATCTGGAAACATAGAAACATTAAAGTAGGGTTGTGACTTATTGATCTAAAGTGGCTATTGACCATGCATGCTTCTGTGATTTTGTTGGTGGGGCGGGGGGGGGGGGGGGCCAACCTGATGTAATTTATCCCAATATTCTGAATTTAAAATGTTGTATATAGTTTTTAGATTTTGCCTATCCCTAGCCATCCCAGTCCATATCATAGACACTGATCATACACCCAATACCCACACTTAACACTGAAGTGGAACAGAACAGTGCTTACTGAACACGCATAGATGTGCACCACTCACACACAAAATATGGGGGAGAAGAGGTTTTACTTGGATACAAGATCTTGGTATTGAGCATTGGCATATTATCCCGGTTTGCAGTTTGCAGGGAGCCCGAGCTGCCCAAGGAAAGGTTTCCTTTGCTGATTCGCTTTTCACATGGTGATTTAGAGACTAGACAATATAAAGAAAAAAAAACACTAAAATCAACAAACATGATGACCTGATTTTATAGAATAATAAACAGGGAGGAGTTACAAATATAACACAAACAGAATCACAATCAGTACCATCTCAATTCCAGTAAATACAAACATTAAGCAAGAAATATGACCACTAAATTTCCATATAAAAATCCCTTGTAAAGACCAATTTTTAGGACAAAACTAATAAACTATAGCTTACACCAAAATTATTTCTAATTATATAACCTGTCATGCCCTGCCCGTCGGATCCTCCTGTGTGCCATGCCCCCTCGTTTCCCTCATGCAGATCCTCCTGTTCCCAGCTATTTCAGCTGTGTCCGTGTCTTCTTTGGTGCTTGAGGAGGAAGGAACGACCCATGATGCAGGCTGCGGGTTCCAAAGCCCCTCGCAGGGGTGTTTATTCATAGAGAATAGGGACAATGGCAACGCCAGCCACAAGAGACATGGACACAGCTCAAACAGCTGGGAACAGGAGGATCTGCACGAGGGAAACGAGGGGGCGTGGCACACAGGAAGATCCGACGGGCAGGGCATGACATAACCATACTTGCATCAGCTAAACTGTTGCTCTGCCTTCTTGCTAGCGAAATCAAAATGGCATGCAACTATAAATTTTAACTAACCTAACTATACACCTTATACTTAAACATTTAGCTGGTCTTACTTCTTGATAACAAGTACTCACCTCTTCTACAGGAATGTGCCTTAATGCTTCGGGACGTGCTGCCACTATAAGTAGACTGAAGGGAATCATCTTCATCCTCCTCCTCTTCTTCCTCTGTTGCCAGAGAAAAAACCGGTTGCTGTGTCTGAGCATTCTGGTCATCAACAGCTGGGATTGATAGAGAAAGAAGCATGAATGTAAATTATGCAAGATACACACTTTATGAAAATGACGACAGCATACCGTACCTTTGCTTTAGCATTTCATTAACGCTATGTGCAGACTGGAAAGGGGGCTGTCGGAAACCATAGCATTGTATTCCCTGGACAGCCCCATCTCTTGCTCCACCCAGCCAATCCATACTTGCCCCATACACACCAACCTGTAGAATTTCTAAAAGTACTAGATGGATCACTTGATAATGTGAAAATTATTAAATGTGTTTTTATCTGAATGCTCTGAGTCTTTGTTGAGATATGAAACTCTGAAACTACACATTCACTTAATGCATATTCCTCTTATATGACAATCTTTCTCCACCAAAAAGACTGGTTGATTGCATTTCTCTGTTTTATTGTCCACATTTGAAAATGTCATTAATATATTTTATATTATGTTTAAATATTTATTTTCTCTTTATTTCTCATTTGCCCTATGATTAGCATTTCCCATGACGTAACAGTAAGAATATATATATATTATATACCCTACCCAAACCTAAAAATATGGTCCTCCCAATGGTCCCCATAACATCAAAATAGCATTTGGACATTTGGTCCGCAAAATGAAATATATACCTGATTCCTATGCACGCACGCACACACACACACACACACACACAACTACGCATGCAGGCACGGACACATAGACTATATACAATTAAAAGCAAAGCTTGGGATCCGAGTGTAGGGTCAAGTTATTTATTTAGCACCTCTGGAGCACTTGAGACTTGTCTTAATACAATTACGTGTACCAGATATTACGTGTTATTTCATGTGTTGCTACTGAATGGGCTAAATGATATGGTTAATTGCCCATGCTACGTTTTGCCGAAGGAAAATACCGCCGTATAACGAAAATATTATTATTACAGGCCTACCTCACATACTGTCCTCAGCTCTTCAAAAAACGTGACAATTAAATTCCCCCATAAGAAATTTTGCCATGTTCCCCACGATACAATTCGCCCACTGGCTATCGGACTGCAAGCAATAAAATTTGCTGAGCAGAGAAGCTAGCGACAAAAAAAAACAATATTAATGTTATTATACAATATTCAGAAAATCATCTTGCACGCCACAGTTTAAGAATCACATATGTGTACAATGTTCTGGGGATACATTTAGATGGCAAGAGGGTGGCTGCAGCCTCTGTTCTTGCTCTTGACTGCCCTCTGTCAATGCAGCTACAAGTATGAGGTGATCAGTACCTTTTTGTCAATTTTCAGGTGTAGATTTGCATCAATAGCATTTTGGTAATATGATCCATTACAGTAAATATAACAATAACAAATATATTGATCCTATTCATGAGGATAGGCCATCTCATCCATCTCTTTGTGCAACTGCTTCAATTTGAATGTGATGTGATTTGTCTCGAAATTTAATCAAGTTAAGACATTCACCCTTATAACATGTCTGCAAAGGCTGAAAAATATCTCCAAATACTTGAGTTATCATGCGAACGAAATCAAATGTCTGAAACAACCCTTTTTTGCTATGCTATGCGGTGCTGCTTCAGTTGTGGGGCAGTGTGGCTCACTTCCAGTTTGTCACTCCTATGATGTCCCTGGGTGCTTCGGCTGCTCTTACTTTCCTTTGCTACCATACAGTGCTGCTTCATTTTTGGGCAAATTTGTCTGAAAATAAAACCAGGTATAGATCTTCATTCAAATCAGGTTTTTTGAAGCAATAATGATATCCATCAAATATTTTTTGACTTATAACATTCACAAGGTCAAATGGCACCTGCCTTCATCCTTCCCTTTTTCCGCTACTGAGTAGTTTTGGGCCAATCGGTCTCTAATTTAATCAGTTCCAGATCAGTACCCATACAATCCCTCTGCAGAGTTTGAAAATGGTATTGTCTGAACAAGCAAAGGACCTGAGGAAGTAGCAGCATACTGGTGCTAAAACTATATGCATTCCATGAAGTCTGGGGAATTAAAATATTCATAAATATAGAGGAATTTCATTTGGCAGCACAGCGGCTTGGCAGCTAGCACAGTAGCGTTACACTACCTGGGTTTTAGCATCAATTTCCACTCACAGCTTTGTCAGTGGAGTGAGCTCACTCTGTTTCCTCTCAAAGTTCAAAAGCATGCTGCAAATGTGAATTGGTCTCTCTGAACTTCCCCTGGTATGTGTGAAGGGGCGCTTTATAACACATGGGCACATCCTGTAAAAGTTAAGACAGCCTACCAAGTATCAAAACTGTATAAAATTACTAACAGTGTGAACACCAATGGAGTCAAAGTGTGGCTCAGTGGGTTAAGCCTCTGTGCCTGTGACTGGAAGGTTGTCAGTTCAAGCCTGGTCTCAGCACGTCTGTGGGCCCTTGAGCAAGGCCCTTAACCCCCAGCTCCCTGGGCTCTACAAGAAGTGGCTGCCCTTCACTGCTAAGCTTACTCTCATGAAGAACAAGACTGTGGGAGGTGAAAAGAGAATTTCCCCACAGGAATCAATAAAGTATCAGTTATTATTATTATGCATGCAATGTTTGTCTCCTGTGAAATTATGCTTTTGCTGGGTCTTTGATGTGAAGGTCACCATCCTGAATTTTTTATAAATACCTCACCTTTTTCAGTATGCTCGATAATCTGTCGAATTGCTTTCTTCAGGCTGTTAGCTCTCAACATCAGTTGTTCCCGTGGAGTAAAGACGGTAGAGGTGGTTCGGGGAGAACATGGTGCAGGAGGGGTGCATGGAGAAGTCACCATGAGCCCCTCCCCTTCCTCCTGCTCAGCAATTGTTGGGTGAGGGCTGGGTGGAATTGTGGATGCCTGTGCCTCCTCATTCAGGGTCTTGAGTAGCAAGTCCAGCTTCTCTTTCAATACTCCACACTGTATCAATAATAAACACTAAACCAGAAACCAACAACCCTTCCAACAGAGATTAAAAAAACACATGCTTCAGTTTAAGAATCTGTATTGTCAATAGCAATCCAGGTAAAACCTTTGGTATCTGCCTGTGTAAGTGATATTTAGAGGGAAATTTTAAAAAATTAATAGCAGTGCTTGCTGAGTTTATTCATCTAAATATTAGGGGTGTAACGATATGCCCAGGTCACGATACGGTACGTATCTCAATACTGGGTTCACAATACGATATGCATCACAATATTTTGAACAAAATTTAAAAATTAAACAAATTCAAATAACACATTTATTTCAAAAACATTAACAAATTTCAATAAATATCTTTGTCGTACATAAAATACACATTTCAAAGTTTAATAAAAAAAAACTTTCTGTATTCGAAATAACAACTGAATGTGTCTTTCTGTCACTGAAAAAATTGTTAAATTTAACATGAACTTAAAATAAAGATACCTCAGACAGAACTTCTTAGATAATAAATAATAAAATTTATCAAATGGTGTTCTGTTCAACAAACACTAGCGTTTGTTTAGGTTACTTACAGGTTTTTTTGCAAAAAAAACTGCATATCTACATTTGCAGGCAAAAGCTGGGATCTTTGAGCACTCATAATATCCCCTGCCGTAGAAATAACATTCACTGGGAACAGACGTTGCTGGAACTGTTAGGTAAGCCTTGGAAAGAGAGGAAAGAAGTAGGTACATTTGAGCATTTTCTTTCTACCATTTCAGTGGACAGCTAGTGAGGGAAATAGAAGTGTCCTTTTTGTACATGTCAATTTCTACTTCTATCCTACGTTTGGCCTGACTGACTTGGTTTAGCAAAAGTTGCACCAAGGAGATCTTCCAGTGCTGTCTTTTTGCAAGGTGGTGGCTGTTCTTGTTCAGCTCTCTGTGTTGTCTCTCTTTTCTCTGCTGCGTCAGTGGGATCTTCATCACTGGCACCTCCCTCCTTCTTTTCTGTTTGCTCCACAGTGCCAGCCTTAAAAAATATATATTAAAACAAACTATTAAGGACTGGGGAGGTTAGTACAGTTGACAGTTACACACACACACACATCACAAAGTACATAAACATGCAAATACAAATATACAGATTCTCAAATAATGCAGACAAACATACCTGCTGTAATTGGTTTGATTTGTCCATCAACCGGTGGAAAACCTCTTCGCGTTGTTCAGGGAGTAGGTGGGGCAACGAACGAAATCTGGGGTCCAGTGCAGTACTTTCTAGCAGATAATCCTGTACTTCTGTGTATCTGCCTGAGAGGTTCTGCAGGATGGCTGCTTTCATGTTAGCTATAATTGTAGTAATATTATGCGCCGTGGTAATAACATGTGCCGTGATTGCAATATAGCTCTGACAAGCCCGCAAAGTCCACCCATCAGTTGTAATTGCCACATTCTCTGCTTTTTTCAGACCGTCGACCACCTTTGCCTTAGCTTTACGGTACAGGGCTGGAACTACCTCTTGACTGAAGTGCGGGCGTGACGGAATATGGTACCTGGGCTCCAGTACCCTAACCAATTCACAAAATCCAACATTGTCGACCACAGAAAATGGTCTCATGTCCATCTCAACTCCAATGCAACTGGTTATTTCTTGAGCTTTCATACTTGACTGAGACCATGTTGCAGCAAAACTCTGTTGTATAGATTTTTGGCCTTCGTTCACCCTTTTTGCTGCAGGAGTTTGCAGGAGTTTGTTGTTGTGATGCCGTTTTAAATGGCACATCATATTCGAAGTGTTTGACGCTGTGTATGGCAGCCTTGTTTTACAGTGTTTACAAACAGTTTGTGATTTGACTGTAATTTTTTTACCGTCGTCCTGTCGCGTGACTGGAAAACCAAAATGCTGCCAGACGATCGACTTATAAGAAGACGGGGCATCTTCAATTTCACTTTCAACCGAACTCATGTTGCCCTAGTAATGTTCAAGTGATTTCTGTTACTGCGATGAAAGCACGCTTTTGCAGACGTAGGTCACTTCGGCAGCTCAACCAATAGGATTAAACTGCCGTCATATCGTAAATGTATAGCCAACACTTTACAATACATATTGTAACATTTTAGCATCGCGAAATATCGTACTGCGATATAGCGTTACACCCCTACTAAATATTGATTGGTTAAAGCAAAAGTTGGTGAACTGAGAGAGCAAGATTTATTGCAAGCAGCAATACTGGAGAGTAGCAAAAGTTTACCACAACCAAAAATGAAAATGTGGGGACTTACAGTTCATATAGGCATAGCTCAGGCATGACAAAGGCAAATTGTCAGTGCTTTATCCTTTATAGAGTGAATGGACTTGATTATACTTGGTATGTCCAGTAAAAGGAAAATAAAACAGAACTAGAAAACAACCAAAATTTATGATAGGATGATGAAATGAATATTACACATAGTATGTAATAAAGAAACTTCCTACTCCTGTGGGATAAAAAAACAAAGTAAATGACCCCTTACCTTCTTGGCCATGGCCTCTGATTCCTCAGAACTCTCTGGAGTTTTTTCATATGCTTTTCCAACACGAGCAACAAAGTCCTTCACAGTCTCACACAGCACCCTATAGGACAAACAGGATAAAAAACAAGCACAGATAAAAAGCAAAGCAAACCACATAAAAACAATACAAAGTAAAACTAATAGGCAAAAAAACTGGCAACCCTATAACATGTGCTTAAGCATCAGGGACCAAAATTAGAGAAATAACAGCAGCAATACTTACATTAAAAATTCTTCTGACTAGATAGACAGACAATTACTGAAATCATACACCCAGGTAGACTAACATACTTTGCAGATGAGATAACCACAGAGTGCTGGTCTGAAGTGAGAATTTTAGACAGATGGGCCGCTACTGAATCTTCATATGTAAGAATCTGTTGTACCTAGAAGAGAGAACACAAATTTTATTGTCATTTCAGTGTCAGGATATACTGCTCTTGCGCCCTTGATCTAGGTGTTGAACCTGAATTTCTCTTAAGGAATTCTACCAGCTGCATATTATTCAGAAAATTGATATTTTTAACCAGAGACATAAATAACATATCAATGGAAAGTGATTCTGGCAATGTCACTGTGCTCATGCTTCTGAACCTTTGAGGCCTTTAAGATGGTCAACCATTTTACTCTAGAACAAATAATTGAATTTGATGTTGGGCTGTGTGGAATGGTGTTCAGGTGGTTTAAATTGTATTTGCCTAAGCAATATCAATATGTTCAAGTCTCCATTATCTGTACTCCATCATCACTGGTTAAATTTGATATATTACTCTGATCAGTGTTTGGCCCTATAAATTGTTCTCTATCTACATGCTGTCATTCAGCCAGTCAAGATTATTGCCCCGGCCCAGCAAAATTCCAAACCAGATTGTATATATTTTTTTGAACCAGAAAATTTACAGTAAATGTTATAATATTCATTATATTGTAGCCCTAAGCATTTTCCATTGGCTGCTAATTTAACTCAGTTGTAGCCCTATTTATCCTGTATCCCAAGCCTTCAATTGTGGAACATTTGAACAAGGAGCATTTCTTGATGCAGTGTTGTATTGTGTTAAGTGACAATGATTTCTGTACTCCCAAGCTGATGTGGCTACGTCACAGTAACATGACGGTTTCTAATGCAATACCGCCAAAGGGCTTAAAGATTACTCACATTCAGCAGCAGTTTCTGCCTTTGGCCTTTACGCACAGAGATTTCTCCAGACTCCCTTAATACAAGACTGAGCCTTTAGTGGATGCTCTTTTTATACCCGATTATGTGTACTATATATACATAATGTCAGTTAAGCTACTATTGAGGAACCTTCCAGAATGTTACTTCTATGAGCTTTCCAGTCTTTCTTTGCCTCTGTCCCAACTTCTTTGGAGTGTGTTGCAAGCATCAGTTTCTTCATTTAAATTTGTTTATGTTTAACAAATAGAATCTTTTGTCTGATAGCACTAAAAATCTTTTCTTTTTCCTTTTGCCTGTTAAATAAAGGTTCAAGAGAATTACCAAATTACAGATTTTAGTTTTTAACACAAACACTCCAACAAAAGTCATAGATCAGTAAACTTCCTATAGTTTCCTTTGTTGTTAGTTTTCAGTCTCATCATGTCCCCTTGGTCGCGTGGTCAGAAAATACGGGATAGATTATAGATTATGTCCCATATTTGTTCAAAAGGGAACATGGCATATTATTTTTCAATATGGGTCAAATGCATAATATACAGGACAGGTGCTAACTCTAATCCTCACATTTCCCAAATGACTTATTCTTTTGGCACGATAAACATAACTTACAGCATATAGTTTCCTTAGCCACAAACCAACAAGGAATATTGCCAAACAAGTAAGTTTATCCTGCCTGACATATGAACTTGTGTTCTGTATGGTTAAATGTGTGTCAACCATCTTTGTGTCAAGAATGTGCAAAATCCTGGGAGTGCATATTGCTGAAAGATTATCGTGGTCCACAAATACCCTGCATCACCACTTGCCATGGCATCTATACTGGGGAGGAAACTATTTCCCTACAGAGAGTGATTACAACTCCCCAAAGGATTACTGAAACTAGTTTGTCATCCAGAAGACTTCCAGTACCATCAAGGACTGTACCCACCCTACATATGGTCTGTTTGCCCTTCTTCCCTTAGGAAAAAGATGACAGGACTACAAGACTTAAAAACAGTTTGTATCCTTGCGCTGTCAGGCTGCTGAACTCTGATTCACAAATAACGCTGTTACTCTTACCACCTTCAGTATTTGTGTACTTAAAATTCATTCTCATTACATTGTGTTTTGTAGAATAACAATAAAATATCTTATCTTGAAGTGATTGAGCTTAGTGAGGCAGAAAATGTTTTGCTTCACTGAAGTTCTTTTTACGTGCCCTGTGATGGGCTGGGCCCCCGTTCTGGGTTGCTCCCCACCTCGTGCCTGTAGCTTCTGAGATAAGCTTTAGACCCCCCATGACCCAGAGGGATAAGCGGTTTAAGAAAATGGATGGGTGGAAGTTTCTTTTATCAACCTAAGGGTGGTGCCATTTTATGCAATACTTTGAAAGTTTTTTGAAATAAGAACATAAGAAATATACAAACGAGAAGAGGCCATTCAGCCCATCAAGCTCGTTTGGGGGAAACTTAACTAATAGCTCAGAGCTGTTAAAATCTTATCTAGTTATGATTTAAAGGAACCCAAGGATTTAGCTTGCACTACACTAACAGAAAGACTATTCCATACCCAAACTACACGCTGTGTAAAGAAGTTCATCCTCAAATCCAGTTTGAAATGTTCTCCCTGCTATTTCCACCTATGGCCAGAAGTTCTTGTATTTGAACTAATGCTGAAGTAATTATTTGGTTGAACAGCATCCAAACCTGTTACCATCTTTATGGGGACTAGTGTAAGGTAATTCACGTCGGTAACAGGATTATAAGGCACAAGTACTTTATGGGTGCCACACAAATACAGGAAGCTGATTTATGAGAAAGAGCTTGGTGTGTGTATATATTGATGCTTTGATGTACTGTACCACTCTCACCAGTGCAGGGAAGCAATTTTAAAAGGCCAATAGGATATTGGGTTACATTTCCAGATCTGTGGAGGTTAAGTCAAGGGAGGTAATGTTAAGACTATACTAGGGCTGGGCGATATCATCATAGCGATTTTATATTGCGCATGCGCGATAATCACCAGGGCTTCAGATGACATGCAAAACATTTGCCTGGATGCCAGCTTTTCAGCACTATACGGGTGTTTATTTACGCCTTATTTCTTAAGCAGATTAGTAGTACAGCTAAAATATTAATGAAGAGAGATTTGTGGCACAAAAAAGTAAGCAATCTGAATAAACTGGGTGTATCTTTATGTTTATTAAATTCGGATAACAGAGCACGCCACATAATACTGTTTTGGTATACTATAGTTGTGGCGGTGAAGAAAGGAACCGCTCAGCAGCCATGATATCTTTTGAAATAGGAGATAAGAACATAAGAAATATATGAATGAGAGGGGGCCATTCGGCCCATCAAGTTTGTTTGGGGAGAACTTACCTAATAGCTCAGAGTTGTTAAAATCTTATCTCTAATTTTAATTTAGCTTCCACTACACTAACAGGAAGATTATTCCATACTCTAACTACACTCTGTGTAAAGAAGTACTTCTTCAAATCCAGTTTGAAATGTTCTCCCACTAATTTCCACCTATGGCCACGAGTTCTTGTATTTGAACTAATGCTGAAGTA
>JAODKM010000035.1:17423290-17437867 GCA_026780845.1 Petrocephalus sullivani | reverse complement strand
TATGAAGACCATAACGTAAACATAGCCTTTAATTTGTATATATCATTAAAGGCTATGTTTACGTTATGGTCTTCATATCAAAAACATGGGGGTGTTCCATGAAGCAGAATTTTTCAGTTAGCTGAGTTAACTTAAGCTAGAAGTCAATAACAATGCTCCTTACCTAAACTCTTATTGCACAATCAATTTTTGATGACAACTGCATCATGCATCACGTATATTTCTGAATTATGGTACTTAATGCAGCTTTTTAATGTGTGATTTTCAGTGATTCTTCCACAACCTAAACCTACTTATAATGAGCCACAAAATTAACCAACAGACCATTGCCATCAGATGGTTTTAGTATTTTAGTACTAGGTACGATTAACAGAGAAAGCAAGCAAAACCTTTGCTATGAATCATAAATTAATTTTTTATTTTATTGTTTATTTTTCTTCACACAATACATCTATGTACGAGTCATTGGTTTGTGAGTGTGCTCTGAGATGGGCGGCCACCCCATCCTGGATTAGTCCCTGCCTTGCACCTGTAGTCTCCAGGATAGGCTCCAGACCCCCCGCAATCGTAAATAGGATATGTGGTTACAGAAAAGGGCATGACAGAAAATGCATACATGTAGTGCTTTACTGTTAAGATTGCACAATCTCAATTTGCGCTATCCAAATAAAATTGATAAGTAACTGACCAAGATTTTCAAGACACCACAGTCTTAATCTGTTGTATAGTGATTGTCACCTCATCGATTAGATCTTAAGTGATTGTTTCAGCCCATTGTCTGTGGCCATGCCCCGTGGTTGCTGGAGAGCTGTGATTGGACATTTTGTGGTGGCACAATTTCAGCATGTACCTTTTGAAAATGAGCCGATGCAGCAGAGCAATGATGCCCATTGCATTTTAGTGTGATGTTGCACAATTTCTTTGTTTAATTGTATGTAATGCAAATTGTTTTTCTCGTTGGTACTTAAATAAGATGCAAAGCAATGGAATGATGGCTTTTCTTTTCATTGTGTCTCATACTTTACTCGACACTCACTGAAAAGCAATGACTCTTGTGCATTGCATTTCTACATGGCACGGTTCCTGCGTGCTGCTCACGGTAAAACAATACGTCGTGTTGATTGTTTTTCTGTGCAATTTTTTTGGGGTCACAAATTTCGCTCCATAATTCAATTCAATTTATTATTATTATTATTATTATTATTATTATTATTAGCTCAAAGCACTTCATATTATCTCTGCTCAAAGCCTCCTGTAAGCAGGCCAGAGGCGACACTAGCAAGGAAATACTGCCTAGAAGGAAGAAACCTTGGGAGGAAACAGACTGGAAGGGGGAACTCATCCTCCAGGGGTCGGCAGAGGAGGTCCAAGTCTTAATTTACAAGGTCCACATTGTAAGATTTGACTCTCGATTCATGGGGGGGGGGGGGTTAGGTGATGGCATGGAGCTGCTGGTTTGCTTCTAATGGCAGGATGAACAGAGTTGTACAGCAGCAGGAAAGGAAGGGAAGACATCTCAGGGACAAAGGGCCAGAAGGATGTCACAAGTAGTAGAGGTTTCGCAAGCAGCAGGGTGGGCAGAATATCTTGATTTTTTTTTCTTTCCAGTCAGCACACCCCAGGTGGGGTAGGGGAAATAAAATATAAAAGTGCATTACCCAAAGTAGGGGAGGCTAGATGCAGTGCAAACAGTTAGGTGAGTGCAATGTCTAAGCCTTGCCAGATATGGCTATAGCAGCATAAAGAAGACGGAGAGGCAAGTAGGAACACAGGCATGGGGAGTCCCTGAACGTCAGGACTCCAATTCCACATGGCAGTGTGAAGCTAGAGTGACAGCACTGATAGTACAGTTCATTCAAAGCCAATGGCACTGATCCCCACCCAGCTTCACACCTCACACTGTAGGCCTAACTGACAGTGGCCAGTTAGAACTAAAAGCTAAGCTAAACAAGTGTGTTTTTAGTCTAGACTAGAATATTGAATGTGAGTCTGAATCTCACACATCCGTTGGAAGACAATTCCACAGCAACGAGCTCTGTAAGTGAATGCAGCCTGTAGTTATTGTTCTTAGCAACCAACATGATTATTGCTGATAAGAAGCTGTTGTGGAATTGTGTCCTTTGCATTATAAGTAATAGCCTATGATGTCTGAGGTTATAGCCAAACTCCCCCCAAATGAGTGTCCTGGACAATGGAGGTCTGTGAAGATGCTTTGTTCCTGCAGCACTTGGTGTATAGAAAGTTTATGGAGGACAGGTGCAAATCTGTAATCCACACTGCAAATGCTGTGCAGAGCTGTCTTTTCATAGTGAGGTGTTGCCACACAGTGATGCCTCCAGTTAGGATGCTCTTTATGAGATCCCTGTAGAACTGGATGTGGGATTGACTGCTCAGAACTCACACTAGATGATCTGCTCTGTACCTGAGTACTGAGTACCCCAAAAGTCTAGTTTGTCTGACTAATGTCTGGCCAGCTTGATGAAGTGTGCCAGAGCACGATTAGTCAGACTCAGTCAGACACATTTAGTGATCGCTAACCACACCTGAGTATGGAACACATTGATGTCAATGATACACCTGGCACACGCAAGCACACATGTATGCCATATATGAACCAAACCTGATATGCTATACATGAACAACACTTGGATCTGGTAGGCTGTATAGATTTTTTTACAGATACTATAAAGCGCCTATAATGGTTACAGTAGTTTCTTCTGCTTCCATTCATCTGCTCAATAAACATAAAAACACTTCCTGTGCAGCAAATTATGCTTGATTATCTTACTGTTAAAACAAGGTAGCATTATAACCTGCTATATTATAAGATCTTGCTATATTATAAGATCCCTTAAATAAATCACTAACTTGAAGCTAGGGAGATCATATTTGACTAGCTGACATTTCAGTATTCTATATAGCATGACACAGGGTATAATTGAGTTTCAGCAGTGGTTCAGACATATTGAGTCTATGGTCCTGATTTGATGGTTAGTGATGTCTGTAATAGAATCAGAATCAGCTTCATTCGGCAAGTGTGCTGGAGCACACAAGGAATTTGCTTCCAGCTGCTTGAGACTCCCTAGTACACAGATAATAAATAACACAATACAAACAATAACCATAAATAAATTACAATAAATAAGACAATAAATTACACTATACAAGATAGTATATAATAAAAGTATATAATAATAGTGTAATTTGTTCCGGTACTAAAGAAGTATAATAAGGAACAGTACCACAGTACCTTTTCAGTACCAATATCCCATGCAACACTAGTCTGCACTACTAAAAAACTAGGACATTAATTATGAATTTCGTTCCATACTCTTACCTTCCTAATGAATCTTTTCTTCAACCCAAAAAGGCAATCAGTGATGACAAAAACGTTCTCGGCCGAGGATGATTAAGTACAATGTGAGCGCAGACCAGCAGATCACAGTAAAAAATCTATATATGTTGGGCACAGTACTTGGTAACTGGGTCATGAGTGAGTTAAAAATGCAGGTGTTGCTGAGCTCTTTTAACAGTAACTATTGGTGTTTGTTGGCCAGCTCAGGTTATTAGATGTGTACTGTTAGGAATTTGAAGCTGTTAGCTGCTCCACCTCAGTGCCTTTGATGTAGAATGACTCAAGTGGAGGATGGGACAGAGGAGGGGGTCACTTTAACAAAACAGGGGTATTAGGTCTCATCACTGTTGTTAATAAGTCTAAGTATGGTTGTACCATCTGCAAATTTAAAAATTATGTTTTGTTTTTGAGTGGATGAGCAGTCATGTATAAGGTAGAAAAGTTTTGGACTGTAACAACAGCCTTGGAAGGCACCCGTGCTTATTGGCCCAATTTGCAACACTTTGTTGCTTAACCTCATCACCTGTGGTCCGTCAGTTAGAAGTTCCAAGATCCAGGTACAGGTGTGTGCGGTCAATCCAGGATCTGCCAGTTTTACACATGACTTATGGTGTGGATGGTATTAAAGGTTGAGTTGTAGCCCAGGAAGAGCATGCATTTGTATTGCCCAGATGCTCCAGGGCTGAGTGTAGACTAAGAGCTACCATATTATCTACTGACCTGTTTTGGTCGAAGGCAAACTGTAGGGGGTCAACACTCTGTGGGATTATAGATTATAGAGAATGAATTTTAAAAACATTTCTCCAGGCATTTCATGGCACAGGGCATAAATCATTCATAGAAGATGTGTTATCCTTTTTGGATACTGGTACTGGACCATTCTTGCAGAGTATAATTATTTCTAACCTTAAATCTTAAAAAAATAATTTTTTTAGCCATATAACTGATTCTTTAATTCATACAGCTATTAAATTGTTATACATCTTAAGTAATGATTATTTAGACATAACTTGAAAACCACCCTGAAACTTAGCCAGTAATAATCATCATTGGTATTTTGTTGTTAATTACGTCTAGCTTGATCATAATGTGAAGCCTATCACTATGTGTTTAGGATATATTCAAGCATGCCGTGCTCTGATGATCACTTCTGTGCTTCTGGGCTTGTTTGGCATCATTATATCATTGATGGGAATGAAGTTCATAAAAATTGGACACACTTCTGACCATCTTAAGGCCAAGATTGCTATTTTTGGTGGTGTCATGCACCTTCTGTCAGGTGAGTACCCAGCTGAAGTGTTGGCTAGTAAATGTGATGTGCAATGACTTGGATACTGTGTGTGTGGAGTTTGCATATTCTCACAGTGCTGCATTGGAATGCATTTTGGCTAATTGGTATCTATAAATTGCTCATAGTATATTGTTGAGTTTGTGAGTGAGTGTGTGTGTGATGGACTGGCATTCCATCAATGGTGCACCACAGCCTTGTGCCCTGAGCTCCCTGGGACAGGCTCAGACAACCCTGAAGTGGTTTGAAGATGAATGGATAAGTTAGTAGAAGTAGTAGTGACAAGATTACTTAAAAATTCAGTTACAAATAATAATTTGCATTACTTTTATTTTACAATTGGAAAAGAACAATTAAAATTAGAAACTTCTTTTCAGGGGCTTCCTCCCTCACAGCTGTGAGCTGGTATGCCTCTCGAGTCATACAGGACTTCTACAACCCCTTAAGTGGACAACTGAAGTGAGTTCAGGGATTTTTTAAAGGCATACATTGTGTGGGTGAAAATTCTTATGTAGGTACGCAAAATTAGCTATAGCACAACACTTACTTACTCTAACTCTGTGACCTCTCTACATTAACCTCACCCACTGCAGGTTTGAACTTGGGCCTGGCCTATATATCGGCTGGGGGGGTGCTAGTCTGGCCATTCTGGGTGGAGCTCTTCTTTGCAGTTCGTGCAGGGACAACTCAACAGAACTATCTACAGGGTAAGGGCAGTTTACTGAAGGAAACACTTCATATTTATGTTGTTGATGGTGATGATAATTATTATTAATATTATTATTATTATATATATTCTGTTTGTCATTATGGAACTGCGGTATATTTGTCCTAATCCATTTCTCTCAAACAGGTATGGCTACACATACTCTGTAAGTAGCCAAAGACAGAAAATCTACACATCAGCACCTGTATCAGAGTCTCTGAGCACAAAAGCATATGTGTAACCGATACATAAGCAAAGTGTTAGAGTACATATATAGATGTGTTAGTGATATTTTTATCATCGTTATTTGAGCTTGTCCTTTTTTAATCATCATACATATTTTTAAGTGTTTGGCAGTTACTGAAATTTCAGTTTAATAAATATACCTAGTAGTGGGAATCCATTATATTGTAATTTTTTTATTTCTATTGCAATGTGCTCTAATAAATGACTGTGATAAAGCCTACTTTATTACAACTTATTTTGCATAACAAAAGGAAGAGCTTCCTAATAATTTTTTTTGGCAATCTCTCATTCACACCCGTTACCAGTCACATGCCACAGAACTACAGTCACGGGATCAGGTGTTGGGGCAAACAAATGAGTGTTTATTTAAAGGAAAAAACAACAAAAGAACAGAGAATAAAAACTGGGAGCATGGGAAAACCAAGAAAAGGGGCAAGCTTCACAAGGGGCAACCGTCAAAGTACATGCAGGGAATTATGTCAATGACTGGACTGGGGAGCGCAAAACTGGGAGGCACTTTATAACATGTTTGAAAACAATACATTGTGGACACTAGAAAAACGATGGACGGAGCTATTAGGTTATCTACACTTGGAATACAGCACATTGGGAGGACAACTCACACCACCAGAAAAACACTTCTCTGTGCCGAATGAAGCCCAAGGCATCAATGCCAAGGCCTTAGTCATTGTAACAGTTGCAAAAACCTGTGGCCAGAAGACAGTGGGTTCCTGTGACCCTAAGACTTGGTGGTGGACACCAGCAGTGAGGGAAGCAGCCAAACTGTTTAAGAAATCCTTCAGAGCAGTGCATGCTTGGGGATCTGTTGAGACAGCGGAAAGGTACTGACAGGCCAGAAAGGCTGTAATGAAGGCAATGAAGGAAGTAAAAGCTCATGCATGAGAGGAGGTTGGAGAGACAGACTTTTGAGTAGCCTCAAAGTAATGACGATGCAGAGAAAACATGCCAACCCCACACACAAAGAGCCATGGCAGAGGCTTGAACTGTGATCTCAGATGTGTATGCAACAGTGGTAACCACTGTGCCACCTCTATACTGTATTCCTGTATACTGTATTATTGTTATAAAAATGTCTTGGTATTCAAAATGAAATGTGCAAAATTTGAAGTGTCACCTACAGAATATTTTTTTTCTGTCACTTTGTGCAGCATAGTGAACTTCATACAGTATTACAAATAACCTTATCACAAAACAATCCATCAGACAACCCATAGACACTCACAAGAAAAGCTGCTGCAGACTCCTCAAAAATGCTAGCACACATGCACCATTAAATATGCAAAAACAATAAATGTATGCCTATGGAAATGTATATTGTTAGAATAGGATAAAAGACATAAATAATTTTCTATTACAATAATGCAAATATAAAGTACACTTCACTCACTCATTTCAAAAGCAGGCAATATTTAACATTGCCATCATTCAAGAAACAAGACATGCATCTAGACTCTTCTCTGTTATGACACCTATGTGGTGGAATGAACTCCCCCTAGATGTCCAAACAGCTGAGTCACTGGGTGAAAGAGAAAGAGATGAAGCAGGTGTGTCCAGACTGGAATTGTATATTGAAAATATGTGGTACAATCAAAATAGCAGCATCGAAACAATGACAACTCCTACCCAACTCTAACATTAACCCCATTTTAAGTCACAAGCAAACAAAATACAAGACTTTTGGGATTTTTAGTTTTATTGCAGACACAGGTATATGAATATAAATGCACACACACACACACGCACACACATGCGCATATATATATCTATATCTATATATATAGTAATGCATTTATATATTCATATATTTATTCAGTGTGTATATATATATATATATATATACACACACACACATATATACACACACACACACATACACGTTATATAATTAGACGGGAATGCCATTAAGTCCATGACTTTATAAATGTCACCTTAAACCTGTTCTCCCAGTCGTGACGTCACTCCTCTAGTTGATAGGAGTGGAGCTGCTGCACCACAGCACGGGGAGAGCTACATATCTAGGCGCGTGGACGCAGGTAACGCGCTTCAGCTACCTCCTCAAATTGAGTAATGAATTTCTCCTTTACAGCCATACTCCTAATATAAAAACGGCCAACGACTGGAAGATTCAAAATTCGCTGTGTATGCAGCTGTTCTCATGAGCCCCTTATTGATTTCAGATAGGCACTGCGACGGCATCCCTGTCTGAAGAGAAGAGCCACATCCCAAACAGCCAGACACATTTATTTCAACTACACCGTTTTAACGTGCCCTAACCAAATAATATCGCGACTGGGATGGAGAACAAAAGTGTGGGTAAGCAACTTTATATGTTTTCGAAATGCAGGTGTGGTTTGCCGATAGCTTGGATACGCGTGTGTCTGGTGCCGCGGGATGATCCATGACGCGCTTCTGTGAGTATACTGCGGTACTGGGAGCTCGTACACAGGACTTCGCTGCAGACATGAACCTTAAAGTGTTTTTAAAGGGACTGAGTTTCAAAATTTATGCGGCTAGCACTGAATGCCGCTTATAGTTAGGATCGGACACGATTTCGTTGTCAGCGAAAACCAATTAAATTCTTGAGGTGGTAAAATAACAGATTTACGACTGTAGGGCGTCTTACCCTGTCCTGTGGCATAGGCAGATGTGGCTGTTATGTATGTTGCGTGCACTGTTTAATAAAATAATATTATATTATTAAACCATTAAACCCATTATTTTAAATATGATAACGTTGGGATAAAAAAAAAATACTTACGGCTTCTAAACAAAAAATCTAAAATACTAACTGCTTAATATATTTTATTTCATACTGTGATGGAAATCTACGTAATTTTTGGCAAACGTTACTCCTAACGTTCGGCTGATTTTTTAAAAAGCTGCATCAACATGCAGGACATGTTGTGCTTTGTGTTATACCCACCCGCTGCATTTGAATGTCCCTGCTTGGGACATACATGCATAAATATTTTTACTTTGAGTATTGTGTCATTTTAAGTATAAAGTAACGTGTGAACAAATCAAAGGTATGCAAGTATGTGCTATCAATGCCGAGTAATATGCTAATATAGAAAGCTGGGATAAAATACTCATATAGAACTAATAATGTGCTCACACAAAGGTTCCAGTAATGCAGATTTATATGCGTGCCTGTAGCTGGTATATGTACTCACATTGTTAATGCAATAACAGATGTGTAATGCTTCAAAAGCTAATAGGTCTAGCTAATAGCCACATACAGAATATACAGAATACATATACAGAATATATATCTGAAGAAGCAGTAATGATGATAGCTGGGTAAGCAATGTTATCATTTTGAAGGTGTGTGAAATACTCTTTAATGGATCTAAAGGGGAGTTCCCGATAAATTGAGATTAATTTATATTGACTGATAGAATAATCAATTAATGGAGAACATATAAGATAAAAAACAATATGAATAGATAGGGTGAGTAGGGTGCCTTTATTTATTTTATGATTTGGGATAATAGTTTTTGTTTTTCTCCAGAATCCTAAATAATGCCAACAATCTTGTGAACAACCTTGTCAGTTATTTTAGTTCTATATATCTATAGAAAAACATTATATACACTTTGTTAGTTATAGAATAGTATTCTGTAGTATCTATAGTCACTAGGCAACAATATCAGGTTTAAAAAATTGCTATATTGCCATTCGTGCTTATATTATAAACAACACTTTAGGTTATTTTAAACAGCTGTAGTTCAAGATGGCACTGACTTGAGCAAAGCGGAAGGTATTATATATTCTATTAATTTCTTTTGTTAGATAATTGAGAATTTGTCTGATCATATAATTAAGATTACTTCGCAAACTTCAATAAGGTGTTTTCCCCACAAGGAATATTTTTTTAAATTTTAATTAGATGGACCTGGAAAAAAATTAAAGATTGAATTGAAATATAAAGTCAAAGTCTTTGCAAGTTCATAACTTATATTGTTATAAAATAGAGCCTTATATATTGTATATTACAACATTACAATACAAGTTTTTACTTTTACAATTGTTTATCTTACTCTACAAAATAGAATGATGTACATTGTTTGCTGATACTGGTATTTAACAGAACATTTTTTTATTATTTAATAAATGTTTCTATATTATTAATGATGAAATACTTTTTCAAAAATACACTTAAATATATAAATGTTGAATCCAACTCTTTCAAAAAATACATTTAATGTAATTTACATTTTTATACAAGTTTTAAACATCTTACATATCTAAAGAAAAACAAATAAAAGAAGAAAATCTGTTGTCATTATTGCATTATTATTTAAATGACAAATACAACATGCATTAAATATGAGGAATAATAAAGTAGTATTTTCATTTTCCTTCAACAGCATTGTGAGATCTTTTTAGCTTTAACTTTTGTTCAATGTACAAAAAAGGAAGATATACAATGTGTATAAAAATATGAATCAGTAATCATACACTACTCATAAACAAAGTGTGAATGACTCATGAATAATTGAAGGTAATGATATTTCACAATCACTCTCTCTAGCGATATATTTTTTTTTGGCTCTTGTTTCAGTTGGTTAGGTTTTCTTTGTAGTCACTGCTCTCTTCTGTTGCAACAAACCACATCCTTGCTGCTTCAGAGTGAAGCAAGGCTGTAAATATGAAAAGGGCTGGAATATGAAACTGAGACAGTTTGAGGTCCATGCAAATGAGAGTGTAGATTTTTGTTTTTTTTCTTAGTAAGAAGACAGAAGTCACAGATTCCCTATACATTCACTTCTTGTGTCACTTTGTTTTTGTAGATATACCCTTTGTATGATTGTTGTATTGCATTCTTGCATTGTTGTGGTTGTCATGACATGAGATTTGGTGTGCAGGCCTGTTGCCCATGACAGTCCCCACCTTAGGATCCTGTGACTGTGCATCTGCCTATTTTCAGAAAAGCAATTACTTTTTTCTTTCTGTAAAAGAAGCTGCTTGCATTTAGTTTCTCACTCACTGTGGGGAGTTAGTTAAGGTGAAACACAAGGTAATACAAAAACAAACTATATATTTGTGGTTTGAATGAATGTGGAAACAGATGGAAAGATAGAAAACATTACTGAATGTCACAAACCAGCATTATTATATCACTGGACATTTGGATCAGTTTAACTTCTAATGAGTAAATATGCATCCAGCTCTGTCCCACTGTTCTGCCTAAATGCCTATGAATTATTGCAATCTTGTGCTGGAGAAGTGGGTGGAAGACGGCTGGTCAAATACCTGTTGCTTGTTTTAGATTAATTTTAGATTGATTTTTATAGTCTTGCAAAAATCAGCGATGGTAGATTTGCTGTCATCAATTATTTTTATTATTTTATACATAGCTGACCATAAATAGTTTCAGTTTTCCTTCGTATGCACATATTGCACCATAGTCACACTCTAAATTATTGTCAAAATTATTATCACAAATTATTTACTCAGTCTATTTGGTCTTTGCTGGAAAATTTCCAAGGAGTGTTAATACATATTATTAGCATAGACAAACTCAGTCATTCATTCATTCACACTTAGTATTAGCCAGTTTTTCCTATGTGTTCTTTGTGTGCTTATTATATTTATTACTGAGAATTTGTTTCTAAAACTAGTTTACCACATAAACACAGACTGTACCAGTCTAGGCAGTTTACACTGATCAAAATAGATACTTCCATTTCCACTGCGCTGAAAAAATAAGGTATCATATATCTTAATCAAATACTGTATCTGTTTCTGGATGTATTTGACAGCTACTAGTTGTTTAATTGAAAAAGGTTTTTAGTGGTGTCTTATTACAATGTTAAAATACTCCCCTTGAGTGCATGGGGAGGAGATGCGCTGAAAACAGCGGAAGCTGTGCAGAAGCTGAGTAGAAGTGGTTACTTTAATCACACCATGAGTCAGATTTGTAGTTTTTTTCGCAATCTCTTATCTAAAGAAACTGAAACTAGCGAAACTGAACCAGAGGAAGATGTTCCCAAGCCTGAAGAAACTGAGGGTGAGTCTGTCTCTGTGGGTACGGCACCCCGGTATGTTTCTTATTTACTCTGCCCTTTCTCTTCCAGTTATACGTTATCATGCTTCTTTTCTGCTACACCATGAAACCTGTGACTGTTTTATACACAGCTATAGTGGAATAGTCATAACACATATTGGACTGTGATTTCAGATTATTAGGATGGCTTATATGTGTGTGTGTGTGAGTGTATATATACACATACACGTCCTAGAGACAATTTAAAAACATGTTGAATACTTAAATTGAGATGTAGGTTTTATATAAGTGTACATAAAGATAGTTGTTACTCTTCTGTTAAGGTCTAAATTTGAATTAGCAACTCCATATTTAACCTATATTTATACAGTAACTGGAAGAATGTCACAGATAACAGACTGAATGGTCTTTGTTCAGAAATTGTTGAGAATGCTTCTGTTAATGGTGTAATTTATATTTCTTCAAAAAATTCAAATATTAATTTATATACAAAATCCATATTTCAACAAAATTTATATATAATATTAATCACAATGAGATATGGATTGTGATGAAAAATGATAGCAGTAGTAGTGTAAAAATTATTAGGGGTAGGATAAAGGGTTTTATTTTTATGTGGAATGTTCAGTAGCTTGAACTTGTTTATTTCTTAGAGAGGTCAACTGAGACCCTCTCAGTCATGCATGTCATGAAGAATATAAAGCTCTCCGTCTTTGTAAGCCCACCCCTTTCACTCAGTAACGACTGTAAAATATTCAGCATGGGGTATAAATACCCAAGATAGGGACACTTAATATCACCAGCTCTTAACTCCTCAGATGTCTCTGGGGCCAATATGACTCCCTTCATTAATATTTGTTTATACCTCAGCACTTGACTTTCTGTACATGCAGGTACAACCAGCATGATTGGATACGCATATTCACATATATATAATATAATATACATATATACCCATAAATAATATTTTTTTGCTATGTGTTCCTTGATGAAAGCTTCCTAATGGATTCTTTTAGATTACTTTCCATAATCAGACAATTTTGTGTGGACAGGTTCACAGAATACGGTTTTGAAAATTGAGACCTATCAAAAATAAGTACAGGGGAAAAATTTATAAATGACTCCACAGAAAAAGAGGACTAGCTTCAAAAATCCCTTAATAATTTGACTGATTGCAATTTTCCATCCATCTTCTTATCTGTTTGCCATGGAGCCTTACCCAGACATCACGGGGCAGATACACTTATGCTTACACACACTGGAGGGGCATTTAGACAAACTGCATGTGGAAAGAAACTAGAATAGCAAGAAGGAACATTAAGGCTACAGATACCCCAATCTGACCTTCATCCATCCAGCCAATTTCTGGTACTGCTTGTCCACAGATTATCTTGGATGCTGCAGTACAAAGCATCTCAGAATGGGGTGCCAACCCATTGCTGAGCACACAGATCATGCACACTTACAGGCAATTTGGCAACTCCAACTCACCTTACCATGTTTTGAAGGAAGAATATGCAAACTCCACACACATGGAGCCATGGCAAAGACCTAAACCCTGATCCCACAGGTGTATAGCGACAGCGCTAAACACTAACTAATATAACAAACAGGTTATACCTGTACATTTAGTGACATCCATCTCCTACCCATTTATCCAGTACAGGATTGTGATTATACTAGAGGTCTATCCAAGGCAGCATAGGGCACATATCGGATATATTCAGGACTGGGCTCACAAACTGGGAAATTTTAAGATGGCAGGTAACCTAACTGCAGAGGAGACTCTCACAATACAATAAGAAATAGAGGTAAACCGATATGGGTTTTTCTATAGCCGATGCCGATATTTAGAAGTCATATTTAGGGTAAGCTGATTTTGGGCCAATAATTAGATGTTTTCCCCTCTTTTTATATGGCAAAATATCACACTAATAATATAGGATACAGAACATTTCTCAACTTGACAACACTGACTTAGAACATACGTGTAAACTTAAATATAAATAGGGTGACCAGATAATCCATGTCATCCCGGACACTTTGGGCTACTTCAGGTTTTACAAACTACTTTAAACTTGAAACCTGCTTGGCTAATGGTTAATTTCTTCTTGTGCTTTGACTAGTTTGTTTCGATGATTGAAAGACTCACCCAGCTGTTTCACATTAACATTAGTAACATGTATGATTATAGGAGACTGATCAATCAGCACACAGCAAGAATGCAAGGCTTAAGTGAAATTCAGGTCCTTTGAATTTGAGTTTACAAATCCTGTTCTAGGTCAATGTCCGGGATGACATGGATTACCTGGTCACCCTACATATAAAAACACTTAAATAAATGTACAAAACTTCTCTGTCAATGATGGTTTTAATACCCATCCTTAACGTTACCTGTAAGCTACACTGTAAGTAAAGTCTGTGAAAACAGAGTTCAATGTACCGCGTTAATATGAAGGAATTCTCCGCATAAATTTTCACAGGTGTTTTACCCTTTAATCAGAATTTCGAGTTGCACTGTGGGACCAAGTACACTCGCTAATGTCTGTAAATTTAACGAAAAAAAAATCTGTAAGAAAACGGATAATGTCCTGGGAGAAAATTACCAGTACATTATGTTTTTTTACAGATTTTTTATGGAGCTGGTTGGCGGCTCGCTATCATTTCGCCAGTTCCCGACTGTTCTGTAGGCTATTCACGTTTTATTTCACTTCATAGCAAACCAGTTAAATATAGAGGTCTTTGAAAGGTCAGGGACCCGTTGCACAAAACACCTATGTATGATATTGCCAATGAAATTAAACATATTTTGCTTCTATCTGATAATCCATCCATCCATACATTGTCTCCCGCTTATCCGGAGTCGGGTCGCGAGGGCAGCAGTCTAAGCAGGGACATCCAGACTTCCCTCTCCCCGGCCACTTCGTCCAGCTCTTCTGGGGGGATCCCAA
>JAODKM010000035.1:17402084-17414357 GCA_026780845.1 Petrocephalus sullivani | reverse complement strand
TCTGCGCTGCAGATGGGTTAAATGCGTTAATATTTTCAATCAGATTAATCACGATGCTGGATTAATCCGCGTTAACGTGTCAATTGACAGCCCTAATATATATATATATATATATAAATATATATATACACACACACACGTTTAGTCTATAACCTTATGACAATAGACAACAGCATTAAAATGGTCCTACCTGAGATAACAGCTCCAGTTGATTTACTGGGCTGAAGACGCAGTTGTCCTCATGTTCCCATTGGCCACTTTGACAGACTGCAGTCCTGCTGCCTGTAAGATTGGCTGGGCAGCAAACAGTAGCCGTGCTCCCATCCTTACCAACACCGTATGTCGTGTCATTACAATCAGGCGCTGCCGCAGATAAATGTGAAGCTGCATTAGTGCGTTAAGCTGCTATGAAGAGGAAACACATGCTTACACTAGGATTAGATAACGTGTGCTTTTCAGAACTGCTGACAATAATATCTATAGTATCTAAAGTGCATTACAGATGACAGCTTCATAAAGCATTCATAATGCATAATACACATGGCTATAATGTGTCATGCCTTTTAATAAATATTTATAGCCATGATTATAATGCTTTATGACTGCATTATTATATGTTATGAATGTGCTTATAAATTACTAAAAATATGGCCTTAGGTGTACTTTAATTTTTAATTAATTGAAAATAGAAAAAATAGAAACAGGACTTGCAATTGTGTAATACATAACAGCACCATACTTCCACAGAAAAATGGAAGAGTTGGATGGATCTGATTATGAGGGTGACAGTATTTCTCTATAATGTATTTCTACTTGTATTTCTTTGATGCACTTTGATCTTTACTGACATTTGCTCCCAAAGCAAAAATATTCAAAATTCAATTTCAATTGAAGTTTCAATTCAAGTTAAAGTTACTACAAATCTACATAAAACAATCTCTCTTGTTTAATGGTATTAGTAAAATTTTGTGGGTTTAGTCAATAGCTGATAATACATCCTGATTAGAAAACAAATTTTCTTTAAAATAATGCATGTGATCTGTATGGATGGAATAAAAATCCAGATTTTTATAAATATTTAAAAAATATTTATAATGATGTGCCGTCATAAATTCTTTTTAGACTTTTATGTTGATATGGTGCACTGATTCACAAGAAAATTTAAAACTGACACCACATAAAAAAGGTTGCCAAACCATAGAAGCATTGGTTGCCTAATCATAAAAACCCTTAACAGAGATGAAAAAGAATTTTACGTTGTTTAAAGTGGCAGTACTGTCCAACAGATGGTATGGCACTGATGCATTCGCATGTGCCGTGAATGATGTCATCACAAGGAGTGTATGCAATGCAGCTGTTGTGTGACCAGGCAAACTGTTCTTCACATTTGCACTGGAATCCATTATCATTCCGGGAACACACTGAGGAGGCATGAATAACACTGTGTGTTAACATCAGTTTGTTTGATTTTTTGCTCATTAGCAAAGACATTTTTCTGTCTACTTAATAACATAAAGCTCCTTTTAAAATTTCTTTGAAATAATGTGTATTGGAATTTATTATGCAATATATTTCAAAAATGAGTAAAACATCTCCAGGATATCTTAGTTCTGAAAAAAAAATCCAGAAAATGTCATAATTAGTAGATGAATGTGCAGTCTGTATGAGATCATTCTTACCTGTTGTTAGGTTCACGTTAATTAATTCAGTGTCATTACCAAGGTTGGATAGGAATCGTGTTTCTTTGAGAAGGTCCCTCAAATAATTGATCATTGCGATATCTGACACTGTCGCTTCAAGGTCAATCATATAGTATGACTGAGTACCAAGAACTGTAAGAGAAGCAATAAGAACAATTGAATCAATCTTAGGATGAACAAACAATAAATATCCTTGCATGTCATATCTTTAAAAAGTTAAAGTCTCATAAGATGGAACATTAATGGTTTGGTAGACCGAATAACTGAATACAGTCAGTTATGTTTAGATATTCTCTTCAGGATTCATTGTGTTACCTTACGTAACATTTGTTTACGGAGGCCATAGTGTGCCCATAAATTCCCATACTAATTCGCTGGAAAAGAAAAAGGACATAAATAAACCAAAGCAGGCGAGAGATGCACATGATACTGAAAATGATTGGTACTCAGTCAAGAGTATACTATGGTGGCACTGAAGTGCAAAACACAAAAGCAAAAAAGAAAACAAAAACCCCTAAAAAATGGTTACAATGTCTGCAATATAGTCTGATTTCGTATCAACAACTGTATAAGAAGCAATCAGAGAACGTCAACCATGTTTACGATCAACAGCTAATATGTTACACTGCATGTTGTATAATTATTTTGTATATAATCAAAAAAGAGAATGTAAAATGATTGATACACACAATGTAATTGGTTATATTTTGCCAGTTATGCTTAAGAATGCTGTTTAACAGTAATACTAGTGTATTCTTAAAAATTGTTCACAAATCTCCACATTAGTTCTACTGGAAGGAAGAAGAAATTGGGACCAAACAATATACAAAAAGGACCAAAGATTTAAGCGCACAACACTGACAAGGGAAATTTATTGTTATTACTGTAGAAGCTTCGGACTGGTGTATGGCGTTTAATTAGTGTCAAAACTCGCGCACATAAAAACCATGCGCATATGAGGCGCCAAACCGGACAAAAGTCAGGCGAAAATATTCGCGAGAGAGACCGACTTAAGCCCTTTTCAGACCGAATTCAGTTTAAACGCATTTCCTTACCTTGTCTTTTTTGTCTGATTTCTACTATAGGAGAGTTGGCATCCATGTCTCTCACCTAAATTTGCAAAAATATATTTTAAATCATTAGTGGGAAGGTCACTGGTTCGAGCCCGGCCTCAGCAGAATTGTTACATGTCTGCTGGCCCTTGAAAAGGCCCTTAACCCCCAGCTCCAATGGCTGCCTTAGGCGACCGCTGTTGGCGGTGATCCCCAAGCTTGCTTTATGGTAATTTTTTACCTTAAATTAATGACTTGACCAGCCTAATCTCTAGATCTTAATCCCAAGTCAAAATACCCAAAAATAAGTTACATCACTTATGAAGAGGTGGGAAAATTTAGTTGACTTAAGAAAAACAAAATTAAAAATGTATTTATCTTGAACAGTGTACACACTGTATATAAAGACACTGTATATAAACCTCTTGAATCTACTTTTTATTGGTAGTATATTATATATATATATATACGCACACACACATATATTTATACACACATATATATATACGAAATAGAAATGCTTGAATATCTATACACTGTATATATATATACACATACATACATATATATAGAGTCAAGCTCAGAGGCATCGTTGTGGAAAAAAATATTTCTCAGCTTTTATTTACATTTGAACAAAAAGTGGCATGTCCAAAATTATTCATACGTTTTGCAAACTGTCAAACTGTCTATGGGAAAATCCTAAAAGTTCTATACCCTTCCAAATAGTCCAAGATGTTCTAAAGCATCCTAATTTCCCTGATTCATTGGGAACAGTTGTTTTAATCAACTCAACAGGTGAAAAACAGCAGCTCTCTGCAGCTGGCTTGTGGACAGTCATGGCAAGGAGCTCTCTAAGGACCTGCGCATTGCAGCTGCACACAAGTCAGGAAAGGGCTATAAGGCCATATCTAAGTGTTTTCAAGTTCCAGTGGCCACAGTGAAAAGTTTTATTAAAAAATACAAGACGTTCCGCACTGTGGAAAATCTTAGAAGACGTGGTCGGAAGCCAAAAGTGACACCTGTGCTGGCCAGGAAGATAAAGAGAGGTGATAAAGAATCCAAGGATCACTGCCAAGGCCATCCTGGTGAATCTGCGCTCTGCTGGTGGCAACGTCCCAAGGCAGACACTGCACAATGCTGGGTTCCATGGACGCAGACCGAGGAGGACACCACTTCTCCAGATAAGGCACACAAAAGCCTGCTTCGCCCTTGCAAATGCTCATCTGGACAAAGAAGAAGACTTCTGGTCTTCTGTGTTATGGTCAGATGAAACAAAAATTGAATTGTTTGGCCACAATGATGCATCCTTCATTTGATGTACAAAAGGAGAAGCCTTCAACCCTAAGAACACCCTCCCCATTGTCAAACATAGTGGTGGGAACCTAATGCTTTGGAAGTGTTTTTCAGCCAATGGACCAGGGAACCTAATCACAGTAAATGGCACCATGAAAAAAGAGCAATACATCAAGATTCTCAACAACAAAATTAGGCAGTCTACAGAGAAACTTGGCCTTGGGCACCACTGGACATTTCAGCATGACCACGACCCAAAACACACAGCAAAAGTGGTGAAGAGTCCTGACTTGAATCCCATTGAGAATCTGTGGATGGAGCTAAAGATCAGGGTGATGACAAAGAGACCCTCCAACCTGAAAGAGATGGAGCTCATCGCTAAAGATGAATGGCCAAAAATAACAGTGGAGACATGCAAAAAGCTGGTCGATTATATGAAGCGGTTGATTGCTGTAATAGCCAATAAAGGCTTTTCTATTGATTATTGAGAAGGGTATGAATAATTTTGGACATGCCGATTTTTGTTCAAATGTAAATAAAAGCTAAGGAATATTTTTGTATATTTTTATTCTTGTACGTCGTCTTATTATCTTCTGGGAGTAACTTTAAGTCAAAATTTGCCTGGGGTATGAATAATTCCAGGCTTGACTGGATATATTTATAATATTAAGACAATTATATTATGCTGTGGAACTGATTTTAAAACAGAGAATGATGTAGTGTAAGGATCACTTACCTGGAAAAGATTCTCTGGGATTTCCATGAATTCCTTAGTTCTCAAAATGTTGCCCATAAACATCAAGATGGTTATGAATGACAGCTTTTGTAATGCCATATCTAGATCAAAAGAGAAACAAAGGTTTAAAAACAAAAAAATAAGGTGTTTGTGAGATTATATATTCAACAATTAAAATTAAATGTGCAAATTACATATAGTACAGAAATAAAAATATAGAACAAATGAGTCATGGCCATGTGCGTTGCTGCTAATTGCTAATTTGAATGAAATCTAGTACACAGCTAAAATCACAGTATTTATCACATCAGAGAAGAAAGAAATTTGCACCATTGAGGCGTTTTCTGGGCCCAGCAGCCATTCTAAAAAAATGGTGACTCCCCTTTTTTCTAAATTTTTCTGAGAATATTCCCACATCCAGCGCTAGTAGTTCTTTACAGTTATAGCTGTGCCGATGATAATTCTGGAGCCAATAAGCTGGGGACTGACCCTGGGTATTTCTACTGTTATGTGCCGTAAGGTGCGTGTCTGTTACGTGTGTGCGCAAGTGTGGATTCGTTAGTCTGTGTCCAGGCTCCGCCCATTTGATCTTCCCCCCCTCGGAAGTCGTCATTGCCGTGAAAAGGCTCGAAGACGCCGAGGCTAGCAGCTTTCGCTGATTTTACTATTTTCCTTTTGTGATTGTGTTCTTTTGGATTTGCTCTTTGTGTATGACTTTCGTTTGTTTCCCGATTTTCTCTTTGCCCTTGGTACTTTTGCCCTGGTTTATTGATTTTCTCTGTACCGACTCCTCCGTTTGTTCACCGACCACGATTAAGCCTGTTCCCCGGTTTTGGTGCTTCAAGTGTCTTCTATTTTGTCTTTTGCGTATATTATAGGGAGTGACTGCCGTAACACTTCGTGTTACTCCCCAACCCCCCTAGATTGGAGTTTGTAACACTACCAACAGCAGTTAATCATGAAAGATTCACCTTGTTGCTGCATTCACCAATATCTCCTTGTATGTTACCTAATCTACAGCATGTATACACAGCAATTAGCTAGGAGGGAATGCATTGGTAGAGTGTGCATCTTACCTTTATAGGTAAAGATGCTTGAAATATTGGTTAACATGCTGCTATTGGTCAATATTCATAATAAATCAAGATACTGGCAGTCCAGGCCATTTTATTAGGTACACTTGCTTCTGAAACCCAAACAGTCTGCCCCTAAGCAGGCTAAATAGGATGGCATGCTAAACAAAATAACATCCAGTCAGTGGAAAAACTACCAAGGATACAAGTGTCACAATAGCAACTTGTTAACCACTGAAGTGGTTCTTCCCTGGTAGTACCTAATAAAGTTGACAAAAAAGTAGGCAGAACTTACATATATAATAAAGACTTGATACCAACTAATAAACACTAAAACAACAAATAAATTCAGGTGTCTTGAAATCTGAAGGAGAGTGTTGGTATCTCTAGGATACGCACAAGTATCGGTTGACTAGGTAGCACGGGAGACAGCTGACCCCAACCGGAGTAGTATTAACCCTGTTTAAACTTAGGAACGCTAAGAATAAGTAGAAGTAGGAAAGCTTTCATTACCTTCTCTGTGATGTAGGCTCTGCTGTACTGTAACCTCACTTGTTACTCCTGCTACAGGAAGAAGGAGTCCAGTGATTTTATGACATTCTGAAGGAGAGTTACTCAAATGGAATATATACATTGTTATAAAAGCAGTATATATAAAGGCACCACCCACAGCAATTTCCTCATGACATTTTTGATGACATGACTGTGTCGCAAGGATGGGAGGTGACCTACAGTGCAGAATATAAAAAAGTGGGAACTTTACGGGAACTGACCTGGTTTGGTGAGGATGAACAAGGGCTGGAACTGCAAGCGAGGGAAGGAAGAGGGACCATGAGCAAAACCATCTACTGCAATCACAAAGGGGTTGGCTACTCACACATACAATGGCCAACTAAAGAACAACAAAGGCAGGCACGCAGGAATAGGCCAAGGAAGTGCATGATAAAAAATTAAGTTGCTAGTTTTTAAAGGTCTTACCCCTTAATTTTGTTCCTTTTGACTCATAGATTATTTATACATTTCTCTAATTAGTTGTCATGCCCTGCCCGTCCGATCCTCCCGTGTGCCACGCCCCCTCGTTCCTCTCGTGCGAATCCGTCCCGTTCTCAGCTGTTTAGTGTTTGTTCATCAGCATCCCTGTATTTAGTCTGCCCCAGTCCTGTCTCCCCGGTCCGGTATTGTCGTAGCATGTCCTTGCTCGCTATCGCGCTTGCTTTGTTCGTTGTCCTGTTTCTGCTAATAAACGCCCTTGTAAAGGGCTTAACCCCGCAGCCTGCCATTATGGGTCGTTCCTCCCGCCGCAAATGTGACATTAGTAATTATGTAATGGGTGCTCAATGGCATGATGTATTGCAATTATATCTGTTTTAAGTCTCCATAATGTAACATTAGTTTTCATTTTAATCCATACTCTAAATTGACTCATAAGTATTAATTTGGGGGGGACTATCCCCCTCAATAATATAATATAATTATTATATTAATTCTACAATTGAACCAGTTTGTTGTCTCAGTATATTTGAAGGCATGGGTTACATGTCATTCTGCTGCATTTGGTCTAAGACAAGACCTGGAACTGCTACAGATATTGGTTGATTATCATAACAAAAACGAAGCCGTAGCCAATTAAGCACTGAAAGGAATCCTGCATCTGGTAGGCTTGGCATTCCTGCATCTGGTAGGCTTGGCATTCTTTGGTGATGGTGTTTCATTGTGCAATTTAGTGGGCCTATTCCCACTGTAGCTGACAGGAAATTTAGATAGAGAGACAGCCTACACTGTACATTTTTCAAGTTAAGTGAGGGAAAAAGTTTCTTGCGAACTAGTTTTCTGGGAGATATCTGCCGTCCCTCCAGGAAAACTGATACTGATATTTGGGCAACTGTTGAAGTGTTTGCTTAGCATTACTACCTGCTAGCTGACTTCTTTTCAGATAAAGCTTTTATACATGATGTATCTGTTTTATGCATCATTACATCATTACACATTAGAACAATTGCATTGGCTAATATAGTTATTGTCAATAACTCTCCATTGTCAGTGTACAAAAGTGCATGCGACTGTTGAATTCCACCTATCAAACAAACATTACACAAGGTCTGATGGTCTCCAGCACTCGTGGCCCCTGAGTTTGTCGTTTCGCATTAATATTGTCAAAATGATAGCAACCGATACTCCCACCGATACCATAATTTGCTCCTCTGTAGGTTTCATTATGTTGAACAGTTTTGAATGAAGTTTATTATTATCATATGTACAACGTACAGTGTACAGAGCACAATGAAATGCTTACTTGAGTACCGTCTTCACAGGCAGAACATAAAGACATAAAAAGACACAACAGTGCAGCAACAATAAATAAACAGAGGCTTAAACAAACACAGTTTTAGCTGCAAGTTGCAAGCTGAAAGCAGCAAGTTGCAACTTTACAGTTTTCTGGTTAGCCCCAAAGTTTCAAACCTATGAAAACTGGTTTGCAAAGAAATCAAACCAGTCTCATGATTCATAGTGGAAATGAAATAGTGTTTTGCATAACAAAGCTGTTTGTTTCAGATATCATATTCTATGCGATTATTACTGAAGAAGAGGGTCGGTGGAAACGACGGTGGAGGCCGCAACGAAGCTTCGGTGTCAGCTGCACCACTGCTACCTGAGAGCCCCCCCCTGGCCGAAAGCACAGCTCAATTATCCACCTGGCAGATCTGGTCCTTCACAGTCAAACCCTGTCTGCCATCTGGAGTAAAAAAAAATTAAATTTCTCTGTTATTTATTCCAATTAGCTTTCACAAAGTGTGAAAGCCCTCCAGATCTCTTATGGGGTGTGGGTGCATTCCACCGCATTCCCTTCGGCTCCTCACTAAAGCACGCACTTAGCAGTATTACACAGTGAGTTGTTGGAGTATGGAATAGTCTTTCTGATAACGTAGTGCAGGCTAAAACCTTGGGTTCCTTTAAATCAGAGCTAGATCAAATTTTAACAACTCGGAGCTATTAGTTAAGTTCTCCCCAAATGAGCTCGATGGGCCGAATGGCTTCCTCTCATTTGTATATTTCTTATGTTCTTATTACGTTCTTCATGTTCACAGCAGCCAGCCAGTTCACCTGTCTTACTCTCCTTTTCCACAGCTTTGTATGGCCTTGTTTTGAGACATCTCAGGTATGATTTTTGTCACAAAATTGTTGTTGTGTGTAACCAAATCCTAGTCAATGAAACAAATACTTCCTCTTACAATCTGACACAGATAGCTCACAACAAAGGCTTGCTCCCAGTTAAATTAAATCAAATAATAATTTACTCACAATCATATTACATGAAATAATATGAATCAAATAATTTGTTTTAACAATTTTGTCAGAAACGTCAGTTTTCAGACATGGCAACATTCGACAATGACAAAATTTCCCTGAGGTGTTAGTTAATTAACTTGCTCAACTGTCTATTCAGCCAGAGAACTGGAGCTTTGCATCAGAGGTTTTCAGTTCACAGTTTCACAACTCGAAGCGCTTTAAATTATCCCTACCCATGGGTGTGGCCCATGTAATCATAGGTAAGGCGTTTTGAATGACAGCGATTCCAAATCACAAAAGATTTTGAGTGTTGTGTTTGTGGCTCACAAAAAAGAGTCTCATGCAATCGCAAACCAAGGTCAAAGTAGAGACTGTGTTTGTGTTTTTGCTGACTTAAAGATTCGCCACATGACATTCAGGTTGCAGTGATCGTTTAAGGTTCTACTTTTATTGTGTAAACAACTATCTACTGTTCAGATAAAATCTGAAGTTATTTTGATTCCAGATAACTTTGATTCCATATCACATCTGTTTCTTTCCAGGGTTGGAAAAATATAACAGTTTAGGGGCAGTTTTTATTTTCCTTTTCATTGAAAAAGCAGGCAAAAATCAAAATAGATATGTCCAATGATACAAACCAACTGATCTTGCAACATCATTACCACTGGTGATAAAATGTGCTTAATAACTATTGCTACAAATTAGCCGCCACCACCTTATTCTGCAATCATTGGCAATGTTGGAATGTTAAGATGGACGAGGCACATCCATGCGGACGAAGGGCAGAGGGAGTGAAAGATTCAGAACATCAGCCAATTGTCAGCTGGTGTGCATTTTTTTATTCCTTATACCCATGAATTAGAGGATACTTCTGTTAGTGTCAGTCACACTGTCAGCTGAAAGAATTTAATCAAATTTGGGTATTGCAAGATTATTCATTAAATAAGAGGACCGAGGAAAGCGGCCTATATCAATAGATATTCATTACGAATAATTATGAGTCATGAGTAATTATGAGCAAGACCCGGGGCAGTAGGACTATTGATTTATTGCATGCAAACATTAAAGACGCATACAGCGCCACCTCGCTGCCCACGCTTGGGAAAGCAGACCATAACATGGTTCTGCTTCAGCCTCAGTACAAACCGAGAGTGAGGGAACGACCTATAGCCACACGCTCATTCAGGAAGTGGTCCCCTGAGGCAGAGCAGGCTCTGAGAGACTGCTTTGCAACTACGGACTGGGATATCCTGCAGGGATCACATAGTGAGAACATTGAGGAGGTTGCTGACTGCACTACTGACTACATCAACTTCTGTATGGATATTGTAGTTCCAGTAAGAACCGTACGCTGCTATGCTAACAACAAGCCATGGATTACAAGTGACATCAAGCGCCTTTTGAATCAGAAGAAAATGGTTTTTAAAGGTGGTGATCAGCATGAGCTCAAGCGCATGCAGAAGGAACTTCGAGTCCAGTTCAGGGCGGCAAAAGAGCAGTACAGGAAGAAGCTGGAACAGAAGTTGCAGGGAACAGAATGAAGGAAGTGTGGGATGGGATGAAGATCATCACTGGCTGCAGCTCGAAGCGGGGTGCCACCTTCGAGGGTGACATCGAGAGAGCAAATCAGATGAACAACTTCTTTAACAGGTTTGACCACCCTAACCCACTCATACCTCGGAGTACTTAACCCTCCACCCATCCTTCTGCTGATACCAGCATAGGAGAGAATTTCCCCCCTCCCACAATTACAGCAGTCCAGGTAAGCAGACAGCTGAGGAGACTCCGTGCCAGCAAAGCAGCGGGTCCAGATGCAATATCGCCCCAACTACAGAAGGCCTCTGTGCTGGAGCTGGGGAGCCCTCTACAGCGCATCTTCAACCTGAGCCTGGAACAAGGGAGGGTCCCGAGGCTTTAGAAAACATCTTGCATCGCCCCAGTCCCAAATCACGTTCTAGTGAGCTGACTGACTTCCGGCCTGTCGCTCTGACGTCGCATGTGATGAAGACCATGGAGCGGCTGCTGCTTCACCACCTAAGGCCACAGGTCCACCACGCCCTGGACCCTCTGCAGTTCGTATACTAGGAGAAGGTGGGAGCGGAGGATGCCATCATCTACATGCTGCACCAGTCCTTCTCCCACTTGGGCAGAGTCAGTGGTGCAATAAGAATTACGTTCCTGGATTTCTCCAGTGCCTTCGACACCATTCAACCTCTGCTCCTTAGGGACATGCTGACAGAGATGGGAGTAGACTCATACCTGCTGGCATGGATTGTGAACTATCTTACAGACAAACCTCAGTACAGTATGTGCGTCTTAGAAACTGCAGGTCTGACACTGTGGTCAGCAACACAGGAGCGCCGCAGTGGACTGTACTTTCTCCGGTTCTGTTCAGCCTATATACATCAGACTTCCAATACAACTCGGAGTCTTGCCACATGCAGAAGTTCGCTGATGACACTGCTATCGTGGGCTGCATCAGGAGTGGGCAGGAACCTAACCAAGGACTTTGTGAAATAGTGCGACTCAAACCACTTACACCTGAACACCAACAAAACCAAGGAGCCGGTGGTGGATTTTAGGAGGCCCAGGCCCCACCTGGACCCCGTGACTATCAGAGGTGACTGTGTGCAGAGGGTGCAGACCTATAAATACCTGGGAGTACAGCTGGACGACAAATTGGTCTGGACTGCCAACATTGATGCTCTGTGCAAGAGAGCACAGAGCTGACTACACTTCCTTAGAAGGCCGGCATCCTTTAACATCTGCAATAAGATGCTGCAGATGTTCTGTCAGACGGTTGTGGCGAGTGCCCTCTTCTATGCAGTGGGGTGCTGGGGGGGCAGCATAAAGAAAAGGGACGCCTCACGCCCGGACTGGTGAGGAAGGCAGGCTCTATTGTAGGCATGGAGCTGGACAGTCTTACGTCCATGGCAGAGCAATGGGCGGGTTCATGTCGATCATGGAGAATCCAATGCATCCTCTACACAATATCATCTCCAGACAGAAGAGCAGCTTCAGCGAGAGATTGCTGTCACTGTCCTGCTTAATTCCACCTTGGGGGGGGGGGGGGGGGGAAGGGTAACCTTAACTAAATTTATTCCCGCCCTTTTTTTTTTTTTTTTTTTTTT
>JAODKM010000035.1:17386115-17400932 GCA_026780845.1 Petrocephalus sullivani | reverse complement strand
CTTTCCATCCACTGCACGTACAATGCCAGGTATGCCTGCAGTGGCATGAAAACCAATTTTAGTGTCATGCAAGGCATACCCTCCTGCTGGACATATGTAGTTTGTAGTTGTCCACACAGCAGAAGAAAAATGTGATTAATGCATGCACAGATGCAGGACAGAGCGAAATCACCACTGGCGTAAAGGCAGAAAGAAGTTGAAGTCAATTCTGAATGGTGCACAACCCTTTTATGTACTGAAAATGTGCGCAGGAGTTACAACAACGAGCGCAGATTGTGCTAATTTAAAGTCTACATTATAGTTTTATATCTGTCTTAACTGTTCATTTAACTGTTATTAATTTCACCACTTATTATATCATCGGCAGTATTACGTTGGCCAAAGAAGACTGCCAGTGTGTTTTTGTGATCTATTTTGACCGATCTCTGCGTCTCTGTGACAGGACAGCAGGCAAAAGTTCAAACAACAAACTACTTAGAAAATAGCAAATGGGTCGGATCTCTCGCAAATCTACGAGCAAAATAGCGAACTACTTTGCTACGAAGGGTTTTGGGTAAAGCTCGTTAATTAACGATCAATCGTAAGTGCTCGATAATGAACTACTTAGCACTACGATGCTTTTGGGCAAGCCACCCCAGATCAATATAGCTATATTGATTACAGTTTTACAATTCATTCATAGGTAAACCAGACAAAATGCTTTTTCTCCACAAGATTTGTGTGGACAGATATGGCTGTGTTTCACACACTAGGAAAAATGTTAATTATATTACTTAATATAAATTCTAAATATTTTAAGTATAACATTTAAATTTTAAGTATAAATGAACAATTTGACCAAGTCCCATAACACAACTGAGAAAATAATGTCTATGACATTATAGTGTATCATGCTTCACATACAATGTAGAATTGTGCCTGGCAATGTGGAGTTTATTTATTTATTTATTTATTTATTTGGAATGTATTGTGTTGCAGAAGCACAGCTGAAAGGAATAGTAACGCGACTGTTCAGTGAGCAGGGGTTCTACCTGCAGATGCAGCCCGATGGCTCTGTTGACGGGACAAAGGATGAGAACAGTGACTACAGTAAGTAGATCATATTCTGCTGATAAGCTGCTGCTTTACTATAGTACAGCCTTGTTCTGATTCTGTGTTGGAGTAAACTAATTTGTGTAGGCTTTTCAATTCAATTAATTTTTGTATAGTGCCTTTCACAACAGAGTCGCCCCAAGGCACTTTACATGGGTGTGTTTTCATACATTACAACATCATTATGAGAGAGTAATACTAAACAGGGAAAATCAATTCCCCATTGCAGAAAAATAAAATTTAAGGTTTACCAAAAAAAGTTAACAAAGACAATTTTAATGTAACATCTCAAGGGTAGTTTTTGTATTAATTTTTAAATAATTTTTGCGAAATTAACGAGATTAGCAAGACTTAAGGTTAAATTAAGGTTAAAATTTAATATGACTTGTATTCATGCCTTCATTATTAGCAAACTATGTTTAAATTTCATTTAGGGCTGCAACTATGGAATATTTTGAAAAATGGACTATCGGTATCTTTGATTATTCTATACAATATTAATTTAATGTAAGACCAAAGTCAAATTCTTTAGTGTCTAATAAACAGCAAATATTTCAAAGAACAACTACTTCAAATTGTATATTGGGAGTTAAGTTCCTGATTATGAGAAGTCTATTAGAATAAATATTCACTCCCTCTAATGTGTTTGTACTTGAAAATAAACAGTCGTGTCTGAGGGAGTACCATGCGAGTAAGAATTAAATTATACTTGGAACATAGTTTTTTCATAGCTCCTTTTAAATGAAAGCAGAAATTGGCTACAAACAAACAGTACTACAAAAAAAAATCTAACTGCAGTGTTCCTCACCTGACTTACAAAAAGCAAAAAAAAAAGGTTTCACTTATTTCCATCAAACTTGTCATGTGGATTTAGCCACAGGTTCTCATCCACATCAAAAAGAATGTTTCCAACATATTGGAAAGAACCTTTGGGCATGGCTTGACACTGGTCTGCTGTAATGTTGTTGCATGCCTCATCCATAGCCTGGAGAAGGTCACTTGTTGATGCAAGCTTCTATCATACACTTTCTACCTCAATGTGGAGAATAATTCCTCAGTTGGGTTGAGGAAAGGAGAGTATGGCGGCAAGTACACAGTGGTGAATTGTGGATGGATCTGAAATCATACCTGCACTAGTTGAGCACGGTGGAACCTGACATTGTCCCCCCCAATAACATATTGTAGGTCACGCCAACAGCCTTATAGATCATTATTAGTTCATCAAGGAATGCAACAAGTTGCTCCATATTGTATAAGCCAACACAAGATCTGTGTCCTACCACACCATCTTCTGATATTGAAGCTTGCCTCATTCGTAAAAATTAATTTATGATGGTTTTCATCAGCATCCAAGGCCATTACCCTCTAACTAAAAAGACATGTTAGAAAGAATATCACTGATTAAAGTACAACGATGGGGACCCATCTGAGCATACCTTCCCCTTCAATTTGAACTCAGCCCTCAGTTGCTTCACTCTGTCTACATTTCTCACAAAAGGCACATGGTATAGCTGTTTTAGGGACATTTGGTGCCTTTTCAGCAAACATATGGCTTTTACATTATTAAAGATGTCTGTATAGTGCATTGTATGCTGTCTGATTTCTGTTATGCAAATGTAATTTCTGACTTTATACTGTAGAATGCTGTTATGCGACCATCAATAACTTATAATGCTTCAGCATAACATAGGGAAGCCATAGAGATGGTGATTACAAAACCAGAATATTTAATGAGAAAAATCACTTAAATCAACCGAAGGAGAAAGGCAGTGAAAGAAACAAGCATATGACACAACACAAAAAAAGAAAACCCTCCAACTTCTTACTTTAAACGAAGTGTTCTAATTCTGTCTCCCGACCATAAACCAAAAGACAAATTAAGTTATCTGAGTCTTCCAGGCCACTTACTACTGTACTAATTAAATCTACAATAATGTAAATAAATCCCAACCACTACTACCGCCAGCTCAAATCATACAAGTACACCAACATACACCAAATCCATATGACACAAAAAAGAAAATAACAAAAAAAAGGATAAGAAAAAAAACATAACACAAAAAAAGGCAAAATGCTAAAGAAGGCAAAACGCAGAAGCGTTCGCGCAGAACGCCAGACAGGAGCGGAATGGGAGGGGCCCAAGTCATCGTAAATGGGTGTCTTATATTGCCATATATAAGTCCATCCCCCTAGAACAGTGCACACCAAAGCACCTAGAAAATAGAAAAGAAAATAACAACACCCCTTCTGCTTAATGCTTAACACGCCAAGGCATAACACCCACACCCATAAGAAAATAAATAGGAAGGTTAATTAAAAACAACTAGTACTGAAACAACTAACATACAATTCATACAAAATTATTACTAAGATAACGTTCGTTCAGCAACAACATGAAACAGCTGAGCTGTAAACTTTGCATAAATTACAGTGTGCAGCTCAGTGTTGTGTGTGTGGAAAATGAACCAAAACACTCAGGGTGATGAACCAATTGTTATATATGGTAGAGAAAATTCATTTGTAAACTTTTTGTTTATGCACGATAGTGTGGCACAGCTGTTTGAACAATGTGGAGCTATTGCCCTGTTTACTTGAAATATATGTGCCTGAGAAAATTTGAGCTGAGAATGATATGCCGTAGTATTAAGAATAAATGTAATAAACTCATTCCAGGTGTTACTTTTCTCTCCCCTTCCACTTCAATTTGAATTGATGTCTTGGAAAAGCATTCAGCTCTTATTTTAATAAACTTATAGTGAAAAGGAAAAAAAAGGCAACATGCCAACAAAGGCACATCGCAGAAGTGTTCGCAGAGAACGCCTGACAGGAGCGGAATGGGAGAGGCCCAAGTCACCGGAAATGGGTGTTTTATATAGCCAAGGTCCATCCCCCCAGTACACCAAAGTCACCTAGAAAACACAAAAAAAGAACAACACCCTTCTGCTTTATACGCCAAGGCGTAACAAGCACATTTGCATAATCACATGACCTACTCTGTGCTACACATTGGCATTTCCCCTAAAACCATGCTTTAAGAAGAACGCAATAGTTACCATTTTAAGAAATTGTATCACCTGATAGTTATATCACTTCAATGAAATGAACAGACAGTCATCTCAAATGCTATGTGTCAATTGCATTTTGAAACGGTAATACTTTGACGTTAATTTGTGTCATTTTAAACTGGTGATTTCAGTTCAATGAACAAATGATCTTTGGTTTATGTGTATTGTATCCAAGCAATTAGATTGTAAAAAGCTGTTCTAAAGTTCTGATGCCTCTGGGTAGTTATTTTACACTTAATAGGAATATTACTTCCCATTGAAACTCCAGTAAATTATGTTTGACATGGCTACTTTTTGTGATTTCCAGCACTGTTTAATCTCATCCCGGTGGGTCTAAGAGTGGTAGCTATCCAAGGAGTAAAGGCTGGACTCTACGTAGCCATGAATGCAGAGGGGTTCCTCTACAGCTCAGTAAGACCTGCTTATTTTCTTCCACTGCTGTGATGTGTTAATGCATTTTTAAATTTAGTAATTTTATTTTTAATTATACATTCAATAGCTATTTTAAGAACACAAGAATTTTACAAATGAGGACTTCATTCAGCCCATCAAGCTCATTTGGGGAGAATTAAACTAATAGCTCACTGTTAAAATCTTATCCAGCTCTGATTTAAAGGAACCCAAGGTTTTAGCTTGTATGTAACTAGCAGGGAGGCTATTCTATACTCCAGGGGTGCGCGATACGTCGATCGCGATCAACCGGTAGATCGCAATGGTAGTGCGGGTAGATCACGTGACATTCAAAAACACTTGATAGACGTAAAGGGCGGCCAGTTTGCTGTTGCTTAATTAAATCTTTGTTACATTAGGTTACCATAACATCTTAGATCCCTTCTCTTCATCTCGGATCACACAGATCACCAGGCAGAAAACGCAAATGTATTGTGAGCTAATGCAAAACTCCAACAAGCAAAGTGACCCAGCTAGCCGCCCAATTTATATGTACTAAAAAGGGATATAAAAAAGCTGGACCAAAAACTTACCACGTCTGTGTGGAAAGGGACGAGGACTTTTTTTCACCAAGTTATATTCGACCACCATAGAAGTATTTAATTGTATTGTGCTGTGAGGGTTCATGCAGTGATGCAAGGTTCATCAACACACACACATCACATTAATATATATATATTAATGTGGGTACATCATTTTGACCTGGTCACCATAAAAGTAGCTCGCAAGCCGAGAAAGTGTGGGCACCCGTGCAATATCTATAAGGAAGTGCTTTCTCAAATCAAGCCACAAGCTTTATTTGAACTAAACTTGAAGTAACGATTTAATTCAACAGCATCCAGACCTGTTAGTACTTTATATACATGGATCATGTCCCTCCATAGTTTCCTGTGCTCAAGGCTGAACAGTTTGCTTCCCTACACTGGCAAGAGTGGGACATGGAATCAACATACACACCACACTTTCTTACAATCAGCTTCCTTTATTTCAGTGGAACTCATAAAGTATTTTTGCCTTATATTTCTGTTCCGTGCATGGATTACATTGATCTACATTTATCTACATTAATTTTCATGTGTCAGGTATTAGCTCAGTCACTAATTAAATCAAGATCCTACTGCTAGTTAAGTATCTGCTACACCACCCACCTTGGTGTCATCTGTAGATTTAACAAATTTACTGTATATATTGGTGTCAATATCATATATGTAAATTAGGAATAATAGTAGCCCTAAAATTGTAGCCCTAAACCCATGTTGGTTATCCCTCAGAATGTTATTCATATCCAAGTAATCTACCATTTTTACTTGGATTGTAGCTTTCCATTACTTTTTTAGTTATGCAAGTTAAACTAATATGCCTATAGTTTTATGGACTGCTTCTCTTCCCTTTTTTGAATATGGGTCTTATATTGTTTCCAATGTTTCCAATGAGAAGGTACCACACCAGCAGATACTTTCTGAAAAAGCAAAGTTAAAGGTTGGAAATTAATATCCCACATCTGTTTTAAAACTATAGGCAAGATGCCATCAAGGCTCTGTAATTTTTTTTTTGTTTTGGACTATGTTAATTTCTTTTTCACTTATAAAGTCTTTACTATTCTGCTTATTAGTCACCTCAGCTTTTAGAGCCCTTTTGGAGTTAAAATATTGGAAGAAACTTTACATGTTATCCCTAGCCTCTAATGCAACCTTCCTTTCCACCTTACTTTTAGCGAGCCTAATATTATTTTTTATGTCAACCTGTAGAGTGAGATACTCCTGTTTTGTTCTGACATCATTCCTTACTTTCCATTTGTGGTATAGACCCCTTTTCCTCTTGACTTCATTCTTAATTTCACATTGGTTGCAGTTTTGTTTTGCTGGAAAGAGGTACAAAGTCCTCTTGTGCTTTCAATAATGTGTAATGTCAATAATGTCAATAAAGTCCCATGCCCCTTCAACAGTTTGGTTATTTAACCAATCCAGTTTACAGTTTCTACGTAGTTTCATTCTCAAACTATTAAAGTTCTATTTTTAAAGCCTTTCTAACATTGCATATTTATATTTTGGAGTTTTCAGACACTAAAATCTCAAGCTTTCCAATCCTATCATGGTTATTAGAGAGCACACGATGAAAAATGGCTTCTCCTCTGGTAGGGGATTTAACAAACTGCATAAAAACACAATCCTGTACCAATTGCACCATCTCAAGTTCATGTAGAGCCAGAGACTTATGTCTCACTGTATGCCAGGTAAATTAAAATCGCTCATAACCACTGCATCATTTTTATTATTCATAATACTGATATTATTGTATAACGTTCTGCTTTCCTCCACATCTAAATTAGGTGCTCTATAAAAAACACCAATAATCAGGCCATTCAAGTTTTTTACCTGTAGTTTAACCCATATAGCTTCTGTGCCTGTATTTTCATCAGTGAGCACCCTAGCTTGCAAGTTTTCTTTTACGTATACTGCAACACCACCTCCCTTCCTGCCCATCCAGTCCCTATGGAACAGCGCTGTTGTCACTCAACCACGTTTCTGTTATTCCTATAATATCGTAATAATAAAATCGAGTCTGATGAAATTAAAGCCTCTGAATCATGGATGTAGTTACTAATGTCCTAGAGTTTAAGCACAGACAGCAAAGGGTAATTGCCCAATTTCATTATTATTTAGGGCTTTCCATCACTCCACTCTTCTATTCTTAACTAACCTCCCTGCCACCCACAGTCCCTAGTTTAAACACTCCTTGACTACTCTACACATATGCCTCCCCAACACACTGGTTCTCCTCTGGTTCAGATGTGATCCATCTGGCTTGAATGGATCCCATCTGTTCCAGAAGGTCCCCAGAGCCCCATAAACCTGATTCCCTCTTTCCTACACAACCATTTTAGCCACGCGTTTAATATCCTTATCTCAGCTAACTTAGTTTGTCATGCGCGTGGCATGGAAAGTATTCCAGAGAATACTACCATGGACATTCAGCTTCTAAGCTTATCTGCGACTTCTATAAATTTTTCCTGCTGAACAGTCCTCCTTCCCTTGCTTATGTCATTGGTGCACCACGACCACTGGATCCACCCCCACCATGGCCAGAAGCCTATCCATACAATCTAGAAGGACTCCTACCTGGGCACCAGGCATGCACGACACTGTATGAGTCCCTCCATCACATGGGCGCACGTTACTACCTATACCTCTAATGATCAAATAGCCTACAACCACAACTTCTCTCTTCCGGCAATTATCATAATTTATTCACATTGACACGTACGAGGAATGTTAACGTGTATTCATAATACGTTCTGGAAGACGGCAGAGTTAGGATGCAGGCAACTGCTGCAAGTAAGGATAGTATATATTTCAGTTTATTTAGTTAGCTGACTTTGTTATTAGTAGCTGAAATTTTTGCTTCTGTTATATCTGGGAGTGTTTGTTGATATACAAGTAAGTGTTGAATTACTTAAACCTCATATTTGTTACCTGCACGCTTACTGCATTATTTCCCTGAGTTGTGATTTAATAGTAATTTCCAGACTTAGTTTACACTATGTTAAGTTATTCCTGTTTATACTGGCATGTACATTCAATCTGTGAAGGTGTTGCATTTAACTGGATGTTCATTATTTGCTTATTTTTGTTACCAGTGGCGATCTGCAGTCGTTAATTGAGAACGTAATAGTGTGTAAGATTGATTTGTATTATGGGACGTATTGCATTGAACCACACTCACAGATGTTCTGCACACAGATGTTCTGAATTCTACGTATTATTCCACTGCAAGTAAATAACTGAGGATGGACAGCAGTGTCTAACTCTTATTATCAAGTCTAGTATATCTTTACAGTCTTGACCGACTACCTGCGGCGTTTCTACCTCACCTGAACCAAATTATTTTAGTCTGTCACCCTACAGTTCACCTCGAACTAACTATGTTGTATTGGATGAGAGTCAGCTGCTCCTCGAGGTCATGGACCTTGGCCCTGAGGGAGTCAGCCAACTGACATCTGAAGTCTAACCGGTCACAAGCATCCAGAAGGGCAAACATCATGCAGACACTACACTGGTTTGGCCCTGATTATTAACTGACTTGCTATGTCCCTTTTCCTTAGCCCAGCTAAGAATAAAGTTAATAAACATAAAGAGATAATAAACTTTAAAATAATCATATTCACTTTTAAACACTCCCTGATATTACCTACAGACTTCTCAGTAGTAAACTTTAATTTAAAGTGAGCAGTAAAGAGTAAATAAAAAACATGCTCTACAGTTTGACTACAGTTTAACTACAGTTTCTCTTGGGAGGTCGAAAAACCACACAAAAAAACCCTCTCACAGGCAGACTACTGCCGAAGCTGGGGAAAAAAGTGAATGTCCTCCCGAACCCCAACTGGCAACTAAGCAACTGCCCCTTTCTATGGAGGGCTATGTTCCCCCACGAGTGTTTGCTGTAGAAATATGCGTATAGATATATGTATATGTACAGATATATGGCAAACTTTCAGCTTTAATTAGTTTTTAAAGGATATCACAAATATTAGGATAGCATATGAAATTAGAACTTGGAATTTTACTTATATAGGGTTTTAACTAGATATAATTCAATTTTAATCATAACTAGTTAAAACTAAATTCTTAGTATCAGAAATTATCATTTTAACTACATAAAATTGAATTCCTGATATCATAATTTGAACTAGTTTTATTGTGTGTTTTGAGCATAACTTAATCTGAATGACACGTCACCTTACCTTTAAAAGCTGTAGTGGATTGCTATTATAATGGCATGTTTACCTGGCAAACCAGATCGGTTTTCAGCTGTGGAAACCTGCTTGTGCGCAAAGTGAGAATGCGTGAACACATGATTTACAGGAGCACCACTGTTCCACATACAGTGGAAACTACTGATCACCATCATACTGATAAATTGCTTATATGGATAAAAAATTTTGGGAAAGGATTATTCCTGTACAAATAGTGTTTATATAATTATCTTATAATCAAGTAGTCCGATTTCATTTTGCTGTGTTCATTTTGCGTTTTTTATACATGGCAACATATGGCCCATCCTGGAGCAAACACCTTATTGTGGTGGAAGGGTTTGCGTGTTCCAATGATCCCAGGAGCTAAGTTGCCTGGGGCTTTATGCCCCTGGTAGGGTCACCCAAGGCAAACAGGTCCAGGGTAAGGAACCATATGAAGCACGGCTCAGCAGACCCCTTATGATGAACAAGAACAGTGATTTATGTTTTCCCTCGCCCAGACGTGGGTCACCGGGGCCCCCCTCTGGAGCCAGGCCTGGGGGTGGGGCTCGATGGCAAGTGCCTGGTGGCCGGGCCTGCACCCATGGGGCCTGGCCAGGCACAGCCCGAAGAAGCATCCACTTCCGCTCACCACCTGTAGGAGGGGCCTGTAAGGGGTCGAGTGCAGTGTGAGCTGGGCGGTGGCTGAAGGTGGGGACCTTGGCGGTTCGATGCTCTGCTGCAGAAGCTAGTTCTAGGGCCATGGAATGTCACCTCTCTGGTGGGGAAGGAGCCTGAGCTGGTGCGCGAGGTTGTGAGGTTCCGACTAGATATAGTCGGGCTCACCTTGACGCTTGGCTTAGGCTCTGGAACCAGTCTCCTTGAAGGGGGTTGGACCCTCTTCCACTCTGGAGTTGATCATGGGGAGAGGCACTGAGCAGGGGTGGGCATACTTATTGCCCCCTGGCTGGGCGCCTGTACACAGGGAGTAGCCTCCCTTTGCCTTTGGGTGGGGGGAGAGGTCCTGACTGTTGTTTGTGCTTATGCACAAGAGAGGGGCAGAGCTGTCAACTGACCACCACCTGGTGGTGGGTTGGCTCCACTGGTGGGGGAGAAAGCTGGTCAGGCCTGGCAGGCCCAAGCGTATAGTGAGGGTCTGCTGGGAACATCTGGTGGACTCCCCTGTCAGAAGGAGCTTCAACTCCTACCTCCGGCTGAACTGTCTCGGGGGAGGCAGGGGACATTGAGTCCGAATGGGCCATTGTGTCCGAATAGGCCATGTTCCGTGCCTCCATTGTGGAGGCGGCTGACCGGGACTGTGGCCATAAGGTGGTCGGTGCCTGTTGCGGCGGTAACCCTCGAACCCGCTGGTGGACACCGGCGGTGAGGGATGCTGTCAAGCTGAAGAAGGAGTCTTCTCAGGCCTTTTTGGCTTGTGGGACTCCAGAGGCAGCTGATGGGTACTAGCGGAACAAAGTGGCTTCAGCAGTCGCTGAGGCAAAAACTCGGGTGTGGGAGGAGTTCGGAGAGGCTATGGCGAACTACTGCCGGACAGCTTCAAAGAGATTCTGGTCCACCATCAGGACAGGAAAGCGGTGCAGCATCAACACTGTGTATGGTGGGGATGCAGCACTGCTGACCTCAACTAGGGACGTTGAGGGTCAGTGGAAGGAATACTTCGAAGACCTTCTCAATCCCACCGACATGCCTTCCAATGAGGAAGCAGAGTCTGCAGACTTGGGGGTGGACTCCCCTATCTCTGGGGCAGAGGTTGCTGAGCTGGTTAAAAAGTTCCTCCGTGGCCGGGCCCCGAGGGTGGATGAGATCTGCCCGGAGTTCCTCAAGGCTCTGAATGTTGTATGGCTATCCTGGCTGACACACATCTGCAGCATCGTGTGGACATCGGGGGCAGTGCCTCTGGATTGGCAGACCAGGGGGGTGGTCCCCCTCTTTAAGAAGGGGGACCGTAGGGTGTGTTCCAACTATAGGGTGATCACACTCCTCAGCCTCCCTGGAAAGGTCTATTTGGGTGTCCGTCGGCTTGTTGAAGCTCGGATTCAGAAGGAGTAGTGTGGTTTTCGCCCTGGCCGTGGAACAGTGGACCAGCTCTAAACTCTCTGCAGGGTTCTGGAGGGTGCGTGGGAGTTTGCCCAACCAGGCTCCATGTGCTTTGTGGACTTGGAGAAGGCATTCGGCTGTGTCCCTCAGAGAATCCTGTGGGGAGTGCTCTGGGAGTATGGGGTGCCAGGCTTCCTTATAAGGGCTGTTCGGTCCCTGTACGACCGGTGTCAGAGCTTGGTCCACATTGTCGACAGTAAGTCGGACTCATTTCCAATGAGGGTTGGACAACCCTTTGTCACCGATTCTTTTCATAACTTTTATGGACAGAATTTCTAGGTGGCCAGGGCGTTGAGGGTGTCTAGTTTGGTGACTCCAGGATTACGTCTCTGCTTTTTGGTTCTGCTGTCTTCATCGGATTGTGACCTTCAGCTCTCACTGGAGCAGTTCGCAGCCGAGTGTGAAGCGGCTGGGATGAGAATCAGCACCTCCAACTCCAAGACCATGGTCCTCAGCCAGAAAAGGGTGGAGTGCTCTCTTCGAGGTGGCTCCCCGGGGCCACTGGGAGGAGGCCCTGGGGAAGACCCAGGACACGCTGGAGAGACTCTCGGCTAAATGTCTCTTGGATGGCCTGGGAACGCCTCGGGATTCCCCTGAAAGAGCTGGACGAGGTAGCCAGGAGAGGAAAGTCTGGGTTTCCCTGCTTAGACTGCTGCCCCCGTGACCCGACCCGGACAAGTGGTAGAGAATGGATGAATGGATGGATGGATGGATGGCAACATATGGCGGAAATTAAAACTATAGTAATTCTTTTTTTTTACTTACATTTTATAGTCCTGCATTGTCTTGGAGTAACCCATCTGCTTCTGACTAGCTACCGGATAATTCTGCATGTACAGAAAAAAAATAAAACGAAAGTCAATTTCTTTACAAATATAGACTCAGCAAAGCTTATGATAAACTGCTAAAGGCAAGCCACTGAGCTGCGGCAGCAAAACTACAATAAGCTGTATTTTGTGTATTACTGGACTGTATTATAGCGTATTTAAATTACACACAGATTAGTAATTTCATTATACAGTATGATTACACAAAGCACCAGTTGTATTCTACAATAAACATATATAAATTAAATAAAATGAAAAAACCTGTGTCCATAATGAGTGTTGCATACCCGCAGTTCTCTAAAACACAACGCTTTTCTCTAAAGACACTTACTTTAGATGTGGTTTTTGTTGGTCAAAAGCAAAATGCCATTTTACACCTTAAAAGAGCAACGCGCTGGCAATGCACCCAACCAGACCTTATTTAAAAAAGACCAGTCCTATGAGCAGGAAACACCAGCCATTTGTTATTTTGAAAATGTGCGTGCTTGGCATGAAAATGAGGAATGTGCTGTCACTGGCTGGGTTGTATTTGTAAATTGTACCATTCTTTGCAAACACTGCAGTGTGTGAAAATCCCTGGAATGCGGCTGTTTCTAAGATGCTGAACCACCACGACTTGCGCACACTCTACATTTAAAATCACCTTTGACATGCATCTTATCCATTCTAAAATCAAACAGTAATTTAACCTCCTCTCTGTCAAATTCAATTCAGTTTATTTGTATATAGCGCCCTTCAGTTGTCCCAGGGCGCTTTACATTATGGGGTTATATTTGTGTCACAATTCTGAGCGTGCAGTGGACCTGTCGCGAGCAAAATCTTCTATCTGCATGTGCTCAACTCTGCCTGTATGCTCTCTCGAAACGGTCTGTGTGCGCCCAACATTGACTGAGCTCACGCACGAGTCTGCTTTCGCTCATGCACAAGTCTGCTTTCGTTCGCGCATGAGTCTGCTTTCGTTCGCGCAAAAACGTGCTCTTGGCCTGTCATAACGCGTCTGACACTACGAACGCGCGTAAAAAACGTGCTCTCGTATGGCAAGCCATCAGTGCCAAATATCGCCACCTTTCTCACGCGTTCAATCAAAAACTGGCGTAAAAAGCGGCGTTCGAACCGCTAAAATGCCGTTTTTTACGCCGCTTAATGGTGAAACGCCGTAAAAAGCGGCGTCAGATTAAGAGCGCGCCAGACGGCGTAAAAAGCGGCGTCCTATGTGCGCTCACAAGTCGCGTTTTTTACGCTGCTTTTTACAGAGGACGTGCGTAAAAAGCAGCGTTTTCTGCTATGATAATTAGCTCTGCTCCGAACTGACATCACCCAATCAGCAAAGAAGAATCTCCACATCACATAAACAGTTCTGTAAAATGCTACGGTTTAAGAGAATAAGTAAATATGTTAATTAAACAGTTGTTAAATAAGATGTCGGTTCTCAATTTCACTTTCTGAACTTTTTGAGAGGCTAAAATAAAGTAAAATAAAGGCCTATGCATATTATATTTTTCTATCTGTTGTACATCAGAGTTCTTTCCCAGGTTTAGGCTGTATTTAAAATGTGTGGATCACACAAAATGGATGTATTTTATTTTATTTTTTTTCAAAATAATACAAGGGTTAAATGAATGTTTTATAGTCTGATGTTGTGCTTGTTGTTTGTTATATCAGTTATATGGTGGTGGTACTACTGCTGCACATCCGAGACAAAATACATTTCTAGTAGCAACAGCAAGTTTAAAATAGAAGTAGCCAGATCTAATAAGTCGTTAATTACTGGTTAAATAGCTGCGCTTTCATATAATGCATTTGCATATTTTGTGAAAGTAAGATTTGCAACAGAAAATGAGAGTATGTCCATGTTTCCATCTGCATTGTTATCCATTTAATAAAGGTGAGTATTTGATGCAGAAATGCAGATGCAGTAAACAATACACTCATGCAGAAATGCCCCATTACATAATCTATTTGTCACAATCTCGGCGGGAGGAACAACCCATGGTTGCAGGCTGTGAGTAAAACCCTTCAAAAGGGCGTTCATTGGTATACATACAAGGGAAATACGGGAGAAACCACGAGAGCTAACGAACACGGCATTGACATGCAACGACAATGACCGACAGGGGAGACTGGACTCAGACGGACTAAGTACACCTAAGCACTAACATCGAACAAGAAACAGCCGGTAACAGGAGGATTCCCACGGGGTTAACGAGGGGACGTGGCACACAGAAGGATCAGACGTGCAGGGCGTGACACTATTGATGACTCACATTTTAGGCATATTTGTTGCTCAGCTTTGTGAAGGGTTTTTTTAGAGCTATTGTTGGAGTCTTACATAAAAAATGCCACTCGCATTGTGTTGGGCTTTCTGGGCTTTTGTCTAGGGTTTCAAAGTTAGAGCATTAAAGTTAGAAACATTAAAAATCAAAGTTTTGTTTTGGGCTCAATTGTGCGTAGCAAAGTGAAGAGGATACAAATAATTTGCAAGAGTTAAATGAGTAATCTACAGCAAATCTTCTTGAAATAAATAAAATGCCTT
>JAODKM010000035.1:17370203-17386015 GCA_026780845.1 Petrocephalus sullivani | reverse complement strand
TCTAGACAAGACAGCAGAGCATTCATGGGCAACGAATCATTTTTCTTAAAAGGTAGATAGATTTGCGTATCATCAGCATAAAAATGAAATGACATCCCGTGTTTCCTAAAAATGGAGCCTAAAGGTAGCATATATAGTGAAAATAAAGTGGGGGCCAAGACAGAGCCTTGTGGAAGACCACAGGGGAAGGAGGAAGTGGAAGAGAAGAGTTCTCCTAGCCTAACCACATATTTTCTATCAGACAAAAATGACTAAAACCACTTTAAAATGTGCCAGAGAGACCCACCCAAGATTCTAATCTATTTACTAAAATAGAAAGGTTGATAGTGTCAAAAGCAGCCGATAAATCTAAGAGAACAAGGACCACAGAGTCCCCTGTATCAGTGGCTAAGAAGATGTCATTTAACACTCTCAAAAGGGCTGATTGCAGTTCTCAGGCTTGTGCCGTTCACTACCACACCTATAGCATTCTTTCAGCTGGTACTGCTGCTTATCGGGGGTTTGCTTCATTGACACACTGTGCACTGATTGCGAAAGCCTCCCGTGTGAGGGGGCAGACTCCAGCGACTGTAAATCTCTGACGTCCCTGCTGGCAGTCTCAATTGCCTGGACCAACTTCAGGGCTTTGTCGAAGGTCAGATCAGGCTCTGCTAACAACCGCCGCTGTATACGGTTGTCTAAAATCCCGCACACCAGCCGATCCCGCAGCATTTCCGATAATTTATCCCCATAGTTGCAGTCTTGCGCTAATTTCCTCAAAACAGCAACATATTCAATAACGGATTCCCCCTGCTGCCTGATTCTCGAGTTGAATTTGAAGCGCTGCACAATTTCGCTGGGTTTCGGATTAAAGTGATCCTTTAACAGCCGAACCAGCTCGTCTTGTCTCCCGGTTTGAGCAAAATGGCTCTCTGGCGACTTGCTACTGTAATCTCATTCGCCTCAAAAAAATGGCGGAGGACCTCACAATAATCCTCCCACGTTTGAGCTTGGTTCTCAAAAGGAGCAATGCCTCCGTATATGGCCGCCGCCGCCATTCTAGCCGCACGTTAATATTTCTTCAAAGCAACTCACGCGGACCTCCGCTCTCCAGAAGGCGCTCCAACTCGGTTTATCCTCGTCGCCAATTATGTAGTAACTTCATACGCGTGGCTGGGTATGAGTACAACACTCTTTATTGCTTCCACAGGTTCACACCGAATCTCCACACTTCGTCCATAACCGGGAATAATCTCGCTCTCTCATATATCGCGATTTCTTCTTGGTCGCCTCTGCTTAACTCAACATCTACGGAACAACCTTGCCACCTAGTGGTCAACCTACCATTAACAATTTCCACAGTTTACCACAGTTATAATCGACAATACACCGCTATCAAGCTAAATATACATTAATAATCTAATAAACTATGCCCAAAATCGCGGCCATTTTGAGCTCCCCCCGCGCACCCCACTGGCGACGGAAGATTCTCCAGTCCGGCTTGCAAGTCAGTACCCGGCGTATAAGACAACCCCCCCACTTTTCTGAAGATTTTCATGGGTTAAAAAGTCATTTTATACGCCGGAATATACGGTAGCAAATTATTCCAAATGAAGTTAAGATTTGCTATGCTGTTGAAAAGGAAAACCTGTCAACAATCCAAAAGGTATTTCCAGAAGAAAAATAAATCATGGGTGTGTGTATTTATCCAATATAAATTTTTTTAATGTATAAGGGGGGCAGGATGTGGCTCAGTGCCTGTGATGGGAAGGTTGTTGGTTCAAGCCCGAGTTTTGCATGTCTGTGGGCGCTTGACCCCTAGCTCTCTAAGTGCTGTAAGAGGTTGGGGGTGGGTGAGAAAAGATTTCTCCCATGGGGGTCAATATAATATCAATTAATATTACAAAAGTTTTGCTTATTATAAGAGAATCAGGATATATGTTTTTATGTGGCAGTTGCTGTATGTAAATAAGCGTAGTAGAACAACTTATTTACCTGATTTTTAGCTTGTTAGACCAAAAGTAATACACTGAAAGGGTTTGTTGACTTCCTAGGTATACTGAATGATTATAACTGGAAAAATCAGATTTATCAAATTAATCAAATTTCATCAGTGAAAACATACTATTTGTATATTACCTTAATACTAATTAATCACATCAATAAAAATAATACTAAATTGCTTGTATATGCACACTCACTGGCACTTTGTTAAGGAACACCTATACACCTTTTGTTCATTCAGCTGTTTAATCAACCAAACATATGGCAACAGATCAGTTCATAAAATTATGCAGATTCAGGAGCTTCAGTTAACAGATCAAGCAACCGAATGTGGAAAAATTGTAATCTAAGTGACGTTGACCGTAGCATGGTTTTTACTGGTGCCAGACGAGGTGGTTTGAGTATGTCAGAATTTGCTGATCTTAGGGGATTTTCCATGCATAACAGTCTCTAGATTTTACAAAGAATTGAAGCTGAAGTTTTTTATCATATGTACAAAGTACAGTGTACAGATCACAATGAAATGCTTACTTGAGTGCCATCTTTGTAAGCATATAATACATAAAAGACATAAAAAACATAAGACATAAAAAGACAAGCAGTGCAGCAAACATACTGTAAAGTGCAGTGTAAAGTGATTGTGTGCAACAACATTGTGTGCTACAGTATTACACAAGGAACAAATTTATTGCACAAGGAGAAAGAGAAATCACAGTTACTGTGCTATGAACAGTCTGATAGCGCTGGGGTAAAAACTGCTTCTGAATCGTGCTTTGTGTGAGTTTGATGCGCTTAGTTTTATTGTAACAGCGCGTGGTGTAAATGTCAGTTATTGCAGGGAGTGGTGTACCTATGAACCTCTGAGCCGTTTTCACCACTCTCTGCAGAGCCTTCAAGTCCTGAGCAGTGCAGCTGCCATACCAAGACGCAACACTCCCTGTGAGGATGGACTCCACAGCACACCTGTAGAAACTAGTGAGGACAAGGGTAGACACCCTAACCTTCTTTAGGCGTCTGAAGAAGTGAAGTTGTTGGTGGGCTTTTTTGGTGATAGCTGCTATGTGTTCTGAGGAGGGTGGCATTGAGGTTGACCCCAAGAAACCTGAAGCTGCTGACCCTCTCCACAGCATCTCCTCCAATGTAAATGGGTGGATGAGCCACATCCTGCCTTCTAAAATCCAATACCATCTCCTTAGGTTTGCTGATGTTGAGAGTGAGGTTGTTCTCCACCATGCCAGGAGTCTCACCTCCTCTCTGTAGGCCGTCTCGTCGTTGTTGTTGATCAGGCTCACAATGGTGGTATCATCAGCAAACTTGATGATGGTGTTGGAACTGTGTCTGGACACACAGTCATGTGTAAACAAGGAGAACAGCAATGGGCTCAGAACGCTTCCCTGTGGTGTCCCAGTGTTGTGGATCATTGGGATGAAGATGTTTTTTGCCAATACTCATGTGCTGCGGTCTGTTGGTGAGAAAGTCCAGAACCCAGTTGCACAGAGTAGCACTGAGTCCCAGCCCCAGTAGCTTCTTGATCAACTTGGAGGGTATAACCGTGTTAAATGCGGAGCTGTAATCCACAAACAACAGTCTGGCATAGCAGTTCTTATTGTCCAGGTGAGCCAGGGTGGTGTGAATGGTGTGTGAGATGGCGTCTAATGTGTCCCATTACCAGCCTCTCAAAGCACTTCATTGCGGTGGAGGTTAGTGCAACAGGCCGAAAGTCATTGAGGCAGCTGGCTTTGTTGTTCTTGGGAACTGGAACAATGGTGGTGTTTTTGAAGCAGACGGGGACAGTTGAGCTCTGCAGGGAGGTGTTAAAAATGTCTGTAAAGACGGCAGACAGCTGCTCACTGCAGACCTTCAATACATGTCCCGAAATTCCATCTGGACCAGCAGCTTTGCAGGTGTTGATTCTGTTAAAAGTCTTTTTCACGTCCGCAACAGACACGGTGAGAGTGACGTCATGCGGCCCTGAACGCATTCAGTTCATTTGGGAGTGATGGACTGTCAGAAGCAAGAGTGTGTGATTGTGGTTTGTAGTCTGTCAGTGTCTGAATCCCCCTCTCTTATGTTAGTCTAATGACACAAATGCAGTTCGACACAGAGTGAGTTTTTACTACTCTTTTTTTCTTTCCTCTATTCGCACATACATGCTCCCAAAAACCCCCACAATTCCCACTCCAACATCAAACAGTCAAATACATTAACTGTACCCTCAAGTTTCCAGTATGTGTGTCCGTATACGTAACATTTCCCCCCTCCCCCCAAAAGCCAACTGGCAAAAGCTAGCTCCCAACCTAACTATGAAACAACTTATTAACACGGAGCCTAAACCAAAACTCTGTATCAAAGTCCTTCAAGTGCGAGGGGCAACCCCAAACCCATGCATGCCCCATCATGCAAACAGGGCCTCTAGGACTTCTGTAATTGCCTGAGTGATAACAGTCCCCATTGGAACTACCTCCGGCCACTTAGAATGGAGGTCATACACCATACGACCATGAAGCTCACCACAAACATCAAGTTAGAGATGTTCTCATGGCTGAGACGGCCACGGAACTGGCGCAGGTGTTCACCCCACCTGTGCAGATGCAAGGGCTTGTGGCCAGAGCCTGATGCCGACAGCAAGGTGGTCAGAGTCTGATGGTCCATGCGGAGGAGTGAGTGCTGGCTGTATAGGTAAAGGTGCCACCTCTCCGCAGCCCAAACACATGCAAGTGCCTCACGCTCACCCACAGAGTACCGTTGTTCCATTGGCGTCAGAGCCCTGGAGGCGAAGGCAATGGGCCTCTCCACACCATCCTGCTCCTGTGACAGGACTGCGCCAAGTGCACGGGCTGAGGCATCACAGCTAAGGAAAGTTAGGCAGTTAGGGTTAAAGTGGGCCAGGATGGGAGTGAGTTGAGCCGTGAGTTGCACTGGCTCAGAGCAAGTTGCAGTCCAGTTCCAATACCCAGCAGAGTGGTGCCGTGGTTTTGGAGTAATTGGGCAGGAAGCGAAGATAGTAGGCAGTCATGCCAAGAAACGAGGCCACCTGAGAGGCGAAGGCAGGTTCCGGAATCTGGTGGATGGCTTTGATGTTCGACTGCAGCGGAGAAATCCCCATGGCCGACAGGTGGAACCCTACGAAGTCTATTGCTGGGGCTGCAAAACAACACTTCTCTCCATTAAGTGTTAGATTGTTCTTAAGTAGGGCCTGGGCCATCTGGTGCATCTGTGTGTTGTGCGTTTCCATGTCTGGGGCATGAACGACGATGTCATCTAAAAAAACTGCCACTCCAAGGATACCAGCTAAGATGGTGCTCATTACGTTTTGGAAGCAGCTGGGGGCAGAGCTCAACCCAAATGGCATCCGAGTGTAACGGAACACCCCAGTGTGTGCAGTGAGATCCCTGCTAGCTGGGTATAATGGCACTTGCAGGTAACCGTGACGCAGGTCAAGCTTTATGAATACTGCAGACTCATAGAAATGTGCAGTGAGCTCCTCTGAGGTGGGCAAGGGGTATTTGTTTGGAATCACTGCTTTATTCACAGAGCTTAAGTCCATGCAGAGCCGTATTCCCCCCGACCATTTCATGGCAATGAAATTCAAGATCCAGGGGGGAATCATCGACCGGCTCAATAATGCCCATGTCCTGGAGCATTCTAAGCTCAGGGAGAGGGGAACTCGGCGGTGGGGCTAGATGACAGGTGACACAGCAGAATTCACCAGAGGCCTGTGAGCAAAGGTTGCGATACAGCTGAGGCCATCATACAATGCTGGCTACTTCTGCTGCCAACTGAAGGTGACCTGGTTAATATCGGAGCCGACACTGTCCTCCGCAGAGCGGCGTGGTGACGTGGTCGGTAGAGCGCAGCACTTCTCATCTCTGGGCAGAGTGTGGCTCAGCAGGTTAAGCTCTGTGCCTATAATCAGAAGGTTTCCAGTTCAAGCCCAGCCTCTGGTCATCTGTGGGCCCTTGAGCAAGGCCCTTAACCCCCAGCTCCCTGGGCGCCACACAAGTGGTAATTACCGTGAGAAATCTACAATGTTAGGAAATTTACTTTACCGATATGCCTTTAATCGCAGTCTTAGTTAGATAACACGTAATTTACATTTTCAGGCGCAGTCTGAAAACTAAATTTCCCTACTAAATTTCCATGTTTGTGTGTCCATATACGTAACACCCTGCACATCTGACGCGCATCACGCGCACAGCTAAACTGGGAGTCCACTTTACTGCTGTACTCCCAGTTTGCATTCCTGATGGAGATCGTACCGGCATTTCTTGTACAGGTCCATGACTGGAAAGCACGTGTGCACTCGCGGAGCTCATGGCGGATGTCGGCGTTGACCCAGGGTTTCTGGTTGGGGATTGTCCGGACAGTTTTAGTGGAAATGCATTCCTCCATGCAGGTCTTAATGAAATCAGTGACCACAGTGGTGTACTCGTCCAGATCAGAGGATGAAACGTGTCCCAATCCACACAGTCAAAGCAGCCATGAAGCTTCTCCTCTGCCTCACGTGTCCAGCGCTGCACTGTGCGTGTCACCAGCTCCTCGCGCTTTAGCTTCTGCTTGTAAGCAGGCAACAACAGCACCGCGTTGTGATCTGAGGCACCCAGGTGCATGCGAAGCAGAGAGCGGTATACCCCCCGATGTGCTGTGTAGCAGTGGTCGAGCGTGTTGGCTCCCTGAGTGGGGCAAGAGACACACTCCTAAAATCCGCCAGGTTAAAGTCCCCAGAGACAATAAACAGTCCGTCATTCTTATGGCTGTTGATGAGCTGGTAGAGATCACTCTGCTGTGTGCTCCCCTGTGGTGGGATGTAAACCGCCATCAGAAACACCACGCTGAACTCTGGGCAGGTAGAATGGCCTGCACTTGATCAGCAGAACCATGAGGTCCGTAGTGCAGTTCTGAGAAATAATTTCCACGTTCGCGCACCACGAGTTGTTGGTGAGAAAGCACATGCCACTCTGACCCCAGCCCTTCAGCCCCGTCTCCGCTCACGCGTCCTCCGGGTGCCCCCACCTGAGTCATGAAGGCCAGTGTGGTAAGCAGCAATAGCACCTCAGGGTCTAAAACACCGGTTTTTGCATCTTGTCCGATAATGTCGCAGATTGTTAGGAGTGTTTGTCTATCGTACTTGATTAAACTAAACACTGGCGGCAAAATAGTAAAAACAGAACAATATACACAAAACAAGTCTGCGAAGAGCGGCATTCAAAACGTCACCACGCACCAGCGACATCTTGGAATGCTGCAAAAAAACAAAAAAGCAGTGAGAACAGCATTTCTGTGGGTAGAAATGTCTTGTTGATGAGTGAGGTGAGAGGAAAATGGCCAGACTGGTTCGTGCTCAATGGAAAGCTACAGTAACTCATTTTAAATCAGCTCAATTTATTTTTAAACAGGGCCCTTCACAACAGAGTCGTCTTAAAGGTGCTATACATGGGTGTATTGTGCTATAATACAATATCTCTAAGAAAGAATAATGCAAAACAGAAAACAGAAAATGAAAGACAAAGAAATGAATGAAAGAAAGAAAGCCAATTGACAATGGAAGTAGAGAGAAAAAAACATCTGGGGGTTGAAGGTGAACTGGCTGCCTATACCCCCTGGGCAAGTTAACATTATTGAAAAAGGAAGAGTGGGCTTGCTTGCTAAAAGCAAGGTATAAACTGTGGGCAAGGGCAAAGCCAAGCCCATCAATGAGTCAGTTCTCCATGTCAGCCTGTGTAGGGTGGCAGATTGAAGGCTGCTCCCATGGTGTTACAGTTCATCATATCCATGATGTCACCTCTCCATGGGACTAAACCAGGACTCCAGCTTAGATGGTGCCCACCCTGGGCATTGTCCAGACATGTGAGAAGGCCGAGAACATGGATGGTCAGAACATGCATCGACACACTAATGGGCAAGCATATTAGAAAAAAAATGGCATGAACAGCAGCACCAGCAGCCATAGACATACATATAACTGTCACTTTTTTATATGGGGAATGACAAGGAAATCTGCATTCTGTGATCTAAATGGATGATGCAGCATGCAAACTTGAAGTAATTCTGTTAGGTAGGCAGGTGCTAGACCTTTAAGTGGTTTATATGCAAGTAGGAGAACTCTGAAGTCAGTCCTGAACCTAAGAGGAAGCCAGTGCAGGGAACTAAGAACAGGGGGTATGTTTAAACTTCCTGCTCCTTGTGACAATTCAAGCTGCTGCATTTTGAATATGCTGCAAGGTGTTTATTGGGCGGTTTTATGCTCCTAGATAACAGAGCATTACAGTATTGTAGCCTACTGTAAACAAAGGCATGTATCAATTTCTCTCTGTCTTGAATAGTAAAGAATCATTATAGTTTACCAATGTTGCGTAGCTGTAGGAAGCTTCGAGACTGCACTCACATACAGTTTAAATGAGAGGCTCGTATCTAAGATGACAGCTAGGTTACAGGCTAAGCTGCTGAGGGAAAAGTTCAGCCCTTTGGAGAGGAGTACAGAGATTAGAGCATTTCTATCCATGGACTTGCCTCCAAACAACACAACTCCAGTTCTCTGAGCATTTAGTGATGAAAAGTTTTCAGTCGTCCAGGTCTTTACTTTGTTGAAGCAATTAGTTAAAGTGATAATAGAAAAGGTGCCATTCATTGTAACTGAAATGTTTATTTCAGTGTCGTCGGCATGGGAGTGATGATTAACATTATGTTTTCTAATTGTTACCTAATGGCAGCATGTAGAGAAAAAACAGTAATGGACCAAGTACTGATCCCTGTGATACTCCATATTTAACTGGTGACATGGACAATTATTTGACACTTTAACATGTTGACAGCAATTAGTAAAATATGATTTTAACCACTTAAAGACCATTCTGCACAACTCAACATCAAATTTAAGTCTATGTAATGGGTAAGATGGTCAACTGTATCAAAGGCTGCACTAAAGTCCAAAAGCATTAGTAAAGTTACACTGTCAGCATCAGTTGCTATTGTTATGTCATTTATGGAATTAGTTAAGGCAGTGTCAATGCTGTGTCTCGGGTGGAAGGCCAACTGGGATCTATCCAATATGTTGTGTATCTTCAAGTATGACTGAAGTTGAGCAGCGACTCTCTTTTCCAGAACTGGTACATTGGAGGTCTGTAATTGCTGAGCTCCTGTGGATCCAAACAGCTTCAGTTGTGGTCTGATTACTTCTGCTTTTAGGCACATCACCTGATAACAGGGAGGCATTCATTATGGCAGTTATCAGTCTTGCCAGAACTCCCAGGGTGTGATGAATGCTGCCGGGTACGGAACGGGGAAGCACGGACGGGAAGCCAAAGTGCTGGGAAATATGGGATTTATTAGGAATGATAGACAAATGGAGAGCAGCACTACAAAACTTCAATGACCGGACTGGGGAAACAAACTTAAACACAGACTAAATACACAGGATCACTAATACAGAACAAGAAACAGCTGGGAGACACAGGAAGTCACACGAGGGTAATAAGGGGGCGTGGCATACAGGTGGATCGAACAGGCAGGACGTGACACAGGGATTCTTTAAGAATTTTTCTGGGGATTGGATCCAGCTGGCCAAGTGGTCGGTTTGGTTTTCGGTATTAGCTCCTTTTCATTAATTAATTCAAAAACATTATGGGTGTGTTCATGTTCTGTTTGCATTTGTGAGCCATTTAGACATGCTTAAAGCCTAATTTTTGTAATTTTATCAGAGCTTCCGCCTCATTCATTAGATGAACTATTGTCTTAAAAAGTAGCATGAATTATTTCTAAGTCTCACTAACCACTGTGTGACAAGTGTGACTTTGTTGACATGTGTACTAAACATGAAGTTCACATTACTTATTGCATTAATAAATCGTAGGGAATTTCTATCATTTAGGTGATGTGTCTTAATTATCTTCTCCACCATAGTCAAAGAGGGTGGCTGAATCACGACGGTGATTAGAAAACAGTCAAAGAATGACAGAGAGATACATGATGAACTGAAATTCCATGAGTAATGATCTAATCTAGTGTATGTTTGTGCACATGCATTGGTCCCGTTACAGTCTTGTAGCATTCAACAGAGTCAAAGTCAAATGACTTTCTAGTGATGAGCGGAAAAACTTGTGTCTGAATGTATAAAATGTATAACTGAGGCTACAGTGGGTACAGTTTCATTGAAAAATGTCCTGGTCTGATGAGTTTTGATTTCTGCTGTGAATTGATGATGGTGGGGCCAGAACTTGGCAAAAAGAAGCATGAATCCATGGACCCAACCTGCATTGCATGAACAGTTCAGGCTGGCCGTGGTGGTGTAATGATGTAATGTAAAGTTTTCCTGGAACACATTGGACCCCCTAATAAAAAAAAAGTATTGTTTAAATTCTACAGCCTATCTGACTATTGTTACTTACCATGTGCATCCCTTATGGTCACCATTTACCCATCTTTTAATGGCTAATTGTAGCAGGATAAAACACCATTGATTGAATGTTTTTGGTCATTTATAGTTTAGAAATTACTACATCTGTGATGGGTTGGCACCCCATCCTGTGTTGTTCCCTGCCTTGTACCCATAGCCTTTGGGACTGGCTCCAGACCCCCACAACCCTGAATAGGACAAGTGGTTACAGAAAATGGATGGATGGATAAAGGATGGAAAATGACTACACTTCTGCTTATCCTTTATAGGTGTTCCATTGACCCAGATTGTGCGAAGGGGATTGTAAAATCCTAATCCCTTTGCAGGTGTTCTAATGATCTTAATCTTTATGGGGGTTTAGCTTTGGTGGAAATCCAAAGGCTAGATCTCATCTGAAATGGTGAAATGTTTTCCCTAAGTTAAGCGTATATTACTGAGGAGTTAAATATATTCCCTTTGTCAAGTTTTGCATTTATTACACATTAAATAATGTGCTGTTGTATTGTTTTCAATGTAATACAAGTCAAAGTAAATTTAGAAACCACTGGCAATCCTCAGCCCATATTTGCTCCTAAAGGACTAGACCTTTCTTGGATGCTGCTTTTGTACCAAATCATAATTACAATCACTTGTTGACATCACCAGTTTCAAATAACATCATTATTTAACCAATTTACTTCATTATAGCCCTAAATTGCTCCTGGCCCAACTTTTTTTTAAATGTGTTGCAAGAACCAAAATTGGAATATGTGTTTATTTTGGAATTTTTTACACATTTGTAGAGAGAATTTAATTTTGAATCTGTGCTGTACTTGATGCTTTACTTTGCTAGTTATGTAGGACTGATGGAATTTTACATACTTTAAGGGAATGGAAAATTCTCAGGTTAAATATTTCAGGATAGTATGATAAGGGTATAGCTGCAGTATGTAGGGTGCCAGTATCCTCTGTGATGTGCATTACTAGTGATGGAGGTCCTCTGTGATAGTATATATTCCCAGAGTTTTCGGTTGCTCAGGTTGAAGTATATATTCATCTGGAAGCTCTTCTACTAGAGAGGTTCTGTACAGTGTAATTTAGAAATAAAAAACTGAAATCAACAACATTTTTAAAGCCATAGTAGTATTCCAGACACTGTTTATAATAGGTGGTATCCAATTTATTGCATGGCATCTTCATCTATAAAGCAGCTCACTGAAGTTAGTCTTTATATTACAAACTAGTAATTAATAACTTCTAGGTATTCTGCTGAGCATCTTCGTTTTATCAGTAAGTCCAGTACTGGGGACAAGTTTTAGTAACTGCTATAGCCTGGGTTATTCATGGGTTTCACTGGTACTCTTACTCAAGTTGGGAGGGATGTCTGTGTAATTGGAATAAGGGGAATGTACAATACATACACTGTATGCACAATACATTTATTTGTCCCCTAGGGTTTTTTTTTTTATTTGAACTGAATTGAATACACTGAACATAAACCAGACTACATAAACCAGCCTACATATTAGAAGAAGCAGTAACAGCTAGTATCGTAAATGTTCAGCTTTGATCCAATCGAAACATACTTACATATAGCTTACTGATTGTGATCCTTCTTTTTGCAATACTCAAGGTTATAAAAAGACAAACTTCAATGGCAAATATTATGTAATTATTAAAATACCTTTCTCTCTACCCCTCCCCCAAATCCCCCCGCCCTCCACTCTCTCTCTAAATGTCACACAGGAAAATTTCACAACAGAGTGTAAATTTAAGGAGTCTGTCTTTGAGAATTACTATGTCATCTACTCGTCGACACTGTACCGTCAGAATGAGTCAGGTCGGGGGTGGTTCCTGGGGCTCAACAAGGATGGGCAGATTATGAAGGGAAACCATGTTAAGAAGACCAAGCCCTGCTCCCATTTCGTACCCAGGCCCATTGAAGGTAGGACTGTTTTTCCACTGTCTATAGAGTCATAATATACAAAATAACACAGTTTTAATGCTGTATCATGCCACAGTGAAGGTAAGGCTACCAAAGTATAGGTGAAGCAGGCCTAAACAATCCCTAGAAAAAAGGAGCCCTGATATTTTGCTGTATTTATCCTTTGGTGCATTCCATGTAATCAAACACACATTGCACTTAATCCTTTACTAAAAGATGGATTGCTTTTTGAAAAGTGCTTCATAATTTCTGGCTAAATATGCAAATATGAAAAATGGAAAAAGTATAAGGTTATTTTGTCAGTTTTATTTCCCTGCATTTTCCCACAGTCTGCATGTACAAGGAACCTTCACTGCATGAACTTGAGGAGAAGCCGCAATCTAGGAAAAGCTCAGGGACTCCCAGCATTCATGAAGACAATGTGGTGGACCAGGACCCCAAAGAACAAGATGGCTCCTAGCTGTGATGATAGACTGGCCCTGCTTCGGAACTCCATCCTTTCGTATGATCTTTAACTAAAACTAAAAGACAACAAAAAAGGAATTCTTGCCAGTGAAATGTTTTAGACAAAAAAGGGGAAAATATTTCAAATCAGGACATGAATTTACATTTTATGCAAAAACCTGCTGTGTGACACCAGGAAGTTCACCTGACCATTGCAATATTAATGTCAAAACTGAGTTCTGAAGTAAGCATTAATCCTGTTAGAAGTAAAATATTTTTAAGAATGTTGTGGCACTTGCTTACATGTGTTGTTGCTGAAATAATAATCTTGTTGCTATTATTTTTCTTAGCTTTATTTTAATTTGGAAAAGGTTTATAAGTAAGGGCATAAATGAAAATCTTTGCACTATAATGACTTTTGCCCCTTTAGATAGTAAAAGCAAAAGCAGCCACTTGGTTTCATGAACGAATGGCTGATGAGTCTAAATGGGTGTCACTGGAGATTTTCCTGAGGTCATAGTAGTCTTGATTGGTCCATGTATTTCATTAAGCAGAGAACTTCTATTATAATATTGCTTCCATTGTCTGTCTTAAAACATAATTTATAGGCATTTCACTGAACATGAATGTATACTATCAATATATAAGTGTCTTTGACAAAGTCTTCCATTGTCAAAATGATATCAACACAATGATGGTCCTGGTTGGGCATATGGGCCATACCAGGGATGACAGAAGAGAGAAAGGATCTATTTGTATTGCTTGTAATATAACTGCATGGGAGACACATGCCAAATGTGCTGTGTAGCGAGAATGAGAATGTGAACGTAAGTCTCCAGGAGCAGATGAGGGTGTCGATTTGTATTTTCCTGGCTATCACAGACCACACTGACAGTAGAAAGGGCATCCATATGAAGAGAGTTCCTGTACTACCCGTTTTATAAGTTATTGTGTTGTTTAGTCCTAGTCGGACACATTCATTTGTGTTTAATAATAAACTTAAATGAAAATGACCAGCAGGATAATTTGCAAATAAAAAAGTATGATTACAAAAACAAATGTTTGTGTAGCTTATTTTTGGTTTTGGTTTCTGTCAGACCAGACATATACTTTTTAACACACGCAAACACTGTTCTAAACACACTAATCAATACACAGACCAGGAAATTGCTACCCAGGGGAGGCCAGTCATGTGCTAGTAAGAATGAAGACTGTACAAAACACTCATATTTCAATGGATTGAAAATGCCTTATTAATCATTGTTACAGTTTTTTAATTGCTAACAAGCATTGGTCAATACTGAAGCCACTTTTTCAAAACTATTCATACACTGCAAATCCAACACACAGCTTGGCCAAACAGTGAATTGCTCCACCAAAATGCACTGCAGCCACCAAAAGTTACAATTTTTCTCAATTGCAAAAACATATTATGCAATACTGAAGTCACTTTCTCAAATCTCATCACATTGTTGCCATAACATCAGTTAGTAACCCGTGAATCTCATTTCTCATTGCTTTCATACAAAATCCACTCAATGAATAAATGCTTCAAAATTCATGGATTTGTTTCTCATTCAAAATCCACCACCATCAAAAATGAATGTTTTAGAGGCCATTTAGCACATGCTTACATACTGTTACTGTTTTCCCAACTGGACACACACATTTCCCAGAATACTGAACAACATCCCCAAAACTATATACACAAACCCCAATATCAAATACCACGTCCCAAAAATCATAAACACACGAGGAAATTATCACTTTTTGCTAAAAACATCTCAAAACCATTCCATCGGGGCAAGAATCACACACTACAAAACTGTAGGTCACACACCTCAGCCATCATCCTGCCTTTCATGTGGATTATGCTGGATATGTTTTCATCTACATCACAATGAAACAAACAACATGGGATCCATCCTTGACAAGACTCTGGGATTATATGATCACAGGCTGCATGCATTGTCTCAAGAAGGCTCACTTGCTTATATGGGTACAGATCATACATCTTCCATTGCCAGCTGGAAAAAAAATCCTCCGTTGGATTAAGGAAGGGAGAATATGGTGGAAGGAAGATTATTTGAATATGTGGGTTGGAATCAAACCATTCTTGGATGACCCCTGAAAGATGAAAAGCAACAACATTCCATATGGCAGCGTAAGTAGTGTTATCTGGAGTATCTGTGCTGTCTCTGTTGGGGTGGTAACAAAACATGATGCAGTCTGTTGAGGATTGATACAAGGTATGCCGTGTTGTATGGACCAATTGTAACATGGCAATGGGGCACCATTGTACACTGATGGCAGCATACATTGTTACATTTCCTTTTCTTTGGCCAGGGGCAGGCCTGTTGCAACAGGGCAAGCAAACCAAGCAATTGCCGAGGACCCAAGCTGACCTGGGGCACCCCCAACCTGATGGTTATGTATTGAATAACAGCAACGACAAATGTGTGAGCGCCCATTTAAATTCAATGAGTGGTCAATGCAGGAAAGTGCAGCTACACTGTTATCAGAATCCCCCTCAAGGGGGCCCCCTCCCACTAGGTGCTGGCAGCAGCCAGCCAGCCAGGTTCATGATTCGTGCAGCCGGCAAAATATAAACCTTCAGCAATCATGAAGTGTGACTTGAAATGGTCTTGGCCAAAGACATCCACTGTAGCTCTTTGTCCTATGATGTTCTTGCCTTTTTGCCAAATTGAATCCAGCCTTACCAATGGAGATCCCTTGCCCTTCCCTCAAATGCGACAGAAACTGAGGATTCATTTGAAATGACAAAGTTCTTAATTATATATACATTTTCACAAAAAAACTATATTTTTAATAAGACTATTTTAATACTATATTTTAAATAAAGAATATTACAGTTTTTTTCAATTGCTTGCACACTATTACCAGACTTATGAGCTAAATTTCCAAAACCATCATGTCAACTACCAAAAAACACCATTTCGAATGAACACTATTCCCCTGTTTTGACACGATTCAGGGGTGGCTTTCCCAAAACAACGAACGAACTGTGAATAACGAACAAGATAACGTAGTTCGTAGGAAAATAACGAG
>JAODKM010000035.1:17320916-17336482 GCA_026780845.1 Petrocephalus sullivani | reverse complement strand
AATACAGACAGCATTTTTTCATCTACGTAACATTGCTCGTTTGCACTCTTCCCTCAGTGTGAAAGATACTGCAACACATCTGAATCTCAGTCGCAGTCAGGGCAGGTGATGGAACAGTCCTTATGGATGACAGTGCAGTTGGGACCTACTGGGCTGGCTACTTTGAACAGCTCTATAAGGCTGATCCTCAGATTAACTGTGAATCACCATATTTTACCAAGATTGTATAGGTGGTGAGTCATCTGACGACAGGCAAGGCAGCAGGTATCCAGGCTGGTGGTAAGGCTGTTCTTCTGGCATTGTAAGCAATCTTTGCTTCCATTGGGGAGACGGGTGTTGTCCCACCTAACTGGAAAATGGGACTTGTTGCCCCTAGCTGTAAAGGGAAAGGCGATTGCCTAGATTGCAGCAACTACAGGGGGATAACACTGCTCTCAGTGCTAGGGTCACCCAAAATAGGATCCGTGGTCACTTGCTCACCTACAAACAACCAGAGTAGTCTGGTTTTACACCTGAGAAGTCTACCATTGACTGCATCCTGGCATTGAAGGTTCTCATTCTCACTTTGTCAATTTTCATAAAGCGTTCAACTCAGTTGATCAAGCTGCCCTGTAGGACATCGTAAGACTTTTCGAAAAGTTGCTAGACATTATGGCAATCTCCCAGACCCTGAAGCAGCAAAGCATCCCCACGTTATCTCACTATCTCACTATGTTTAACTGTGGATAATATGTGTGGAAAGTTGTGCTAGCTTTATCCCAAATGTAGCAGGACCTATGTCTTCCAAATACTTCCACTTTTTAACTCATCAGATCACAGAACATTCTCCCTAAAGTGTTGGGGGTGATCAAGTTGTTTTTGTGAGCCTTCTTGTTCTTCTAGTTTACCAGTGGTTTTGACTTTGCAACTCTATCCCTCAGGTGGGATGTCTGGATTATCCGAATTTTTTTTGAAGAACAGAAACAAGACTTATGAATAAAAAAGAGGGAATCAGGGCAGGAAGAAATATTTTTTTGTTATTATTTTATAACATAAATTATTTTAGTTAGTATTAGTCAAAAGCGTGAACATGCGTCTTGAAAATCATTTGTTTGTGCCATATTTCCCATTATGCATAAGAGCTCAGGGGTATGCAATTATATAGCATACTTTATACTTATTTTATTACTTTGAACAATTTTAGTGTAGTCATGTGTTTTGCTGACACAATGTTGTTACTGATCATTTCAGTGGTGAAAACTGGGAACACTCCATCCTCCCGTCCCTGTGTCCCACGACTCTGTTCACCATCTCAATCAGAGCTTGTCTTAGATTTAACACTTTTATTTATATGTAGAACTGATGTCATCCCAGAAGTTCCTTTTATAAGAAAAACTTGCAAACTTGTGTTCCTTGCAGGTATGTTATGTTAAAGGCTAGCAAATTTTAAGTTTTGATGAAAATTATTTTCAAAAAATAAATATAAGAATATAAGAGTATCTGTCAAAAGTCTGGATACTCCTACTGCAAATCCTGCAAATACTCCTACTGAAAATTTGTTGTCAACAAGATAATGACCCTAAGCACAACTCAAGAATAAAACACACCCCTGTTAAAATGCCATGTTTTTGGGATGTAAAAAACGAGACGATAATATATCATTTCAAAATTTTCTCCACCTTTAATGTGACCCAGAACCTGTAAAATTCAATTGAAAAACAAATAAAAAAAATATTAAAAAATGTACAATAAGCTGGTTGCACTCCCTTAAACTAATAATTTGTTGAAGCACCTTTACTTACAGTATTCAGTTTTTTTTTGGGTAGGAGCCTATAGCATGACATGATTTGGCAATATTTGCCCACTCTTCCTTGCATAAGTGCTCAAAATCTGTCAGATTGCAAAGGCATCTCATGAGCACAGTCTTCTTGAGGTCACCCTACAGATTTTCAGTTGGATTTAGGTCTGGGCTCTGGCTGGGCCATTCCAACACTTTAATTTTCTTCTGGTCAAGCCATTATTTTGTTGATTTGCGTGTATATTTGGGGTCATCATCATGCTGAAAGGTGAAATTCCTCTTCATCTTCAGCTTTCTAGCATACATCTGAAGGTTTTGGACCAAAATTTACTGATATTTGGAACTGTTCATAATTCCCTCCCATTTGACTACCGGTTAACAATTGAATTGTACAGGTTATAGGTCACAAGAGGTCCAACATGAGAAAGCAATGCAGCCAACTTGTGCCAAGGCTTGTGGAACTTGTGGAAATTCCTTCAGTACTGTTGCAGAAGCATTTAAGGTGACTACTTCTGGAAACTGGTTGAAAGAATGCAGTCAATGCAGTCATCGAAGCAAAAGGGGAAATAGCAAAAGCTATTTGAAGAGTTTAAAATTTAAGAATTTTTTGAGGTGCTGAACACTTCTTCTGGTTGTTGTATTACTTCATTGTTTTAAAGGCCTTATACTATAAGATGAAAAGCCTAACTAAAACAGAGAGAAATGTGTTAAAGCAGGTGTGTCCAGACCAAAGGTAAAGCTTGTATAATACAAATTTCCTGTCTCAAGTTAGGATAGGAACAATAACTGAACTGTTATCCTAAAGTTAGACCATATTTAGGATTTTTGGAAGTTAGGATTTATACAGCCCAGGGATGCATTTCAACCAAACTTTGGTATATAGGACCAGCTGGTTGAAGTGCTTGAGTATGTGCAGGTCCTCATAAATGAAAATTCAGTCGACTAGGTGAGATCTGTTGTAGCAAATTAGATGTTATATTTTGTTTAGAGCCCACCCACTGAATCTGATGGGTGGCTTTGACTGATAATTTTAATGGTCACTGGTATCATTTAAATGGTCATTTAAACAACAACTTAAATTATTTAAATAAAAATTTTAATCACTATTTAAAATATAATTGGATATTGTTACAAAACACCTTCCATAGGTTATACCTATAAATTCTATAGTTTTAAAATGGTGATGCTAGAGTGAAGCTTCCAAATGGGATAAAAACTGGGATTGAATTTCAGCCGTTGCTTAATGAGCCCCTTTTCTGCCCAGTGCAGAACAGGAACACAGAGGGGCACGTTCTTACCAACCTGTCTCTGTCACTCACCCATTTCTGGAGGCTCCCCCTTTAACTTCTCTCATAAAATCAAACTGGTGGACATCTGGGAGGGGTTTGACTGTGTCATTAAGGATGGGCTAGTCGCTCTCTGCCTGTACTCCCCAAATCTCAGTATTCCCTCAAGGGATTTTGGGAATTCCCCCCCCAACCTTCCAATAGGGTGGGATGGCTGGAGATCTCTAGGGAAGTTGATAGCCTCCTTTGTTCTAAAGTGTTGAGGAGAACAAACCCACTTCGTGGTCTTAAACAGGTGCTATATAAGGGATTGGCTGATGGAAAAGCTTGAGTCTGTGCAGGTCCTCACAAAGAGTCAATAAAACATGGTCCCCTATGTTTGCTATAAAGGACCAGCTGGTTGAAATGCTCAAGCCTATTTTAGTCCTCACACAGAATCAGAAAAACATGATGCCTGTGTTTAGTATAAGGCTTGAAAGACTCAGGGCTGTGCAGATCCTCACACAAAGTCACACAGAATCAGTGAAACATGGTGAGCTGTGGGACCAGCTGGTTTAAATGCTCAAGTTTGGGCAGGTCCTAAAACAAGGTCACACAAAGTCAATAAAACATGGTCACCTGTGTTTGGTATAAGGGACCACTTGGTTTAAATGCTTAAGTCTTGTCCTCACACAGAGTCACACAAAGTCAATAAAATATGGTCATCTGTGTTTGGCATAAGGGACCAGCTGGCTGAACTATGCAGGTAATCACACATGGTCACGTGTGCTGGCTGGTTGAAATGCTTGAGTCTGTGCTGGTCCTCACACAAAGTCAATAAAACATGATCACCTGTATTTGGTATTTGGTTTAAATCCTGGAGTTGGTGCAGGTCGTCACACAGAGTAAATGAAATGTGGTCACGTGTCTTTGGGATAAGGGACGAGCTGCTTGAAATGTGCAGGTACTCACACAGAATCTATGAAACATGGTTACCTGTGTTGCATATATGGGACTGACTAGTTGAAATTCTTGAGTCTGTGCTGAACCTCACACAGTGTCAAAGAAACATGGTCACCTGTGTTCAGCTTGACACAGTGGGAAAAAACATGAGACCGGCCTTATTTTTATATTTTAAATTAAATTTTCATTTTCTCTTATATCCCTGACCAGCTTTGACAAGGGAGCTTTGGAGACTGTTTCTTCCACATTGCAGTAAGAAAATTAAACAGCCAATGATATTAACATTTCCCCACACTGTCACTATTCCTCCATGCTGTCCTATTGCTGTATCTGTCCATACCATTGCTATTACTTTTATTTTATTCATATCCTATTATCATGACATCCTGTCTGTTTTTTATACTGTTGACAGCATATATAATCCTATTACTATACCCTATTGCTGCTACATGTCATACTGCTGCCATTTTTATTTGTCTATTCATGTCATATTTATATACATCTTCATTACTGTAACATTGTGCATTCTTGTATTTATTATCACTTAAGTGTCAAGCTGTAATAATTTCATAGTATTTTAGTCATCCTGTATTTAATACATAACAATAAATAACAATAAATCTTGAATCAAATGCCATTTTACCAAACTGTAAACTTGGCATATGAGTTTCAAAAAAAAAATCTTAACATGATGGAGTAACAAGAAAATACTGTGTACAAAGTGTGTAAAAACAAAAATTTGTTTCAAATATAGTTAAGAATACTGTTTGTACAAGGGCAATTTAAATCATGCGTAGAAAAATTTGTAATTTATTTCATTGACTTATTATTTCCCTGCTCCTAGTGTGCAACTATATAAAATATTTTGAACTTTTTCCATAAATTATGTTCAGATTATGTTAGAAAAATTGAACTACAATGTTTTACAATTAAAGTAAAACCAAAAAATCACAGATAGCCAGTGATAAAGTGTTAAAAAGAAATCAAATGCTATATATGGAAAATGCATTTTATAAAGAAATATATATATATATATATACAAAATATAAAACTTTTTTTGCATTAATCAGTACTTTAACCTAATTTTAAATACTTTACATATTTAATTACATTTAAAGTTAATAGCTTTGATTAAGAACCAAAGATTTACAAATATTTGCAATTGCAATATTTTAGTAGTACAGTTTTTTTAGAGACATTCCTGTTAATTACATATCATACAACACAGCAAGGAATCTAAATTAGACCACATCAAGTGTATCAAGTGTTAATCAAAGTATATATTTAGTAATATAATGCAAAATACATTTAGAAATTTCCTATGTTATTTTTGTGAACAAAATGTAACTCGTATCTGTTAGCAAGTTTCTAGACACTTTTGCTAATCAGTTGATATGGTGCTTCATTTTCTAGTTAAAGATAAAGATGTTGTAATGACTATATTGACTGTAACAATGTTTCTTGATGAAATGACTGAGAAGAACCAAGAAAAAATTGTGGATGTAACATCATAGAAAAAAAACAGAAAAATATGGAGCAGAAGCAGAATGTATATCACATACACAGATAATAGAGCACATGCTGCGTGAATTTACAGCAATGTACACAGTAAACATACAGTAGAACATTCCGATGAGATAATGTAGAAAACAAATTGTGCTCATATCCATATAGTTAGTTATGGGATTTCATTGTCCACAGTCTACATCACCTCTAAAATAGTTTCACTGGCAGTGTAATCCAACCCACAGAAAGTGCTTATTCAGCGGTATACTCCATTCATAACTAATTGGTTTGGCAATGTTTTTTTCTTTATGTAAATGGCAGTATTTTGTTAAGTCATAATTGTAATGAACCTTAAATTAAGCTAATGAATGAGTGAATTACATGGTTCAAGCAAAGGCAAACTGCTTTGCTTAGGAATTACTTACATTTGGGTAATTGATCAAGTTATTAATGAAGCAATTAAAAGAATTTAAGTAATGCCAATTAACATACATTTATTTATGAATAAATTAATAATTCATACTAATTGTGCAGTAAAAGAGCAAAAGGAACTGTAATTGAATAAATAAAATATTTTTGTCATTTATAGTCCAATAATGCAAGTAATTGCAATAATGCAAATGTAAGTAAATAAGTAAATGTATTTCATTGGCACAAATGTGCCCTTAAATATCCTTGGAATTAAAAAGGTCTTTTTGACATAAAGTGTGCTATTTCTTCATTTTTATGGACTGTCAAACTTTATAAATCCATTACTCTTTTCCATATTTAAATTTTTTATTTTTTTTTAAAGGTATTCCTCAAACAAAACCGAAAACAATGGTCCTATGGGATATGTTTGGGAGCAGGATTTTTATATCTGTAACCTTTACATGTATTCATTTTGTTATTCTGTGTGTGATGACACATAGCTAGTGCACATGTTTGGGGATCCATGTAAAGTTCCAGCCCCCTTGTGTGTCCCTTCTGACAAAGGCTTGTCCCTGGGGATAACTGTGCGTCCTCACGCTGCTCGAAGGGTTCAAGGACATGGTGAAGGCTAAATCTGTTCTGCCCTGGGGAGTGTATGGGGAGGAGCACTGTGCAGTGTTGCCTCCTAGGGGACCATAATGTGTCTGTGGTGTATTATTAAATTTGAAGCAGTATGGAGTGCGGACTTCCAGCAAGGCTGTTGATACTACGCTGTAGTCTTCCAGATCATCAGACTGAAGTAGGAAATCTGGCTGTGCAACTTTCTGGGTTTCAGTATTGAAGACATTGCCATGTGGCAATGAATTTATGTCGACACTGTAGGTAGAATAATGGTTTGCTTGAGAGTTAAAGGAGCTGGATGGATCATTGTTTACCATGGAATCGCAATGAGGTGAAGGGCTGACCGTAGTGCTCCTGTAAATGCAAGAGTCACTGCTGGTGTTTAATTTTGATGAGTTAATGGAGTCCTGATCCCTCAAAGGTAGAGTCTGCAGAAGGCAGGGGCTGGTAAGTGGGACATAATTCTGCTCCTCTGCGGAGCAGAAATCCAAAGAGAGATTTTGATGGGTTCGTTTACCATGAGTAGTAGAAAAAAATAATCTTCTTTCATTCTCACGTGTCCGTTTCTTGCTCTTTTTGGTATATCTTGGCTGAGCAGATAGTACAGCCTGTGAGAGAAGAATAGTATCATAAGAATCTCAGTGTAAGAGAATATTTCCAATGCAAGAGTTTATACCAACATAAGAAAAATCATTGTGGAACCCTTGTTGTAAACATTCTTTTCTGTTAGAAAGACTTAACTTATATGGTCTGAGTCCATGAAAGAAAAACTGTTGTGAAAAAGAAACAAGCTTTAAGTCCAAATACAAACAAAACACAGAAACAATCCTCATCATTCACCATATGTTAAACATTCATCAGATTTGTTTACAAATATTGATCTTCCTACCTTTGATTTCTCTTCCAAGCATTTCACAAATGAAGAATTCAGAAATTCTTTAAGCTTGTTATTTTCTTCATGCAAGCGTGCCAGCTCTTCTTCTCTTTGCAAAAGTATATCCTGAAGCTAACAAAAAAATTAACTGTAAATCTTTCACCATCCCTAATCCTATATTATTCTTCTTATTATTATTAAATAATAAAAATCAAAAACATGAATAAGAAACCAAGGATGACAACGACAACACATTAGGAAATACCTGCTTGTTTCTCAGAAGTTGTGGTGAAAGATCAATCCACTGAGGGTCAGGTTCCGTGACATAATTCCAAGGATTGATAGCACCTATGAACAAATACATGATTAATAGAAATTTCTATTCAAAAACAATGCACTAAATGTGGCATCAGAAAATCAACAGGATTGCTATTTTAAAAACCAACTGGAAGTGGCTAGCTGCCACGCCTCTGACAACCGTAATTCGTACATTTTATGGCAAAGAAAATTTAATTTTCAACAGATTTACCCTGCTGGGGAGGCTCGTGCAGGCAAGCTATGTTGTCCAGGGGACCGGGGGACCAATAAGAGTTCGGTGTTTCCTGGGAAACGTCAACACTATCCGGTGACGTCATGATGGAATAGTCGTAACGCTGCCCCCCTACAAAGCTCACATCTTGGCAAGATAAAGCGGCGGTCTGTAAACGGAAGTAGTATACATATCAACTAGAAAACGCAACGCGTTAACCGATAAAAAAAGGCTTGATTTGATTTGATTAGCTGATATATCTTGAATCCCTTACAGGATATTTAAGACTGAAAGCCGATCATTTCGCTTGTATAGATATTGTATAAATATTTTTTAGACGACCACGAACATGAAAATATTACTGCAGCAGAAGACAGTGCTCAGGTTCAATATGATCTATTATACCTTAAAAAGCTATTTCATAATTCAAATGATTAAATTCATAATTCAAGTAATGAAATACTAAACCTTCTAACATAAAATATATTTATAATTTTATAAACTTGAAAAATGTATATAGCTATTATCCTATAATAGCAAGGCAAACTATTTTCGCCAAAGTACGCAGAGTTTTCATTTGTTTAAACTAAGTGTGTCTTGCTCAAGTATTTCATTATTCGCACATACTAAAAATTAAAGTTCCTTATCACCAGAAAAATACAATTGTTATGTATTAAATAATGCAGTTCGTTACCGGAAATTTTTACTGTAACATGATAATTACAGCCCTATGTGCCCGATTCCTAGAAAGCTGGAGTCCAGTGAGTGCTAATTTAGTTTTCACGCATAATTACACATAACGTGCTTTATAATAATATTCTTAAATCTAAAACATTTCAATATATATTGCAGCAGATTTTCGTTCATAAATTCGACATTATAAGGCTATATATTTGCCAGCAATGGTGGCAAGGCGCCAGGAACAGGTGCACATGAAATCGTAAGACATGTAAATCATCCAGTTGTGTGTACGACAAGTACACTGAAGCAGTGAGTACCATCTAAAGTGATACACTTACCATGTTGCAGAGAGCACTCACTGGGCAGGCGCCAAGAGATCGAAGACCTTACTCTCCAGACCTTTACAGAGAACTGAACAGATCGGGGGAGGTGAGCTCTAATCTTAATCCAGGAGCAGTGACGCTCTAAGTACTTTCGCCCAGCAATCTGATTTGGTGTAACGATGTCGACCTTGTGACGTGATAATTTAACTTCAAATCAAACTCGCAATGATGGGCAAAGAGGGAATCTGCAATTGAAGGCAGACACGAAAATGATTATTCTACAATTTAATTCAAAATAAAGCAAACATTTGAAGCCATATCATAATACAGCTTTATGAATTTCTTCTTATGGAACACCTGTCCATTAATGCGCTGATGAAAAGAAACCCCAAGTACGTGGAATTACGTGGAATGTCAGGTGTATAGATGATGTTATATAGATATAGAATGGTTCCTCTAACTAAAATCTATTTGACAACTTATGGCGCAATATGTGACTTTCATCAAGATGAAGAGGATTTCATGAGAAGGCCAAAGTAAACAAAAACAGTAATGGAATATAATCTAAATATGTGAATGGTAAAAACACAGTATGTCTCTCTCGGTGTTAGTTAAGTTTTACGGGCTGTAATGCTGCCTTGCAACAAGTGCGTAGAGATGGTAGTTTATCAGCTTATTGGGGAGGGGACATATCCACACGTATAATAATAATAATAATAATAATAATAATAATAATACAATTCAATAATATAGTGAAACTAATGATATATATATATATATATTATTCTTTTCAATAAAATAAAGGTAAAGTAAGTTTAAAAAAAAAAACTTTTAGCCTAAATGCCATGTTATATTGCATTTACATTTACTTGACTGGCGTGTCCGTACGTTGTGCCGTATTTCTGGCTAAAGAACCAGTCTCGACAATGAAATGTCTGTTATTTATATTTAGGTAGATATTTAAAAAGAAAGTTTTAGAAGTTTAGTCTTAAATATAATGTATTTAGAGTTTAGCAACACCTAAAAAATAGCTACAAACCATTTATGACTATTACTATCCTATGCCTTCTACCAGTTCAACAATTTTCGCAGTTGCTGGGCAACTGATATCTAGCAAGCCTGCTGCGCAAATTAACAGGAGTACAGAATATTTTAATTAGAAGCATTTAAATGGAAATACAAGTGCAAACTATTTCATTTTGCATCCTCTCCTGGCACATTCTGGACACACACAGTTGAGTGGGTCAGAGCATTTACAGAGTGGAACATAACTGGATTGGTGTGGTTGGGGGCCCAATATGATATGCTTTAATGGGGCCCAAAATCTTTAGCAGCACCCCTGTCTATACCTATTTCTATGGCGTTATATTGTAGTTAAAGGGTATTTTTCTCAATGTGGCTCATGTTTTCTAACTGTTGTTTTATTATTGTAGTCTGTTCTCATTGTGGTTAACAGCTCCTATCTCAGTAGCTCTGTAGCTTATTGCTTTCTGTTTCATAAGGGGTCCAAGCAGTATTACAGTAGCTGCAGGATCCCTGTTGTTTAATTGTTCTTTAGTAAGGCCTCATTGTACTTTCAAACTTAATTTGGTGTAGTTCAATGTTAACTGGTCTCTTGACAGTGGTTGGACAGGTTTCCATGGGCTAAAAACCTATTCCTTTTCCTATTAAGCTTTTTGTTGGCAGAAACATAGGACACTTTCACTATTTCACAATGGCATTGTGAACTGTTCTGAGCAAGCAGATATTTAGGCGGGGGCGTTGATGTCAGTGTTTACGCCCCATTTCACTAACTGACAATAAATTGTTAAGTATTTTCTTTCCTGTTCAACCAAGTATTATAAATTTTGCATATGTGAGTGTCTTTTGCGTTTGCATACCATTACCTGCCTGCTCCCTGCATCAAGATCATCATGTTCATTTGACCTCTGCCAGCCTCCTTTGGGTCTGGTTCCTCCCAAGGTTTATTCCCTCTCGGGAGTTTTTCCTTGCCACTGTGAACTCTGGCCTGCTCACTGGGGAGGGGGGGGGGGGGGTTGGGCAGAGATAATGTAAAGCACTTTCAGACAATGTAATGTTGTGAAAATGCGCTATACAAATCGAAATTTAATTTCAATAAACTGAACTTGAAAAATATGTGTTTGCATGACTGTGAAAATATGAGTGTGAGAGATTATTATTAGTGGTGTCCAATATATGTATATATTTTTGTACATACATTTTTAATACATGTAATTTACTATTTTGGCTATCAGTATACTTGAAAAGATGAGGAAGAATATCTTGTTTAATACTCTAAATTATTAGTATGCATTTGTAGAATCATGCTATAAGAGGATATTTTAAAGCTTCTTGGGGTGATTCTGTTTTAAAGGGGGCTATATATGAAAATAAAGTAAAACTGAATTGTAGGACCCAAACTCCGTTAGAAAATAAACCATAAAGGAGTATGGGACCAGATTAATTGGGCCCATTCCCCAAAGCAGCCTCTGATTTTGGGGAGGATAAGCACACTAGCAGAAGAAGTGGGTATGAAGGAGAGGATCAGGAGGCAGTAGCATTGGCTATTTTTTACTCTAATTCTTCAGTTTACTGGGTAAGTGCTGCTCTCTAAACAGGCTGGTAGTCCTGCAGCTTTACTAGCAGAGACAGCCTGTCATTCCATCCTGCCTATACACCCCTTCCCCTTCTAGCCTTACCAGGCAGTTGGAGAGCTAATTGCCCCCACCAAGGGCAGTAATGAGGTTACGATACAGGTGGAGTACCTGGGAGTGTAACCCCGTGGCCCCAGCACAGATGTCCATGTGCTGGGCCTTTTCTATGCTAGCTGCCTGCTGAGAGAACTAATGACAGGGGCTGTTGGTGCAGGGATTGTTGGGCAACAATCATGGCATGCTGACAGCCTACAGGGTGTTGTTAAGTGGAAACCTATTTACAGTGACTCCTTGTGGGAGGCTCATTTCACATATTGGACACCAAACAAACAATCGGGCATTATATAGCTTTTGCAGAGTTTTGGCTCTTCCTTCTAATTTCCTTGATCTTGACAGTATAGGACTAATTGCTTTGGTTACTTTATGGTATTCTGATAGATTGCCACATTTTGGATCTATACCAATCAATATTCCACCTATTTTATAGTAAGTTAGCTCTAAGCAATTAGCCACCTGCAGTAGTCAGTGACATACACTAACAAATGAATTGCGGTCAAAGATCCCTTTCCTTGGCCAGTGACTACTTCCGATACTATATCACTGGGCAGGTCCTTGGGTAAGTTATTGCCACCTGCTGTCCCATGTAACTGATTGAGTCACAGCCTCTCTCTTTCTATCCTTGAGATAAGATCAGGGAAGAAGTCACTCACTTTGCTGCTTCCTGTTGGTCTTCAAGCTGCCACACACAGCTTTCCCTCTCTAAATCTCCTGGTGGTTATTAATGATTTGTGCTCTGGACCAGGCTTCTAAGCCTCTTTCGACAGAACAATGAGCCCCTACCAGGAGCTGGCTGCCAATTAAGCCCTCAATCTGAAAGTCTAGGTCGGCCCATGGCTCAGGGACCGTTTATACATACAAGCAGACCCAGATGCAGAGACCCACCACCCCCTTGACTGGCTCCCTGCTGGGAGGCGAGAGGCTGCCTTAAACAGGCCCTTTGTCTAGAGCAGGAGGACCATATTGGATCCTGAAGGACACGTGTTACCTTGTGTGTCTCTGGTTTCGAAGGCACAAACCTGCACTGCAAGATCAAAGTAGAAACAGATCTATGTCAAGGAGCACGTGTGCATGGTCTTAACTTAGGGCATTAGACCTACTGCCTGTCATACATTCCAAAATGACTGACTCATAGTGCAATACATCTTAAAGACAAATTCAACCAAATGATATCCATAAAATTCTTTAACTAAGTAATAAAACTTAGAGCTTTGAGGAGGACAACATTTTAAATTATGTATTTATAAAAAATGAGTGTGGAGTATATACTCAATATGTTTTGGTGATAGACAGTAAGATTTTAGAATCCTTTATTTAAATCCCTTCTCCTACAATCACCATGGTTCTATAACCTACCATCCACTCCATTCTTCAATAGTGAGATCATCAGTCTGAGGATCCAGATTGCTATGTTTCTCCTACTTTGCTTTGAGTTTTAGTCAAAATCGGTAGACAGTACAACAAAAAATGCCTACAAATTACAGAAATGTGAGACTGGGACCTGGACTGATGATTATATGTTCAGGATAAGGAAGTAATAAACTCCTTTGTGCAAGGGAACATTTTTAGCTTGTGCCTCTAGGGTTGCAGCCTAGTCTCACTTTCACACTACTTAGATAAACTACGTGGGCAGAGACAATACAGTAAATTTGGTTGGAGGCAGGTCTATTGTTTGTGTACAATGGTTAGGCATACGAGTGCTTCAATATTAATGATGACCTTCTGGTCACACAATGCTCAGAAGAATGCAGTTTAGGAACCTGTTGATGTTAAGAAATTTACAAATGGACAAGTCGTTCCTCTTAATTGGCTAAGCCTAACAGACATCCCAGTGGTGTCAATTTGTGCAAGGATGTCTTTTTACTTTTTCAAGCTATAATGTCTTTTTACAGCAGTATTTGGGGTGGTGAAGCAAATCATAGTCAGAAAAATACAAAAAAACTCTCAAAACATACATAAATCCAGCTGGAACGTAGTGAAGACAAAACATTGATTTTGTATTTATGTGTGAAAATTTTGGAGGAGCAAAAAGTCAATGTAGTGTTTGACTGAATCTTTAAAATTGATCATGGATGTCAAGCATATATGCTTTCTAAAGTATTTCTTGTCTATAAGGTCTCTTCCCTGAAGTTTTTCAGTGTTCGAGGTGTCAGGTCACAACACCATGGGGGAAGCCTGGCAGATATAATCTCTTCTAATCCTGCCTGGAATCCATTTAACCACGTAAAATCTCTTGCAGGCATTTCATTACCTTTATATTAACTCACTTGTTTTATCCTATAATATTTAACTAAGGTTTTTCTAAGGAGACTGAGCTAATAGGGTCAAGGCAGAAACATACCCAGAGTAATTATACAAAACAGAATTGCATTCCGCAAAAAGTAAGATTCAACAACCGAACTGCAGATAATCTAATCGATGCAGGTTTGTTTATGCTTATATACGTATTTAGCATAAGTAAAGGTTGCAGCTATAACTGACATGAGCTGAGTAGGGTCACTGTTGTCTGATCTATAATTGTATTTTTAGAGAGTAGAGTTTTATTGTCATATGCACAGAAAACAAGCAGTTTCACTGTACAATGAAATTCTTACTTTGGGCATCCTGCTTTCACCTCAGAAAATAGAATAATTTTTGTAATGTTTGCTTCCTATAATGCTTTTGTTGTGAGTTGACAGTGTTTCATTCGGTCCAGGAGGGGGCGATCCTGACTCAGGGGAGTAGCTTGCAAGAAAAAAAGAAAAAGGAACAAAATGCAAGACTGACGATATTGTGGAGAGTGATATCAGGGAGCGATATATATCACTGAAGGTTGACAAGCTTAATGAAGAATTCAAGTATTATTTTGTAATGCTGCATTATAATTTAGCAACTTCACACTGGTGATGAGGATTCAACCTGTTTTGTTTTTCGCTAATTCATCACAAAAACCATAATTCCCTGAATTAGCTATTTTCAAAACGTATAATTGATCTAAATATGTTGGATGACACAAGAAAACTATATACCATAGACCATAAATGATGCTTGAGCTTAACAAGCATAATAAAGAGTTCAACCATTATTTTTTGTGCTGGATCATATTTTAACAACTTTACATTTTTCATAGTTTCTTTCTTTCTATTCTTGATCTATGTATTTGTGTTATGGTTCATTGATATTCGCTGTTTTTAGAAATGTTTATTTATCCTTTTTTTCTAGTCTCCCTTGGTGTTGATCCTCTATTAATTGACCTCTCTCTAGTCCACACTAGCCCCTTGTACATCCCAGTAGTGTAGTGCACTCAGAGCAACTGAATAAAAAATAATGAAAAGCCTTGTAATACTTGGTACAATATAAAAATGAAACCGTTGAAAGCTTTAGGAGTTGGATTTATAGATTTATTTTTTGTTAGTCTTTTCATCACAGTGCTGTTGGTCATACTGACTTGGTATGTAAGTACAGTTTCCCTCATGTGGTTTTGTATTTCTCCGTTAGCACCGAACATATTTAAACTTACTGCTTGCTAAAAAGTTTACTTGGCACACATTATATTTGAAGAGTGAAACAGTTTAAGCCTTGGAAAGTTCACCTCTGCAGTTGCTGTACATAAACATGTAGTGTTTTTCTACTGGAGTAATTTATGTATTTTAACAGTATATTTCAGTCTGTTTGGCAAATATAGATATAATACTGCAGTGAATACAAAGTAGGTCAAAATAAGCAACTTCTGTGCTTTTAATACTGTATTCTTATGTTGACTTAATGTGTAGATGAGTTGTCTTGAATTTATATATCAACTTGTAGGATGCACTGTTCTGGGGTGGGTTTCCCAAAAGCATCGTTGCCCTAAGTAGTTCGTTATCGAGCACTTAAGATTGATCGTTAATTAACGAGCCTTTCCCGAACCCCCTCGTAGCTAAGTA
>JAODKM010000035.1:17303895-17316363 GCA_026780845.1 Petrocephalus sullivani | reverse complement strand
TACTCTAACTACCCGCTGTGTAAAGAAGTGCTTCCTTAAATCCAGTTTAAAATGTTCTCCCGCTAATTTCCACCTGTACTATACTGTACTGTAATTGTACGATTACAGACTACAGTAATTATAAACGTCCTATATGCAAAGTTATGTTACTGCTGTCCTGCCTGTGGCTACCATCATTTCATCATATTTTATGTTATTCTATTTCACTCTTACTTTATTTGATTTTACTTATTGTTTTATTGATTTTATTTTATCTTATGGCTGTTGTCTTAGGTCTGTTATTTACTTAATTTGTATTTTATGCCTTGTCTTTCATTCCTCTGTACAGCACTTTGGCATATGAGAGAAGGTTGTCATAACGTTTCTAGAATGTTAAATTATAAATACAAATAAAGTTCAAAGAACATTTCCCAGAACATTCTCCTCACTTTTGAAAAATGTTGCGGGAATGTTAAGAAAACTGGGCATTTTCACGTTATCCGAACCTCCTTGAAAAATGTTTTTACAACCAAAATGTAACATTATAGTAATGTTCTTAGGACAAACTTTTGTTTACTGGACAGTGTGGTTGCATGCCATAAATCTTACAAATCTTACAAATAAAGCTGGACTGGATTAGATTACTACTGAAGAGGCTGAGGTCATGTCGTCAGTATTTTTTCATAAAGTTCATGAAAACGTATTCTTAAAATTTGATGAAAAAGATAATTATCCGTGCATAAATGCCGCTGGTTGGCCATTACTGACCTCAGTATTTGAAAAATCCTTGCTTCTGCCCTGATTGCAGTAGCCTCAATATTATGTGAAAGTTAACTTATTTGAAAAACCACAGGATGGAGGATACAGAATTAAACTTTTAGCATCTGAAATATGAAATATTTTAGATATCTGTGCTGGATTTCTGTGGAATATGGGTGTTGTCAAACTCCACCTAGGTTGAAATGACATCGATTTCCAGTTGAGTCTTTTTTTTGCCAGCTTCCGTTTCTCCATGTCACAAATTCTGTGGGTGGGACCACATAAACCATGAATAAATAGGGACACATCATGTGAATTATGCTTGTTTCCAGCCGCTTGAATCATCAATATGCGTACGCCAGAATTGGCCAAGTATATCCTGTTTCATAAGTTTGTCGTTCACCGATTTTTTGTGCCCAAATCTACGCTCGTTTTGATAAATGAAGGCCATTGTGTTTATAAAGGGATTTTAAAGTTTATGCTAAGTGGACTGAACACACCGTCCTGGGTGTTCGGTATGGAGTCTTGGGTGCTCAGTCTGCCGTTTAAGCTTTTCTCTCACCCTTCCCTATGATTCTCTGGGTGCTATAAAGTCTCCAGTAGACCAGGGTGAGGGGGTTCTGTATGTTTGTTGAGCTACATTTAAAAGTAAAATGGTATCGTAGAGCATGCTGACATTTTCCCAGTCTTCTACTTCTGAGGGACCACCTGCGGAACAGAACAGTAACATGGCTACTTATAATCCATGTCAAGACACATTGAGCTCCTTCAGGTTTTATAAACTACTTTAAAACCAAAAGGCTCCTGTGCTTGGCTAAGTAGTTCACTTATTTTTGTGCTTTGACTGGTTTCTTTCTTTGAAAGACTCATCCAGTTGTTTCATATTCATATTAGTGACCCATGTATGATTATAGTACACTGACCAACCAGCACACAGAAAGAAATCAGTCATTAAGTGAAATCCAGATCATTTTAATTGAAATGTTAGTTTGTAAATCCTTAGCTGACATGGACTGCCTGGTCACCCAAATAATCAGAATATACCAAAAAATGATTGTCACAGATGAGTAGCAAGGCCTACCACAGCATGAGAAGATTTTAGCCTCGTTTGCTGGGGAGTTGGCCAATCCCAATCCGGTCAATGGGAACACTCACTCTCCTTTTAGGAATGTCCACTGCCTTACTGTCAAAAGGGATAGAAAGATTATATTATTGCTAGTAATCTTCCACAACAGTGTTCAGGATTACACTGCACATATACACTACATGTTTTTTTTTCCATTGCAACATTTGCTATGAACCTTTGGATGGTCTGTGTAATAACATTTTACATGACGTACATGTCAGATGTCTACAAAAAAATTTCAATAATTCGGTATATAAGTATGAAAATCACACTGGCGCCGGTCTGTCAGCAACTATGTCTGAAAAATAAAGACTGAAACACTTACTACGTAGAAACAGACAGCCTCGTCAGCACAATGCCACCGTAAAGGTAGAAATGATAACAAAACCTCTTTGGTTATTGACAGACTGATAAGTAATGTAATGCCTAATCACCAATGTAATTTACAGTTTGAAAGCTCCTTATGTCGACAGGACTTATATAAATGTACTGCCTGATAATTAAAATGGAGAGAAAGGGATATTGTACATCTTTGAGGAAAATGTGTTGCATGATTCATCTGATCATTAGTTCTAACATAGTTTAATAGTATGGATAGAATTCCATCAGAAGAATCAAGTGCCCAGTTTCAAAGCTCACTTCATACTTGATTATTAAATTTATTAAGTGTTTCTCCTGCTCTTTACCCGCTCCCTCTTTCTCCGGCATGGTATTTCCGTTTGCTTTTTGTATCCATAGTGCTGACAGACAAGCGATCTAGTGGCATATTCTCTCCAGGGAAGCTTCTCTTCCTCTTGGTTTCAATTGCATTATTTTCTACATGCATCAGTTGATCAAGGAGCAGCAGCTTGTCTTTCTGGGTGCTGGAAGATTTCTCTTCATCAGAGCAGGCCATGGATCCGGACTCCTTCAAAGGTACAGGGTCCAGATACTTCTGGATGAGAGATTGTGTTTCAGCATGAACCCAGTCATTCAGTCCCTACTCTCATATAAAAATGTAATATATCATGACTAAGTTTGCAAGGGTCAGTTGTATTATTGTAATGACTTTCTGGAATGTAAATATACCAAGCACTGCAGCAAATGGCACTATACAGGTTGTGGAAAGCATTTTATTTGATTATGTGGGAAGCTTCATAATTAGATGATAGTAGACAAGTATACAAATAAATAAGTTTGCTTGACCTTTTTTTTTGCACAATTATGGCTGATTCATACTCGAGTTCGAGTGATAGCCCCTCATATAATATATGTTATATCAGATCAAGAAATCCTCATCATTTTGCACCTCTATCACTGCTGAGTTATGAAAGGAGTGGTTTCTTCTTGTGTGTTTGATATAGGAAAGCCCTGCTCCTGGAACGTCATCTTATTTTTTATCCAATGTTAGTCATTGTATATAAATATTCTTTAGATTCCTTTATATTCCTTTGGTCCTGTTTTCCAGATTTCTCTCCACGTTTTTTGGGCTCACCTCAGATTTTTCTGGTGGCACCTGAAAGCCAGTCGCACTGCAACTGAACAGAGCGACAGTGAAGAGGCAGGAGACCAGTATATGTCCACAGTGCCACATCTGAAACAAAAATACCAGGGAAATACACTCATACATACACAGAGGCACACATAAGCCATATATGCAATGACAATACTTGCCATAATATATGTGCCTATCACTATATATGAGTGTATATGTAAGTGTGCTTAGAGTGTGAGAGAGTGCTGGCTGTTCAGCTTGGCCTGTCACTTGTTCCCAGTTTTTCAATACATTTTTTGTTTTGTTTCATCATGTACCAGCATCAGAGTCTTCCTATTTGTTGGAGCAAAGTCACAGTATTTTTCCAAAACTGAAAATTTAAGTTGTGTTTATATTTTTTGAGTTTTGTTGTCTGGTTCTTTCTATTCTTCTGTTCTGTTCTGTTCTGTTGTGTTCTATTTCTGTTCAGTTCTTTTCAATTTGCAAAAAGGGAAAATATCACACTCTGTCAGAAAATCTCGGTAACATGCTTATGTTCACCACTAAGGCTTTCTCGTCTGTATGTGTACGTTTCTGGAAAAATGAAAAAGAGGGTTTTCTCATTGTGTCCTCTCCCCAGAGCTATTAGACACAGGCTGTGGTTTTGAGTTTCTGTGATACAAAGCCCTGTTTACATTTACCCCACCTCCATCTGTGAAAATACCATCAACCATGCACCCACCCATTGCTGAGAACCAGAGTAGACCTACAGCCTCCAACCACAAACCTCACCCCCTCCCTTTAAAAAAACACATGACATCAGAGTAAACATTCAGTTGATACCTACTCTTACCAAAACCTCAACACCAACCTTTACATTTCATCCAATCCTTACCTGAAAGTAAATTCAAACCCTATCCTAAATGTGACTTTTCTTTCAGCTTTCAAAGCAAAGGAAAACACAAGATATTCATATTATCCTTTTGTTTAATTTGCATCCACACATATTCTTACGATAAATTTTACTAATCGACTTCAGCCCATTTGTATAGTATCACTGAACACCATAAACAGAGAGCCAGGTCAGAGACACCCTACTTTGTGCTAGAATATTCCACTGAAAGACAAAATAAATAATGTATTTATGTCGGCTAAAAACACATGAAACCTGGGCAAGGTTCTCTCCCAGCTCCCCCTGAGATGGTAAATGTGTGCAAACCCCACTGATGCTTGTACCATATAATCATCAACAGTCTCTTCAGTAATGTCATTCATACACTTAACTGTTACTACTCATAACTTAATAGTCTAACTTTAAATCATTAGGTGACATTTTTAATAAAACCTGCTCAACTCAAGTCAGTAGTCATATGTTTATATATATTTATTTTAAATAAAATGTATTCATCATTAATAAACCACAGGATACATTTGCAGGTGATTAATCTCGACCACCTTTATTTATTAATCTCGACCACCTTTATAAATTCACACTGTATTTATACAGTGTGAATTTGGATTATTATAATTTTTATGACCCCGTCACCCCATTCAGTACAAGTAATTGGATGATGGATAAAGTGATGAATACTTTCATGAAGGAATAACTGAACAGATAAAATTCATAAGCATATTAAAATACATACATTTACGGAGTGGAATATTAATAGTAAATGAATGCATATGATGCCATTAATAAACATCCAATGTAAGAAAAGCAAACAAAAGATTGATACCTGGTTTGTTACAGATTTAAATTTAAACAACTGATGCTGGACCATATAATAAGCTACAGAACTTTACACAATAAATATTTTCAATATTTTTTGTTTTACTGCATAAAGTCTTTGTGTTTGTGTGCAAGTAAAGAAACATTTTAATGGTATTATATGAAAAGCAAAAGCAGAACATATGTATTATTTAATAGCATATTATAAGCATCTTCTATCATTCTTATACATTTTAATAAAAAGATTAAGATTAATGGAATTAAACATCCATCCATCTACCAGCAATTCCATCTATCCATCTATATAACTGCTTATCCAGTACAGTATTGTAGGATGTATGATGTTATATTTCTTTAAGTGTGTTGCTGAATATTTTTTATTTCAGAGAGAATAATTAATATTTATCTGCAAATTGCATTTAAAAATAATTTAACGGTATAATCGACATTTCTGATGACTAAAAACACATTTTGTTATGAATATAGTGTTTTTTCAATATTTATGTGGCAAGATGTATTGTCTAGCAACCAGATCCCATTTTAGATTGCTCTGTTAAAAATAAACACTCTCACTGCCCAACTCTTGCACACATGCTAATACCTATGCTCTCTAACACACATTCCCCCCAAGACACACTATCCACAAAACATTCCACTATTTATTTAGTCCAGAAGTATTACATTCTGACAACACATCAAAGTTACCTATGGACCAGCTGAACCATCTCAAAATAACGTACACTTACACAGTCTTGAAATCACACACAAATGTATACACAAGCACAAGTGCCTCCAAATGCTCTCTCATACATGGACATGGAAAACACCATAAACTTGTGAGCAGTACCTTTACTTAGGAGTCTGTATCACACCAAACACTGAAGATCCCAGAATTTCTCACACTCCAGATTTCCCTGCCTTTGCCTTTTCCTGGTGTGGACTTTGCTACTTTTATAGGCTTGCCAGAGGAACCTCAACTCCAATCAGTGGTGGAGTTTTCTATGACATCATTCCTCTATGCCCCAAGCCTATTCCCCTAGACCTTGTCCTCATCGGTCTTCCTGAAACTGTTACCTACTAATGGGCATCTGGAGATTGGACCAATGGGGCTGACCCTATAAAACTCCTCCATGAAATAGTGAAGAGTGTTTTAAGAACAGGCAAAAGTCAGCTCCTGTTTAGAGAAGCACATGTGTAAATAGTTTTAAAATTGTGTAACCCTGGAAGACACAAGTAAGGTTATCTAGGTGACACGGTCAACTTATCTTCTCACCCTGTGTGATGTATTAAAGCCTGACCAAATTCCGATCAAAAGCAGTCAAAACTGTGATGTCTCACAGTTAAAATACATTCTGGTCCATTTCTATGTAGGCAAGTTCAGATCAGAACAGGTCAAACACTTTCTAATCTATACAATCAATAGTAAGATATCTCTTATAATGTAACCTTAATATTAAGTAATATTAAGACATAAATTATTAGGCATAATTAATAATTAAGGCATAAATTAAACAAAATGTTATGTAGAATTTTCAAGTTCTGAGTGGTAGCAGCTAATTGCCCTTTCAAAGCCTTTAGATGTGCAGTTGATTTTTCACACACTATATTTAAATACATGCAGACCACCCACTCCTTCTTTATTGGTGCAGAGTTGGATTAAGATCCCAGCAACTCTATGGAAAATAACATTATGTCCCTATATTTAGAACCTCGATCCAACAGGATCATCGCATGTCAGACTAGATGGAAAGTGGTCATATTTCTTGTGACTGTTCTGATTAATAAGACCAGAGGAAACCTGGTTCTTTACTCAGACAGATGTTTATTTGATTTTTTCAACTGTGTAAGTAAGTAGGCTTGGACACATCAGCTTATCAAGCTTTTGCACCTGTTTTTTCTTAAAGGAATAAAAAGCAAACCTACAAAATACCTTGAACATTTTCTAGGTAATTACATTAATAAATTTAAGTTAATTAAAAAAAACAATTCAGTACTTAGAGAGAGAAAATATTTTTGAGTTTTTTCGAGTTGGCAGTAAACAGTGTATTACTGTATTGGACAAGACAAGTGAGAATGTGTTTATAGGTATAATATATGTGGCATGTGTAACCAGATACAGAACATAACTATGTGTTCATGTGTGCACAGTGGTTGAGAGACATATGCAATTTATGTATGCGCAGTGTGTCTGTTTCTGTGTATGTATGTTACCCAGTACGAGAAGACATCAGATCGGGGCTGGGGGATTTGGTCAGCAAGGCAGATGAATGGGTATGGAGGGAAACTGCCTCTAACGGCCCTTCATTAAGCATCAGGTCATGATGAAAATTTCAGCTTGCATATCGTTGACAATGCTCTTTTGAGTATAAAATGTTTGTTTTCCCTATACTGAAACACCTATGACAACAAATAACTATGATGAGGATGGTTGTGTCTTTGGTTACATGTGATGGCTTTTCTAAGAAGTCTCTTTCAGTGCATGACTCTGCTCTTCTGCTTTTGGTTTCAAAAAAACACCCTTACACTCATAATTCCTGGGGATTAATAAAGTTCGTGTATCTATATTTTCATCCAGATATCGAGTTTGTATTTCAATACAAATTTTTAACATTGTTTTACATTTTGAGCAAATTGGAATTTGTAAAATTGCAAGTTAATGTCTGATATGTGCAATATTCTTGTGTGTCAACCAAAGAAAATATGGTTCTTCAGCTCCGTACCACAGTATGGTTATTTGGGCTCAGGAATAAATGTTAAAAAAAAATAGGTGACATTACATTTAATATGAAATGAGATGAAAGGGAATGGGATATGAACAGTGTCTCATGCTTAGCAAAAATAGTCTAGTCATTATCAAAACACACCTGCATTAACAATGACACCATAAATACTTTCATAATGTTGGAAATTCTTTCCTTACTCTGGATCCCAGCTTGTTCCTCTCATTAAATGACACCTTCCTAAGCCAATGATGTCATCAGTCCCATTTGTTGCTATGATTTGAGACTGAGCATTACCGGCTGGAGTTCCTACAGGGGTATTCCATCAAACTCAACAAATGAATCCAGAAGGTATTTAGGATCAGAATACAGTATTCTTTGTTAAGGTCATGACCCCTCTACTGAAGAAACACCAACCATTATAGATGCTATAGTGTAAATTATATTTTCATAGCAAGAAACACTGATAGCTAATAACAGAACGATTAACATTACTTAGTTGTTTTAATGGTTATGACTGTTATCTTTTGAAATGTCAGTTTTTAAATTATTAAAACACTCTCTGTATTTTGTTTTCTGCTTACAGGCTATTATGTTTGGGAAATGGTTTGGGAGTGCTGCCAGCAAAAGTATAAATGGGAATATTTGCTTGGAGCCTTTATAGCTTGTGTTTAAGTCAGTTTGAGAGGTTAATGAGAGCCTGCAGCTGCATGAATCAACTGGAAACAGAAATTTGATAGGAAGAGAATGACTGTTACTTTGTTTAAATCTTCCCTGCAATAGATCGAATGAAATTTAGTTTTCAAAGTGTTATTTTAAAGTTAGTGTTAATAATCATTTGTGTTTCTTCACATTTCTGCCCAAACCCTGGTTGCTAGTGTTTGAATTTGCAATGCAATGCAGTGCAGTTTTATTTATATAGCGCATTATCACAACATTACATTGTCTCGACACCAAGGCTTGTAACCACTCGAAAAAACACTCGAATTTGACCTATGTCTGCCTCTACATTGGTCTAGATAAACATGATACCAGAATGCTGCTGCACGACTCATATTCAACCTTCCCAAGTTCTCCCACGCCACACCATTATTAAGCTCCCTCCACTGGCTTCCTGTAGCTGCCCGCATCAGATTCAAAACACTGATGCTTGCCTACAAAGCCAAAAATGGTCCAGCACCTTCCTATCCAGAAGAACAGCCCGCACTGCACCACCCTCTCTCCAATCCTCCAACTGGTCCCAACATCTCTCAAGGCACAAAAAAGACATGCATCTAGACTCTTCTCTGTTTTGGCACCTACGTGTTGGGATGAACCCCCCCTAGATGTCCAAACAGTCATTGGGTGCCTTAAAACGATGACTAAATATCTACCTCTCTCTGAAGTACTTGGATTGTAACTTCCATCAATATAAGCTTATTTAAACAAAAAATTGTTTTTGCCAACAGAGTTTCTAGATGGATAGTATTCTTAGCTCGGGTTCTATTGATCCAGTATCAGAATGTATTAACTGACGGAGACTTCTAAGCACTTATGTAAGTCACTCTGGTTAAGGGGTGTATGCTAAATACTGTAAATGTAAATGATACTATAATAATCATCTCCTGCCCAATGACAGAACTGAGTAGTTTAAATACCTAAGCTATACTAAACGTAATATTGGACAAATGGCCAGGATTCTAGGTTGTGCTTCTGTGCTATAATGCTAAAAGCCATCCATCCATCCATCTATCCATCCCTACATATCCAGGTCTGGGTCATGGGGGCAGAAATCTGAGATTCCCATACCTCCCTCTCCCAAGCCTTATCCACCAGCATCTCTGGGGAATAGTCAGGTGCTTCCAGGCCAGCCAATAGGTATAATCTCTCCAGCATGTCCTGCTTTTGCCCCAGGGTCTCCTCATGGTTGCCTAATGCATCTCCCCAGGGAAGCATCCAGAAAGCATCCTAGACAAATGTCCAAACCACCTCAGCAGGCTCTACTTTGAGCTCCTTCCGAATGTCCACGGTCCTCACCCTATCTTTTTGGTTGAGCCCAGAAACACTCGTCCTCATTTATCAAGCGTGGATATGGCAGAAAAACTGGTGTAAGGTCATTTCAATGCAAATTTCGGGATATATCAATTTGGACATGAGTGCCAGCTCTCAGATGGTGTATGCAGTTTTCTGTCAGTGTGGACTCGCACTGCAGTAGAGGAAATCAATCTGTGTCGAATTGTTACATAAGAGTTGCGTTAAAATGATGTTAAGCGGATAATTATCAAGATTTCAGGTGAAATGTTTATTGCAGATTATATTTGATTAAGGAATTTTCTTTATTGAGTCATGTAATTGTAAAATTACAGACTGCGGTAATTACAAACGTTCCAAACGCAAAGTTATGTTGCTGCAGTCATGCTTGTGGCTACCAATATTTTATCATATTTTATGTTATTTTATTTCAATCTTATTTTATTTGATTTTACTTATTATTTCATTTTATTGCTGTTATTTTATTCTTATGGCTCGTCTTATGTTATTTACGTAATTTGTATTTTATGTGTATTTTATGCCTTGTGAGAGCTGTTATGTCTTTGATTCTTCTGTACAGCACTTTGGCCCAGTGTGGTTGCATAAAGTACCGTTTATTGGTTTTTTAATAACATTTTTTACCATCTGCAATTGCTGACCATTTGCACAGAACATTAAGCACCACAAGATCATGATAACCAGCACGTATAGTCAGTGTAATACGCTGCGGTGCCCCATACGTGATTGCGCAGAGCAGTCAAACTTCACCTCGGTTGTAATGATGTCGATTTCCAGTTGAGTGAAATTTCTCTTTTTTCCCGGCTTGTGAATTACGCTTGTTTCCAGTCTCTGGATTTATCAACGTGGGAATGTACGTACACGGGAATTGGCCAGGTACACCCTGTTTCAGAAATCACACGTGGAACTTGTCTTACGCTGATTTTTTGCACCCGAATCTACGCTCATGGACAAACAAGCATAAAGCAATCCAGCCCAGGATTTTTTTTTTGTGATCAAAATGACTGATTTTGTGGCGGTGTTTTATCAAAATTTGCAAGAAATTTTACAATTTTTCTTTTCCTTGGTAAACCCCATTCAAGGTCTACATAGGCCGAGTAAGACACAAAATGAGTGAGGGGAATAAAATTAACAGGCAGACATTAATTGCATGAACATTTTTATTTTCTGTTCTTCAGTCTTGATATAATTACCTCAATAAAGCCCAAGATTTGTGAACACAAGCCCACACTGACATTGCCCACATCTTTCCACAAATGTTCAAAAGGAGTCATTCTGAAAAAACAAAAATTCTTAAATTAACCTAAAAACGTAAATTAATTGTCATTCTGAAAATCTTAAGAGCTTAAGTGTAATAGGCTTTAAAGCTGAAATAATAGGTCTACATCAGAAATTACAAAATTCATCTTGTCTTCCCTGTCGCCTAAATTATTATGAGCAACCACCACCACACACCACATCAGATCTCCATCAAAATTGTATGCCTAACAACTATTCTTACAAGATTACGCATATCAACGTGAAAATAACTTTCTAATTTACATCAGTTACCAGTTTTTTCACTTTAACTAGAGTGACCAGATAATACATGTCATCCCGGACACTTTGAGCTAGGACTTTAGGATTTAGGATTTGTAAACAACCATTTCAATTAAAAGGACCTGGATTTCACTTAAGCGCTGCATTATTGCTGTGTGCTGATTGGTCAGCCTCCTATAATCATGCATGTGTTACTAATGTTAATGTAAAACAGCTGGATGAGTTTTATTTATATAGCGTAAAGTAAACAAAAGATGGTCATTTACTGTGGATTTTCTAAGACTGGCCAAGAACTTTATTGCAGTGAATGCAAAACAATTTGCCCCCACTCGATCGTGAAGAACCGGGGGATATTGTTTTGCTCGGTCCTTAGCGGTGATGAAAGATGGTAAATGCGACTAGATTATGGTAATAAGTGGTAAATAGAACAGTTGTGATTTTACATGAAGGATTTTCGGGTCTTTTTTTGCGAATGTAATGCGATAGGATAGAAAATACGCGGCATCGCGAAAATATTCGGTAAATTACTGATTTCGCGGGATTTGACGCGATTGCAAAATCGCGAAAAACAGAGGGACTGATAAAGGCACAGTTTGCCATAAAATATATTTTGAGAACTTATTATATTACTTGGTAATATAAACATAACGTTTGTTGAATACAAGGTTTTTATAGTACTAAGGCACTGCATATTTTACTACTAATAATGGTTTTGACATTGTGCTTGACAGAAGCTTGGATTAAGCAAGACCACTACCTTCCTTTAAATGTCCAGGGCTTGCATATAAACATAAACCTTTGTTGAAATCTCGAGGTAGTGGTGTTGCTGTTATCTTTGATTGAAAACTATGTATCATAGAGAGATTATGGTATGAATTCAACACATTTGAATTTAAAGCCTTTAATGTTACTGGCATAGCAATAAGTAACCCTTCTGCAAATGCTTGGCTGAAGTTAGGAACTGGATGCTCAGTAACTTCCTTCTGTTAAATCCTAACAAAACAGAGGTCATACTTGGTCTTAGGTCAGCCCAGGGGCGTTTCTAGGATTTTCATTTTAGGGGGGCTCAGCCCCCATAGATGTTTAACACATTTGGCTTGTTCAGAATCAGTACTCAAATGAGTCTTCCTGATCA
>JAODKM010000035.1:17275679-17287075 GCA_026780845.1 Petrocephalus sullivani | reverse complement strand
GGGGAGGGGGGGGGGGGGGGGGGGGGGGGGGGGGGGGGGGGGGGGGGGGGGGGGGGAGGGGGGGGGGGGGGGGGGGATGGGGGGGAGAGAACTATATATCTATTAAAACAGGGCTGCCAAACCGTGCTCCTGGAGATCTTCTAGCCAGCAGAGCTTAGGTGCAGCCCTAATTTAACACACCTGATACAGATAGGTGGCGCTAATACTGAGACGCTATAAAAGGATTTTTGTAAGCTCCGCTGGGTGGAAGATCTCCAGGAGCAGGGTTGGGCAGCCCTGTATTAAAATGTTTAATGTAACAATAATGTGTGCTGTTTTTCGTAATCCACATTGGCAAAATAATATTGCTTCAAGGCAATATGTATCGTTCACTCAGCTTCGTCATACACCTAATTGCAGCACAATATTAAAATGCATTGATTATTACAGGGGCAAGTTGTAAATTATCTCAAAATCACCTTTGAATGTGTACCATTGTTTAAATAGGACGCCTTTAGAATAATACTGTTTCCCCACGACCCTGGCCAGCATAAGCGGTTAGAAAAATAATGCCGTGTTATATTGCATATATTCGGGTAAAATGGGCCATCAGGTGAAGTGGCCATTTATGCTTTGGTCTCCGTTTCTATTCAAACATAAAAAATTCTTTCACTGAAAATTTAATGTTATACTGTCTCTTTAAAAAAACACCATTCATTACCGTGCGTTTCTTAAATCCTTTCATATATAAAGTAGCTCGTAATCTTGCTCGAAAATTCACTATTCACTAGGCGTCGGTTCTTTGGTTAAACTTTTGCTTGCCAGTTAGCCAGAAATATAGATCACAAAACACACTGACAATCATCGTTGTACATTGATATTTCAATATGAGCTCCACATAAACATGTTAACATACACAGCACGTTAACCCACACAGCATGTACTGAATCCCCTACATCACAAAATTATAAATTACAGATTTATACACTTTCTGATGCTCATCCATGGTTTTAGCCTGCACTACACTAACAGTAAGACTATTCCATACTCTAACAACTCGCTGTGTAAAGAAGTGCTTCATCAAATCCATCTTAAAATATTCTCCCGCTAATTTCCACCTATGGCCACAAGCTCTCAGTCCTGTTAGAATCTTATAGACCTGGATCATGTCCCCCTTCAGTCTCCTTTGCTTGAGGCTGAACAGATTTAGCTCAACTAACCTTTCCTCGTAAGAAATTCCTCTAAGACCAGGAATCATTCTTGTAGCCCTATGTTGCACCTTTTCTAAGGCAACAATGTCCTTTTTAAAATAAAGAGACCAAACCTGCACACAATATTCTAGGTGTGGTCTTACCAAGGAATTGTATAATCTTAGGATTACCTCTCTTGACTTAAACTCAACACTCCTAGAGATGTAACCCTAAAATTGAGCCCTGTGGTACCCCACTATGAACACAGGCCCACTGTGACATTGTGCCTCTAATAACTACCCACTGCTTCCTGTCTGTTAACCAGCTTTCAATCCAAGTTGCTACAGTTCCTAAAATCCCTGCGGCTTTGAGCTTAAGCAGGAGTCATTTGTGGGGGACAACATCAAAGGCCTTCTGGAAATCTAAGTAGATCACATCGTAGACCTTTTTGTGATCAATTTCTCTTGTAGCGTTCTCAAAGAACTCCAGTAGAATACAGATTGCAGTTTTTCTTATAGGCCTACAATCATGCAAATATAAAGTACACAACTCAATTAATTATTGATTCATTTGCAGCAGCATTTCAACAGTATTTTTATTAAATACAGTACTTTACTGTTAAGAAAATCTGTTAAATAAACTCCACTGACTGTATTTTGACAGAACTATAATGTATTCCTAAAAAACGCTTTACTGCTAATTAACCATTCAAAGAATCTTAAGGTCTAACATTATCATACAGTATTTTTTGCATTTTTGGGATGAGAAATGTTGAACTGCATGTGTGAAGCTGTAGCTGTGGGTTTTCTTCATCCATCCACAACCAACATACTAATTATTTGGTGGGCAGCAATTTTATTACTGTTTCCACAAATGTCACATGCTGGAGGAACAGAGGAAGCAGGAGCAGGTGTAATTACCAAACTGAGAGGTTTTATTGAACTGAACATGTTAACAGAAAATAAGATTGTGAAGAATCTAAACAGGGAGGAAGAAGGCAGGAAACAGCACAGGGCTACAACCTGAATGACAGATCTGGGGAAGAGTGGACTTGAAGGTGCTTAAATATGGGTGATAAGGGTGTAAAGACGACGTAGCTGTGAGTGATTAACACAGGACAGGAACAAGAGGTAAACACCAGACGTGGCTTGTTAAAGCTAGAGGGATCAGGCTGGTTCAAGAAGGAACTCATTTTAATTTCTAGATGTCTAAGATTAATTCAGAAATTGTTTCAAATTTGTTTGCATAATTCAATATGTGCATATCATAATAGAAGACTTCAGCAGCTAAGAAGAATTTCATTGATAACTGCAACTAAGCTAATTAGAATTTCATAGATAACTGCAGCTAGGAAAAATTATATAGATTATTGCCTATTAATGAGACTACATAAGGAGCTTATTTTAATTTACACGTTTAAGTTAACGTGTGAACGTGTATATATTTTGTCAGTGAATTTATGAAGCATAATCATTAAATCTTTTGCAGTCCATGTATGTCAACTCATCAGAGAGAGAGAGAGATTTCCATGTCTGTCTGCCAGAGTGAATTGCCCCAGGCATAGCTCCCTCTGGGACTCGCGTCTGGGCGTAACATCAGGGAGCTCAGCTCACTTCCATATTGAGGACAACATTGTACAGTAAGTAAGTAAGGTTTGTAACAAATGTCGCTAGGCACTTTTTGAAAAAAGGGGGAAAAAATTCACCCAAGGGGTCTGAAAAGTCGCTACGTTTTTTTTTTCTTTTTCAGTTTGGAAAACTAACACTTCACTAAAAACTATAATTCTTGCTGCTGCCATGATGTGTCACTACTACACAGAATTATAAGGCTAATAAGTCAGCTCCAGACTGATCTGTCTTTCTGTTTCATCAAAGATAGCGCTTTTTGGTCGATGTGCATCCTGGAAATAGTCCATGCAGATTAACAATACAGCATTGCACTGTCAATGGCCAGAGACAGTTCTGTACAAGTTTGCATATACACACTCAGAAGCTATTTTATAACTGCTATAAACTTCTAAAAGGTTCAATGGTTTGTATGTGGCTACTAGCTTTTGCCTACAGTTTATTTGTTCTTCGGGTTAAAAATCCTTCCAGCGACAAGGAATTCAATCTTCATTCAAAGTCAGGGAGTTTTTCATCATCGCTATCAGCAGATTCATCATCATCTGCGCCATCCACATCGGGTAGTTCATCTTCCCCCCCCATGCTAAGTTGACAACACTACATATAGAGAATGGGCAACGACGTCATTACGCGTTGCATTCTACCATTTATTGGGACAAACACAGGGCAACAAATTCAAATCATTACAATTTAGCGGCAGGATACGTTCCTTTCGCGAATTAAAACCGACTTGCATTATGGGAGATGTAGTTTCTCGTCACTTAATTTTTCAGAAAATCAAATGCGTTTTATCCATAAAGCTCTCGCGGGCCACATAAAATTACGTAGTGGGCCGGATTTGGCTCGCGGGTTTGACACGTGTGTTAGGAGAATGGTAGAAGTTCTGTTCTATTCAGTGGTGTATGTTTGTGGGTATAGTTTATGATTAAGTTCTGATTCAGAAGTCTGATGGCCTGAGGGTGTTGTGCTTATAGTTTATGCTGTTGCATTGGTGCAATTCTCAAATGTTAATTAACATTTGCAAAACAACAAGTGTAATCCCCACACCATACTGTCACTTCTGCACAGCAGAACATAATTTCTCATTGCTTCATACAAATTTCCAAATGATTTAGTACATGCATGCAAATGTTCCTGTACAATTAATATCATTTAGCATAATTTTAAGTTGCTTTAGTCTTGTTGGTCAAAATGGATTGTGTAGTTTCCCATTTTAATAGTTTTATACCTATACATTATATATTATAGCTATAATGTATGTCATTATCGTTTAAGCCACCACATACAAATCAGTTAACCAAGCTTTCATAATTATTTGAAAATATAGTCCATAAATTGCAGTGATACGGCTCACTGTTTTTGCTTTATTTTATTATTTTGTTGTTCTTGGATTGCCATTTTGCTGTTCTTTGCTGTGAAAATAGAAGAAGGTGAAGTGACATTATGGAGTGGGGATTACACTTGTTTTGCAACAAAAAATGTAATTTGATGAATGCTCCAAAGTAATCGAGAAAAACTGTACTTGGACTGTAACTAAGAGACTTCAGATTTTACTTACATTTTGTGACCGATCAACATCTCTGCTCCTCTAATTCGCACATTCTGTTCGCATTTGATAAAAGGAAACAGTTTAGCATATGCAATCGCCGATCGATACGTTTTTGCCACACAGCGGGTTTCGGGTGTTCCTTGGAAATCAAAGGTTAGGAACACTACGTTAGATGTTTAATTTTGCCACAAGATGGCAGTATTTGACTTAAGCATTACACAACATTTTTTACACACCGTTATTATTGTTTCTCTCGATTGCTAAGATAAATTAAATTAAACTGGGATCCACTGGATGTTTCTAACCACCTGCAGACCAGAAGCCTTCTCTTGCAAATATTCACTCTGTCATTGGCTTCACGCACGTTTTACACCCTTTTTCAAAAGGACTAACACAGATGTCATAGAAACACCAAAATCTTGGACAACAAGAAAACACCTATTTTCAGCTGACAGAAATTACTTGCATAATTATGAATATCCAATGCAGTTATGTGACATTCCTTTGCCGAGCTCTTCAATCAGCAGTCAGCCCTTATCCATGCGTAAAAGATGCCACCTCTTTGTTGCTATTTGCAAGTATGGATCAAAGAAGCCAAAGGCACAAAGGGAGAATAAAAGGCCATGGTACAGGGGCCCAAGGAAAGGGAGTCATCGCAAGCAAAGCAATTGAGAAAAACTGTACTGGCCCAGTGGTACATGGAGGTTTTTGTCAGATATTAGTGTGGAGATTAGCTCAGAAGGATGCATGCTGTTCCATGTTTCTCAGACATAAGAAAATAATTTTCTCTGGATTTGTGTCTATAAATGCCCCTTTCCAGAACAGTTTGATCCCCATCTATTCATTCAACAATCATTGCATACTCATATAAATTCTTTACAAATTAAGAAGATTTTTTTTCAACAAAACACTGATCATTTCACTTCTCATTATTTACACAAAAACAACTTGGATTTCGATTTAATATATTGCACAACAATTAAAGGCTGAGTATAATAATAATAATAATAATCGGAAAATATTCTCTACCCATCTCAACAGACACCTATGGCAGGGTACTCTGCATTCCTAAGCCATTCTCATGGCTCTTTTCACTTTTTTCTCACATTTCGCCCATACATCATTTAACCTTGTGACACAGGAGGGCTTGGTGTCTCTTAATATCTGCAAAGGAGGGCACATTTACGGAATGGCCAGGGATGTGTAATGAGCTCTAATCAATGTCAAACTAACATCTTCAAATAAATCCCCACATAAATCTATTCCTATCTTAATCACCCTTTCATCAGTTCTTCAATAGTCAAGATTGCAGAGCTTCTTGGCTTTTATGGTCATCACTGATAACATTTTAAAAGCAGCCAGGATTATTCCTCCCTCCATCATCACACCCTCAAAGATTAATGGCTTTAGCTGTCTTCGAATCTCCAGTGTGATAAATGATTTAATTTTGTTTTTCAGGCAATGCAGAAATAAAATTAAAAGTATTATTCCACAGTGCAGCAGTGGTTTGTTGTTTATACAGAGTGTGTTAGTAAGTGGATACAGGCAATAAAAACAAGACACAATGAATCATACTCCAAAAACTTTTTTTTTGTTTTTGGTTCAGTAGGTTAGAAAAACTTATTTTCCAAAACTGATCAAATAAATCTCAGAATCAGAATCAGATTTATTGGCCAAGAGTGTGCGTGGCACACACAATGAATTTGTTTCCAGCAGTTGGTGTCTCTCTGGTACATTGCAATACAACAAAACAAAAACAGTACAGAATAAATACAATATAAAGACATTAAGAAATTATTTACAGACTGTACATAAGGTGCAAACAGCATACAATGTGCAATATTAGATCAGTACAATGGTGGGTTGAGTGGAACAGGGTGTAGCAGTTAGGGAAGCAGGTGTAGGTTGGTGATGCAGGTCATATGTTTGTAAGTGTGATGGCTATGGGAAAGAAAATGTTCCTGTGGCGACTAGTCCTGGTCTGCAGACTTCACATACTTCCTGCAAAATTGAGCAGCAGCCGTAGAAAACCCAGGGGCATGCCACACTCAAGTCACAGCTGCCACCATTCCGTCGCAGAACACATGATCCAGGCCATAGACAACCTTTGCCATCCCTGGATATGCCGACCTAGGGAGATAAGGTTAGTCCCGAAATGCCTCCACACACCTTCCTCATCACAACGTGCTCAGTTTCTCCATCGCACCTGTTTGGATCGAAGCAAGGTAATATCTGACACATAGTTTAGCAACAGTCATCATCTACATAGTCTGGTCTTCAAATCCAGTGGGATCCTTTGCTAAACTCTTGGCCCACTGATCAGCTAAATCATTTTCCCAACTACTTTCATCTACCTCCTTAATTTGTGCCTAGCACTTCACCACTGCCACTTGCTCAGGCAGCATAAGGGCACCCAGCCATTGCTCCACTAGCTGATAATGCTGAATAAGCTTTCCAGAGCTGGTCAGAAAATCTCTATGCCTCCACAGTGCACCATGGTCATGGCACACTCCAAAGGCATATCTCGAGTCAGTGTATATAGAGTGACTATATAGTGGGACAAGGTAGCATGAAGAGCAACAGCTACAGCATCCTCCATAGACCTATTTGCTCTGTAGGCAAATTGGTGCGCATCAAAGGTGGGAGGGATGAAGGACATGATATGACTCCGGATCAGTCTTTCAAAACACTTCATCAGGACTGGGGTGAGCGCTACTGGCCGGTAGTCATTCAGGCAGGTTACGGATGATTTTTTTGGTAAGGGGACTAGGGTGGAGGATTTCAGACAGGGTGGAACTGAGGCCTGGGACAGTGACAAGTCTTTGTGAAGACCCCAGCCAGTTGTTCTGCACAGTTCCTCAGCACACATCCAGGTACGCCGTCAGGACCTGCTGCCTTCCTGGGGTTGACAGCCAGGAGCGAGCATCTCACCTCCTGTTCCAGCACCCTGAAGGTGGGGGTGATGTTGTTGCGAGCCGCTGTTGTTACATTTGCAGCCACTGTCTCTGGTGGCTGCACCTCAGAGTGGGCAAAGAATTGGTTCAGCTCCTCTGCCCTTGAGGGGTCACCTTCAGCAACTCCCTGACTTGTCCTGTAGTTGGTAATGTGCTGGACTCCTTGCCAGACCTGCCTGCTGTTGTTACTGTCCAGGTGCTCCTCGATCCTCCTCCTATAGTTCCTCTTGGACTTCTTGATGCCTCTCCTCAGGTCGGTGCGTGTCGTGCTGTCGGGCCTTATTGCCAGACCTGAAGGCAGTGTTTCTCTCCTTTAGCAGCCGCTGGACCTCCGTTGTCATCCAGGGCTTCTGGTTAGGACAGACTCTGATGCGTATCTCCACTGTGACGGTGTCCATGCAGGTCTTGATATAGCACAGTACACTGTCTGTGAAGAGTTCCAGGTCAGGTTGTACAAAAATGTCCCAGTTAGCCCTGTCAAAGCAGTCCTGTAGCTGCAGAGTGGCATCCTCAGGCCAAGTTGTGATGGACCGCATTAAGGTTGGAGCAGATTTCCTGAGGGCGACATATGCAGGAATCAGTAGCAGTAACATGTGGTCGGACTGAGCCAGGTATAGAAGCTGTTTAGCTCTATAGCCCAGCTTAAAGTTCGAATAGACCTTATCTAGAGTGTTAGCGCCTCTAGTAGTGTATTTTACGTGCTGGTGTAATTTGGGGAGCACTATTTTTAAATCCATGTGGTTAAAGTCCCCTGCGATAATGAACGCCACGTGAGGATACCGGCTCTGTTGGCTGCTAATGCTGCTGTGTAATTGTTTTAGAGCCAAGGTAGCATTGGCAGCTGGTGGTATGTAAACAACAGTGATCATCACCACATTGAACTCCCGCGGCAGATAGATCGGTCTACACTTCAGTCATGTGCTCCAGATCTGGAGAGTAATAACTGTCCACTATCGCTGCGTTCATACACCAGTTGTTGTTAGTATAAACACACACACCCCCTCCTTTGCTCTTACCAGAGTCCGAAGTCCTGTCGTGGCGCAGCAATGTATAGCCTATTAGCTCAATAGCTGAGTCCGGTATGAATGAATGAAGCCAGGTTTCCGTGAACACCAACAAGCAGCTGTCCTTAATCGCACAAATTGTTTCAACCTGTAGCCTCAGTTCATCTATCTTGTTGACAATTGATCTGGTGTTGGCAAGGAAAATGCTCGGAAGCGGTGGTTTGTGGGGCTGTCTCCATAGCCTAGCTGCCGCGACCGGCCCTGCAACCTCGCTTTTGCTTCCTCTCTTTCCGCCGCCTACGTCGTCAGCCTTCAGGGATGGTGATCCACGGAGAGCTCGGTGTCCTGGCTATCTGCACTGGAATGTTATGTGAGTGGATAAATTCTGCCGTTACGCTCCTATCTCTGCATACACCAGTGCTGAGAAGATCGTGATGGGTGTAGAATGTGTTCGCCCATCAAAACGTTACGCGGAGTAGAAATAAAATACACATAAACAAACACAAAACAACATTCCGAACGGGAGAGCACCGGGCTGCTGCAACAGACTGCGCCGCCATCTTTGAATAGGCTCATACAGCCTTATGTGGGAGGATGAAGGATTATATGGGTGGGGCAGGTGATGGGGATGCATTATTGTGTTACTCTGACAGCCCCCTTTCTAGTTAAAAATTATTCACTGCTTGATTCAAGTTTCCAAAATGACCAAATTTCTGATAAGATATAAAAATACAGTATACAGTAAGTAATAAATACACTGTCTGGTAAATAAAACAACCTTATTAACTTGTTGAGCTGCAGTCCGGTTTTTGTACAGCATCAGAGAGTTTCACGTCACTGTGGGCCTCAGAGCACAGTAATACACTGCAGAGTCTGACAGCTGCACTTTCTGTATTGTTAAAGGTACAGCACTTGTGTTCAAAGTAGCACTAAATCTCCCCTTGTAGCCTGGAGCATTATCAGGTCCATATACGCTCTGTCTGAGGATGTATTTTGGAGAGTCATTGGGATATTGGATGTACCAGAAAAGATATGGGCTTGTTCTTGATGTTTAATATCTACAGTTCAGAGTCACTGATTCCCCTGCAAAAACAATCACATCTCCAGTGGACTGAGTCACTTTCTCTTCAGCTCTGCATTCTGAGGAAAACAGAATTAATGTTATTAATAAAATTTCAGAGAATGCAGTTTCAAGAAGGAATGAAATGAATCGTACCAAAGAAACGTGGAGTAAAGATCAGAAATATCCACAGCCTTTGTGCCATAACAGAGACAATAATCATTCAAATCTATGTACTCAATAAATAAGGTGAACAGCCTAGTCGATGTTTCCAGTGTCTGTACCCAAATCTCTCTGCAGTGTCAGGCTTTCAGAAGGTGCTTAAATGACAGCATCTGACCCAGAAAAATTGATGTTTTTGCTGTCATGTCGCCCCCATCAGGATGATAATATTATGATTCAAATATAATAACTCCTTGATTCTTTTGCTAATCTCAAAATGATTTCTTGCATGTGAATGTAATGTACTGATAATTAATTATACACTCTTTAACTTGAGTAAACAAACTTTTAAGTTGACTTGCTAATATTGGGTTTAATTTGGGGAATAATATTATGTCAAAGATTCCATTATGTATATGCAAGACTCAGCAATCAAGGGGCTGTTCAAGCAGAAGAAATTGATACTGCCCAGTCTGCATGAGTTATAGTAGTGATTTTCAACTGGTGGGTTTTCAGTGGGTTGCGGGCTTTTGTCTGGGCAAAAAAATGTTGAGAAAATATTAACAGTGTGTTGTCTGTTCACACTCCATAACAGTAGTCTTTATTCTCGACCTGGCTGCAATCAATGCATTTGTCTTATATAAAACGTGTTAATTCTACTGAAAGCAGGAGGAACTTTATTAAGGACCTGGTGTGGGAGCTTCGTGAGCAACACATGTTAATAAGGAAGCTGAAAAGGTAATGATAACAGGAATTCAGCATGCACGTGCGCTGCTCGTTTGCCACTGGGAAAAGCAACCCAGTGTCAGGTTGGCAGATGTACCCGCAATAAAACTAGAGACCTGTGCCATCGGTATGTTTGTGGGAGTTGCTCTGCAAAGCCACCGAAGATGTGTGGATTGCGAGTAGCGCCTGTGGGAATTGTTTTACTTTGTTTGTTGTGGTGGGTTTTATGTAACATTTATGTGCATTTTGCAATTACTCTCAAATAAAAACCATTTTAAACTTAGTGTTTCACCTGGGTTGATTTTGTAGGGACCTGTCCCCTGGCCCAATGGCGGAATCCAAGTGGACAGCCGAAGGCTCTGAATGCATGTAGGTTCGTCCGAGCGCTCCTGTAAAGTTACTCACCTTTGTAGATAAAACCCCAAATTATATCTGACTCCAATTTAAGATTCATTAAGAAAACTATTGTCATGACATTTCTGTGATCCTGATTACTTGTGGGCGTTCTGTGATATTGCCTAACTCCTTTTTATAATTGATAAAGGAGATCACCGGACTCGCCTCAGCCGATAGAGTGATCGGTGGATCTATGAAATAAGGCTCGGTTCGCTATGGCAGCCTGGACGCCCAGTCTGACCCAGCGATTCTAATACCTCAGAGGCTGAGTCGGTGTTTCCCGTAACCAAGCCTGAGAGTTATAGACTCTCGTATCTGAGCTTGTGTCCGCCTCAGAGGCTGAGCTGACGCTCCCGTAACTAAGCTTGTGAGTGCCTCAGGGGCTGAGCCGGGTTGATTCCCGTATCTCAGCTTGTGCACGCCTCAGAGGCTCAGCTGGGCCACCAGAACTAAGCTTGTGCATACCTCAGAGGCTGAGCCGGCGTCCCATCACTCAACTTGTACATGCCTCAGAGGCTCAGTTGGAGCCAACGTAACTAAGCTTGTGCGTACGTCAGAGGCTGAGACAAACTTCCCGTTACTTCCTTCCTTACTTCCTTCCTTCCTTGTTTACGCCTCAGAGGCTTAGCTCGGCAATCAGCTTGAGCACACCTCAGAGGCTGAGCCGGCGTCTTCCGTAACTCAGCTTGTGCGCACTTCAGAGGCTGTGCCGATGCTGTAACCCAGCTTGTGCGGACCTCAGGGGCTCAGT
>JAODKM010000035.1:17196870-17207526 GCA_026780845.1 Petrocephalus sullivani | reverse complement strand
ACTAGAATTTGAATATAAGGAAGTAGAATTAAAATGGCAGTCATTTCACATACATTCATACATAGTGTACGTGCAGCTGTAACAATACACCTTAATATTTCAAATGGATTACACAGCACGTTAACATAAACAGCATACCCTGACACCCCCCCCCCCCCCCATTGGACCACCTGACTGAGAAGTCTGTGCAAGTCAATGAATGCCACATTTGAGTTGCTGCCTAAAGAATAAATATTTAAATAATACATAAATAAATAATAATTTTGTGTACTTTGGTGGACTTCATACAGCCATACAAAGTAACCCTTTCGCAACCTTATCCATCTGACAATCTAGCGATATTTGAAAGAAAAACTTATTCAAAAAATGGGGCTTAAGCATTTCGTTTTTTACACAAAACATACCTTGTCGGGGGATAAATGTTCGAAACCGGGGAAAACTTCCTTTTAGCTCCTACTTCCACCTCAGAATATACATCAGATCCACAGTCTACTATCCACTCTCCAATACAACCAATATAACCCCACAGTTGCGGCAGTTCCATCTCGCGGTTTGAAAATCCCGCGCTAGATTCAATACACTTCCTGAACCAATTGGGTGTGGCTTCCCACATGAATCTTCAAACGTTATTGATTACATCATCGGCAAAAGACGATACAAGCTCCGACACAGGGCTTCAGGAAAGATAGGCCTGCCTATTAGATATGCGGTTCAAAGCTTCGACACATGACTTAACATCACTACAGCTGGGTAATGTGTGACTTTCTAATGCCAGAGATGACCGTCAGCTTATCCAGCAGTGCCTCATGCCTCATGAGGATGACATGACTTTAATAAGGAATGGGAAACATTAAGCATTGTGAAGTATACTGCTAGGACAGTTAGTATCAGGCTCCTAGAAGCATCACTGAAGTCCCATAAAGCAAGGAAGAACCACATAATTAAAGAGAAATAGAGAAGAACCAGGCTGCAACCTGCAAAAAAACGTATATTTTACACAGATGCATAACCATAAATTGAGAAATGAGTGGAACAAAAAATTGTGCTGTGGTCTCTTAATTTCTTCCGGGGCTGTGTTCAGTGGATGATATCATTCCAACTGTGCAACACACACTAATGACAACAAGTTACTTTCCAATGTCAGCTCATGCTCCTATAGCCCAATAGTTATATCAGACCATGCATCGATCATAGTGGACATTTCCCTTCCTGGGATATCCCTACCATGATCCCCTTGGCATTTTAACCCACTATTACTGACCATGATTTTATTAAAATTATCAGCAGTCACATCGACCTTTTCTTCTCCACTAATGTTGACCCAGCTGTATCTGTGGCGACAATTTCGGAGTTGTGCGAAGCCTACCTGTGAGGGAAAATAATGCCCTATTTTTTATCATAAAAAGATCAGTGCACTTTCCAGGGCTATATCAGAACTGTAGATGAGGTGTGCAGATTCACCAGATGCAGATGTAATTAATCAATCACCAAAAAAAATTTAAAAATGCCCTCCAACGAGGCAACAAAATTGCTATTAATGACACGTCACAACTATTATCAGTTTGGAGATAACCGAAGTAGATTTTTTGCACACCAAATCCAACAATTGTCTTCATCATTGCATGTCACCCAAATTAATACTGTTGATGGTTTTACTATTAACAACCAATTTAGGGACTTTCAGTGCTTTATTGTACTTTTCCGAGAGCTCAACTGAGGTGACACTTTCCAAAAACTATTTCAGGTCTTTAAACATCCCTTCAGTTGACCCTGAATCAGCTTCCAGGCTGGATGAACCCTTCACAGTTGATGAAATTAAAAGTGCTCTATTGTCAATGCAGAATGGAAAATGCCCAGGTCCCAGTGGAATTGGTAATTGATAAAGACATTTACAATAAACTGATCCCCAATGCTACTAAACATCGAATCACTACAATCTGGTATACTCCGCCCTATATTATGCCAGGCCACTGTCTCTCTTGTATTAAAAGGGACCTCTTCTTTGTAGTAACTATCTCTTGGCTCTGTGCAGATTTTAAGCTATTAGCTAAGCGTGGAGTTTGGAACCGGTTATTTCAATGGATGCTGAAAAGGCATTTGAGAGTGTGGAACTGCATTACTTATTTTATGCATTAAAATGATTTTGATCTGGTAACCATTTTATTTCATGGATTAAGCTTTTATATACAGACCCCTTACTCGCTCCCGCTCAGACAATGACTACTCTTATTCATTACCCTTCAGTGGTGGAATTGGGCTGCCCACTTTCTCCACGACTCTTTGCCATTGCCATTGTATGCCAACCACCTTCTGTCAATCATTTCTGACCCAGAATGATCTATCCCCCCAGTGTTCACCCTCCTGAAGGAGTTCACTCAAATTTTGGGTTAGAAATTGAATTTTCGTAAAAATTAAGCCCATCAGTGCTGCCGCAAAAGCTTACCCCCTCTCAAACTTGCCTTTTAAGATGTCTGCGATATCTCTGGACTTTTAAATATCTGTGCATCTGGGTAACTAGGAACTACCGTATTCACATTTGTTTAAAAGTACTTTCTCCCCTCTGGTCACCCAACTGATTCAGGATTTTCATTGTTGGTCTCTCATCCCTTCATTTCTTGTTGGCAGGATAAATTATAGAAAAATGAATGTGCTTCCAAAGTCTCCATACCTCTTTCAGTTCATGTGTGTTTTCATCCCAAAATATTTCTTCCATTCCCTTGATAGTTCATTTGTAACAAAAACACCCCCAGAATTTGCAAAGACATCTTACAAAAACCTAAAGATCTAACTTTTAATTTTATTACTGGGCTGCCAACATTCAACCTAAATCATACTGGTGTTTTGTTAAAGGTCAACCCCCACCGTGGCTGCAAATTGGGGATGCCTAATGTGGCTCTGCCTCTCTGAGGTCCCTATTGTGTCTCCCCATGGCAACACCATCATCACCATACCCCAGTAATGGTGTAGTTAAAAACTATCCTAAGATCTGCACTCATTTCAAAGGCCACATTTGATTTTAGGCACTTCTTCTTTCATCCCTTGTACACTCAAACCCTCTGTTTCCTTCTACAGCTATATATAGGTGAGGAATATAACCTAGGAAGAACATGGGATTGTTTATTAAGCATCCTTATATTAATGGAACATTTGCATCGTTTGATCAATTAACTTGTGCATTACAGAGGACCCCTTCTTCGGATATTTACATATCTGAGGTTGAGACTCATAATCATTTCCCTGGCTTCCCTGCCCTCCCCCCTTCTACCTTGGTCGACACCACTCTTAATATTAATCCTTGCTTCAAAGCTACCATTTCAGAGATATACAACACTCTCTTTACATGCCAATCTGTGCACTATTTGACCCACAAAGCTCAACTTGGAGCTGGGGGCTGGGAGTCAGCTCTGAGATGTGTCCACACATTATCTGTTTTTGCCTGCCAATGCAAAGTGGTTCACAGAGTTCATTGATCTAAAAGCAAATTGCCTTGTATCTATCCTGGTACTGATCAAAACTGTGATAAATGTCACATAGGACTAGCTAATCTCACCCACATGTACCAGACTTTCCCTGCCCTGTTTTGGAAATGTGTCTTTGTATCATTCCCAGCCATCACTCCTACAGATATCCGCCTTCACCTTTGGTTGGCCTGTTTGGTGCCCTACCCATTGGCCACTCACTGCCATCCTATCTCGCCGAACTTGTAGCTTTTCTCACATTACTGATGAGGCGTGTTATGCACTGGAAAGCCCTCGTCCCCCCACCCGTACCCACTGGATAAATCCTTTGTGATATGGTGGAAAATCAAACACAAATTACATGAATTTTCTAAGATCTGGTAACCCTTTTAGGACCATGTCAGGTCCCTCCAGCTAGAAGATGTCTCCAATGACTCGGTGGCCCCCCCATACAGCAACATGAACACTCTGAGCCTCCCGGTTGAGCCCTTCTTCCCCATACTAGCAACACACAGCCTGTCTAATAGGTTTAAGCTCTGTATTTGTTTATTAATTAAATAATTCATTCATTCATTCATTTGTTTGTATTTAGTTATTTGTTTGTCGTTTATTTATAATAAAGTCAATCTTAATCTTAATCTTAATCTTAATCTTAATCTTAATTATTTATTTATTTTCGACCTTTATAGTTTTATTGAGGGGGATGTATAATATTGTTACTTTATACAGTCTGTCTTTTGTTTCTGACTTAGTCATACAAGCAAGATTCTACATATGCGCATATTGTGTGTGCATAGTGTAGAAAATCCCACAAATAAATCATATACAAAGTTATACTGCGCTGTCATATTCCACATGTGTCCTTTCCGTTAGTTTGGTCTTTGTTTTAACCAACATATATCTACCTCTGTCTGGACTGTAAAAAAAACCGGATAATATCCTTTTATATATATATATATATATAAAATTTATATATAATATATATATAATTACCAGTACATTATCAGTTTTTTATAATTTAGCGGGTGTACTCGCCTCGCTATGCAACGCGAAATTCAAATTAAGGGGTAAAACGCCTGTGAAAAATTTATACGGAAAATTCCTCGTATAACACAGTACGTTGGATCCTATTTTTACGGACTTTTATTACCATGTGGATGCACCGTAAACTCTAGACACTGTAGTGCACATAGCCTATATATTTTAGGAAACAGGCAACCATTTCGCATAATTTTTAAGAGAAACAAAGCCAAACTTACCACGTATGTCGCTAATTTCTTTCTTCTGATTATTAATGGATGATAATCCAGTGAGTGGGGTTTGCATTTACGATATTAATACGCGAGCACTTTTTATCTTTAAAATATTGGCTAGCAGAATAAAAGCAGGTATCTAATTATTTACATTATTTTTATTAGAAAAGATTCAATTGAGTGGATAAATAGAAACACGGGAGACGGAAAGAAGTATTTTAACTGGCGATGACTGCAGTGATCGGCAGTGCATCCACTGCATCGGTATCAAACCCCACAGTGTTTCTGCGCCTTAATTGCCATCCATCTATCCATCCATTCTTCCATCTTATAAACGATAACTGCTTGGAGCCCTGCGCTTATACCAGGCCCAACAGGGTGCAGGGCAGAGAAGTTAGATGATCTACTCAAACGATATTCGCACCTTTCGAAAATCGAATTAATTTAAAAAGAAAAAAGCCTTTGTTAAAACGTGTAATCATTAGAGAGTTGGAATTTAGTCAAATATAACATCAAACACATTTTCAACAATATTAAAACAAAAAAAAAAACAATTATATATTCGTTTTCACTTCAAAATAAAAATGGGGAAAACATCACAATCCTCAATATACTGAATCAAAAGAATAACAATTTCTGAAAGACCAATAGAATCAGCATATACTTACATTTTCTGCCTGTGATGGTCTCGCAATTTCGGAACACAATAGAATAAAAAGAGAAGCCTTAATAACGCGGGATGTGCAAACTAGGTTGATCATTTCAGTAGTAGGAAGTTATTATGAAAAACACACGGGTATTTCCATGCGTCAAGTGGATAGATAATTACTTCAATTCAAGTGCATAGATCAATTCCTAAGCCCATTATCTACTCTCATTGGAAGAATCGGTTAATGAAAGAAGTATATACATATGTGAAACTTTAGTGATAGTTTGCACAACACAGCCCATACAGCAAGATGACCTTATTACTGTACGAGGAAATACCACATGTACAACCCATTGCGATCTAGTACAGCACAGTGGGCGGTATTTGTATTTGGGTGCCAAAGGTCCTTTTCTCAGTTATAGTTACTGGTCGTAATATTAGGAAAGAGTTAAAGTGTAGTTAACAGAAACAAATTAACTATGTGTCACTACATTAATATGTTAATTTCCTTTCTATGCAGACAAAAGTCAATTAAAAGTGATGTTTGAGATCGGGTTCTAATTCTACATTTTAGCCTTAGCTGATATTTGTTAACATATATTCCTTCATTAAAGCCATTGGTTTATTTTACAAACCCATTAATCCGGTTGCAGTAAACCAGGATCGGACACAAAGGCACCCTGATGTGTTCCCCTCCCTCCAAAGATGCGAATTTCGGTCAGTAAAAATCTATGGAAAGTAAAAATGCCGTGTAATGTATATATCAGCTGTTGTCTTTACTGCGGTGTCATTTCAGAAGCCTCATGTTTTCTGTTTTTTTTAAGGGATTCCCAGAAAATAAACGTAAACCCTTTAACGTTAGGCTTACTATTAATGCTAATAGTAGGTGTAATAATAAATGTCATGTTGACTGTTCAATAGAAAATGTAAATTCAGAAGATGCATAGCTCAGAAGCATGGATGTTTAGCATGCGGAGCTTTATCTCTGTTAGGTAACTGACGCCAAGGGCTACGCGTTACACAGTCTGCCCAGTGCAGTTTCTGTGAGTTTGCTTTAGAATTTCCTGTGTCTCGGTGCACAGCAGCAGTCTACAAACTGCCATGTGTATACATCACATTTAGATATAGGTTATGTCTTGTTTAAGCCACTGAGACCACTGTAGGACCAGCCAGAATTCAAAAGGTGAGGAAATATTGTAATCTCCAGGTAAATATGTTACTGGAAAAGGTACGAGGATAATCGCACTGTCAGATATGAGCCTGAATCGTGGAAGCACTTAAGGTTAACTTCTGTGTGTTATGTACTCGATATTGTGATATGTTTTTTTGAGATATTACAAATGCAGTTTTAAGTTTATTATGCATATTTCCGTTTATAATCATGTTTACAAAACGCAGTCATAACTCGTTGGCAAACATGAAGTGCAATTTCAACAACTTTTAAACGTACTCATTGGTATCAATTTCGTTTGGCTTCCTTCGCAAAATTTTAATTCAGAGTAGTAGCGCTGCTCTTTTTCGTGGTAGTTTCCTCTAGCTGTATTTTGCATTAATTATTACGTATGTAGGCAATGACATATGTAAAATGAATTGAATTCATACTTATTAATAATGTATTTCCATTTTAAACGTTTTTTATGCTCTTCTTCACTTTTTCAAAAAACGTGTTTTTAATGTTACGATTGCGACATCAGTTTTACTGACTGCTGTTGTTATTGTTATGATTTGTGCATTTTTGATCTAGTATCAATTAGTCTGCATTGTCTGATAACAGAGTACCTTAATTTTACTTACAATATTCATAACCAAAAATTATATGGTGATTCACGACGGCTTTACACTGTGGGACTACCTGCAAAATATCGACTAGTGGTTGTGAGGACTAAAGGTATGAATTCTAGAATGTTTCTTCACCGTACCCAGGTGTTCACTCCGACAAGAACAGCTTATAGACCATTTCACACCCTTGTATTTCAGGCTTGGATTTATATTCCACAAAAGCATTAATTTTTGGTTATTTTTGAATGTATTGCTACATGCCTTTTAAATAAGTTTAGTAGTGTAACATGTATATTTTTTATCATTGTAATAGTTCGTTGTCAGCTTATGTATGTATGTTTGCAATGGTTCAGTATGTCATTTTGAATGAAGTGTATACAGTCAATATATTTCTCTAATCAGGGCATTTTTGCAAATTGTATATTGAAGTTACAAGACGTATGAGATACAGTAGTATTGTGTGTATTTATCCAGGAGAGGTGTCACAGGAGATGTCAAGAGAGACAGCATAAATTCAGGAACTGTGAAGCACAGCAGCTGAAGTGAGCGTGCAGCTCTCTGCTGGGTCTCTGCTGCCAGGGCTCACCCTGAACAGCACACATGAAGCTCCTTATCTACAGGTTTCTCTGCTATTACTTCCTCAACTGGTGCGTTTCTGATTTTCTTTCAGTTCTCATAGTAATTCTCAGGTCTTTTAAGTGTTTCCTTGTGAATGGAAATGGCTCCTTATAGTAAACATGAGTCAGGGAAATAAAGCATTTGCAAATGGCTCACATGCACAGAATGATTATGAAAGAAAGGAATGTAACCTGATTCTTCTATCACTGTTGGATGGTGTCATTTGGGTCCGTCTGAAGCACAAACAAACAAACTTGTGGTTAAGTACAAAAACACAAATTACACTTTCTCTATTTTAGGTGGATTTTTGCCAGTGCTGGTCAGAGTTTTGATGGGGTGAGTTGCTAATGTTCAAGCACTTTAAAACCAAGAATATAATGAATTTACATTCAACTTATTGCAAAGACAGATAGGCTGATTTGCAGTAAATGTCAATTGCTTGTGTGTCATTCTAGCTAATTCAGTATTATTCCTGATGCTGTTTATATATGAATTCCAGAAATCTTCCTAATTTCACAGTTATGACCACATTTGCAGTGGTATAAAGTAGTAACAGTGTCTTCCAACATTGTACTGGCAAGTTCATGGCAAAATCAGTGTGTTTTTGGTTTGATTTGATATTTGGTGCTTGACTAAAAACATGTTTAAATCACAGATAAATATAACCAGTATTATAATAGTGAAAATATGTACATTCTTACACTGAACTCCCTAGAGAGGTCAGGAGGGCTACACATTCTCAGAAGTAAAAGGAATTAGTTAATTATTACACTTAGTCAGCTGCATATATGCATTGTTAAAGCAGTTTTTGGCAGAGCCTACAGTAGCCTGGTTTACACCACATAAAAATAATTTTATGATTAGCATTCACTGAAAAGAATGTTTTTACATGTGTGTGAGGGAGTGTGACTGTCCTGCAATGTCCTGGAGACCCATCCAGGGTACCCCTGGCATTGTGATTTCCTGGGATAAGGTGCACTATGAACCTGTACTGTTGGATGAATAGAGGTTGGTAACTAATATTGTGTTATTTAATATGAAAGCTCCATAAGGTTCATAATTGAATGGATTATAATAACACATATTATTAATAGCATATACCACCTGAACATATACTGGCATGTACAGTACTCTGGTTGATCAAATCCCTACCATATGATCAATCTAAAATCTTAAACCTGCTCAACTAGTTAACTGAATGTTTTTATTTTAGCTCTGAATTCTGGGATTCAATTATGACCTAAACTCTCCCATTGTTTACAATAAGGAAGGAATATTACACAGGGCTTGGACAATCAAACTGAAACACTTGGTTTGTGGCCACAATAATTTATTATTATGGTTTAGGGCAGAAATGGACAGAAATGGCTGTTGTGTATGTGGGTTTTCACTGCAACTCCCCAATTAGGTTACTAAAGAACTGATTGGCTGAGAGCTCCTCACACTTGGGGTTGAACAGCTAACCTAAAGGTCATCCCAAAACTTCTGCATACACACTGACCCTTTGCGGACCCTTTTGCAGCCAATACAGCATGAATTCATCTTGGGAATGGCAGATGTCTTGCATAGTGGCCAGAAGGATTTTGAGCCATTCCTGTTGCAGAACAGTGGCCAGATCACTACATGATGCTGTTGAAGGAAATTGTTTCCTGATTTGATCCTCCATACCAACCTAAAGTGGCTCAGATATTCAGGGGTGCGTCTCCCGAAAGCAAATGATTTTAGCAAATAACGACCAAGACAACAAAGAACACAAGTAAAGAATGAGTGAGATCCGCAAGTGTTTCCCAAAATCCTTCGTTATTATCCTTTATTCAGAATTAATGAACAAACTTTAAGTAGGATTTTTTTTGCTCCTCACCACCCTCCACGTAAAAAAGCAAAAACTCTCGATAATAGGATCATTGATATATGCACAAAATTAATAACATGTACAGTTAAATGTACAGTTAAGACAAATGTAAAAGTATAACGTAGACTATAAATTAGCAGAAATGGCACTCGTTGTTGGAACTCCTGCACTCATTTTCAGTACATAACAGGGTTGTGCACCATTGAGAATTGACTTGAGAATGACCATGAAAATGAAATGCATTTCATAAAATTGGTTGAAAAAACGTTGCAGAATCACAATTAGAATTTGAATATAAGGAAGTCGAATTAAAATGGGAGTCATTTCACATACATACACATACATAGTGTAAGTGCAACTGTAACAATACAGCTTAATATTTCAAATGGATTACAAAGCACGTTAACATACACTGCCTCTCCCTGCGCGATCACGAATATTTACGGGCGTAAAAAGTACCCATCTGCTGTGATTTCGGTTTACAAGACTTCAGCCTCTAATCTCAAAAACATATTATGGTACGAAGACTTATAACTCTATTTGTGTGATATTTTATTTATTTATTTGTTTATTTATATGTTTAGGCACTAGGCAGTGATGTTCTGTGGTTTCTGACGGTTCGCTTCCCTTCGCGCGATTAGATTAATAGCAAAGTTTCTCCATAATTTGCAAGTGATTTTAATCCCCTCAAGTCGGCAAAGGCGTTGGCGCGTTTTGCTGCATTTATTTGAATCATTTGAAACTGTAAAGAGTCTATTTTTATTTATGTATATTTCTGTAGTCTTTATACTCACAAGAGCAAAATATTGTTTTTGTAAAATAATTGCAACGCGCTATTGATAAGATAATCATCACTAGAACATGTAAATCCATCATCACTGTAATACAGACTATATTAATGAATTAATTCCTAGTTTGTTTATTTATTCTTATTTAATTGCTTACTGTGTACTTGTTTTAATATCTTAAATGTTTTTTCCTTATTGAAAGTGTTATGTAATGAATGGAAAATATATATAGGCTGATTGACCTATAATTTAATTTGTA
>JAODKM010000035.1:17168656-17185365 GCA_026780845.1 Petrocephalus sullivani | reverse complement strand
TAATATATTGGGTAATACGAGTGTAATGGTGACTAAAGGGTGTTGTTTCATGTCTAGAGGGCTCTAATAATGTTAAAGACCGTATTTAGAAGGTCGTAAACAGGTTGTCTATGCCCTAACTATGAAAATATTCGATTTATAAATGAAGAATCCTACTTCGCGGAAATTCACTTATCGCGTTAGAGTCTGGAACTGATTAACCGTGATAAATGAGGGCAGACTATATTAAAGCTGCTAAATTATGGGTGTACTTACATGCTACTTACGCACATTCTATGAATGTATGATGAAGATGCAGGCAACGAAAAGCATTACCAAACATTAAAATTTTTTATGAAAGCAGTTCAGTATTCAAAATGTTATATGAGAATTATTGATTGTGACTTGCCAGTGATACATTATTTAAAATTTGCTTTTAAGAAAAATAACCACCATTTTGTGTAACTGCAGATTAGTAGGGCTCATCTCAGGATATTCCTCAACATGAGGAATTACATAATATTGTATTAATTGTCTTATAGTAAATGGCAATAACTGAGATTAGTTTTATTGGATGTGTGAAACATATTGGATCTGTCATATATTTTTTGTTAAAATACAGCTGAAAAATCTGAACAGATTTCATAAATAATATTCTTGTGTGATGGAAATGGTATGCTTCTAGGCCATGAGACTGCCCAAGAATTTGAGTATGGCTTTTTAATCAGATGTTCTATCTGCCAAAAGCAAGACCCATTCAATCTTTATGCTTGCTTTTCAGTGAATGTTTACATTCCTGTTGATCACCTGGGCCGTACCTGCATGTACATGCAGAACACAGACACACGCACACCTCTAGGCCACAATGTTCTTGGCGTGTAGCCTGCTGGGCAGCAGAATTGGACAACAATGTAACACAAATTAGAGTAATAAGTAGTTGGAAAATGAGTCTAAGTACAAGATGACTGTGTCAGACAATTGTGTTGAGGAAGTGTTTTGGATTGTGTTCAAAATAAGTTCTGTTATTTTTCAGGGGAAGAGCCCGGTGCTATGTGGAGGACAAAACTGTCGCCAGTGTCCATGTTTCCCAGCCAAGGGAGCCCGGGTAATGCTATCCATGCCCACACCTTACAGCAACAACATCATAATCATACTTGATCTTATTCATCTAGGGCTGGAACTTCACAGAGATTATGGAGTTGAAGTACTGAGATTGTAATTCTCCTGGGTTTTACTGATAAATAAAACCTTGAGCATCCTTAGATATTACAGCTCCAAGACTTGGATTTGATTTGTTAAGTTTATTTACACTGAAATCACTGTATATGTTACATTATTAGCATCCAGCATAGGACTGAATTTCCCACCCGATAAAATTAAAATTAAAATAAAGTCTCCGCTGAAATGAACACAATTCTTTTGTGGGTAGTGGGTAGTGGCATATGACTTTTAATAGCAACTAGGGTACTCATTGTCAGGAATCCCTACATAGCAGAACACATTAGGCTCTATTGTATGAACAACAAACTTAAGCATGCTCTGGAGGCAGAATATTGACATTTGTTAGTATTGCTGTTAATAATTTTTGACGGTATGTTTGTATATCTGCACAATATATTTAAGATATGACTTGTATATGTCTTAAAATGGCATCTGTCCTGACAACCTTTTGTCTGGCATTCCACAATATGGTTGTACAAATACACCATATTGCCAAAAGTATTGGGACACCCCTCCAAATCATTGAATTCAGGTGTTCCAGTCACTTCCATGGCTACAGGTGTATAAAATCAAGCACATAGGCATGCAAGATGCTTCTACAAACAAGAAAAGGAATTGAGCTCTCAGGAGCTCAGTGGATTCAAGTGTAGTACCATGATAGTATGCCACCTGTGCAATAAGTCCATTTGTGATTAGCTCAAGAATAGTGTGTCAAGAATGGGTTTCCATGGGTGAGCAGTTGCATCCAAGCCTTACATCACCAAGTGTAACGGAAAGTGTCAGATTCAGTGGTGTAAAGCACATTGCCACTGGACTCTAGAGCACTGGAGACATGTCCTCTGGAGTGACACATCACGCTTCTCTATTTGGCAATCCGATGGACAAGTCTGAGTTTGGCAGTTGCGAGGAGAACGGCACTTGCCTGACTGCATTTTGCCAAGTGTAAAGTTTGGTGGAGGGGGGATTATGGTATAGGGTTGTTTTTCAGGAGTTGGGCTTGGCCCCTTAGTTCCAATGAAAGGAACTCTTAATGCTTCAGCATACTAAGATATTTCGGACATGCAGCTAGACATCTGCATGCACTAGGTTTACCCTCGCCTTTTTCTTGCTTTGTTATGCATGCAACAGAAATAAAAATATTTTACTGGATTCTCAGTATAATATGAATTGACATTCACATTTTCTGTTGCCATTCTTGAGCAATATATTTATCTATTATTATTTTTCATTAAATATAGTCTTTATGAAGATAACTAACAATATGTAGAGATCCACAATACATCAGTTAACATACTGATATTGGCCCACATTAAAACTTTATCAATATTCAAAGTTAGCAGCACTTGAGCCAAAGACAGAACAGCAGTAGTGAAATAATGGAAATAATTAAGAACATAAGAACTATACAAATGAGAGGAGGCCGTTCGGCCCATCGAGCTCACTTGGGGAGAACTTAACTAATAGCTCAGAGTTGTTAGAATCTTATCTAGCTCTGATTTAAAGGAACCTAAGGATTGCATTGATTCATTGCATTTCAAGTTAGCAAGAACACTCTTGTGGAGAACAAAAGTACATTATTTGCATTCCTGGTATTGATTAACACCCCAGCAGATTGTGCATTTTAGTATGAATGCTGTAGCTGTATCTACAGGAATGAGTGTAATTCCTCAGCCTCATTACCTCTCTGTCACTTGAGTCAAGCTGCAGACAATCTCACAATAAATTGTTTCAGGTATGCTAGAGAGACGGAGTCTGAGGCTAGGACTCCTTAGCTGATTGGCCCTTTTCAGTGTTCTCTGTCTGTTCTGTCTTTGCTCTCAGATAGCATCAATGCAGGCAGTAAGTCATGTCTGCAGTCTTGTTTTCTATGTGTATATTATGTCTGGAAAATACACGTGAAACAAAAAGTGGCACAAAGACATAAAAATGTTCTTTTTACAAGAGAAAAAAGTAGTATGTTTTTGAAACATTTCTGTAATATATAAATGTGAATGCAGATACACTATATTGACAAAACTGTTGCAATGCCTGCCTTTACCCACATGAACTTTAATAACATACCATTCTTAATACATAGGCTTTAATGTAGAGTTGTCCCGGTCTTTGCAGCTATCAACTCTTCTGGAAGGCTTTCTACAAGGTATAGGAGTGTGTTTATGGGAATTTTTGACCATTCTTCCAAGAGAGCATTTGTGAGGTCAGGCACTGATGTTGGACGAGAAGGCCTGGCTCACAGTCTCTGCTCTAATTCATCCCAAAGGTGTTCTACTGTTTGAAGTCAGGGCTCTGTGCAAGCCAGTCAAGTTCTTCCAGCTCACTCATCCATGTCTTTATAGACCGAGCTTTGTACAGGAAGGAGCCATCCCCAAACTGTCCCCAGAAAGGTGGGAGCATTAAATTGTCCAAAATGGCTTTGTATGCTGAAGCATTATGAGTTCCTTTCATTGGAACTAAGGAGCCAAGTCCAACCCCTGAAAACAACCCCGCACCATAATCCCCCCTCTGCCAAATTTTACACTTAGCACAATGCAGTCAGGCAAGTGCCGTTCTCTTGGCAACAGCCAAATCCAGACCCGTCCATCGGAATTCCAGATAGAGAAGCGTGATTCGTCACTAGAGAGGACACGTCTCCACTGCTCTAGAGTCCAGTTGCGGTGTGCTTTATACCACTGCATCTAACGCATTGCATTGCACTTGGTGATATAGGGCTTAGAGGCAGATGCTTGGCCATGGATAGCCATTCCATGCAGTTCTCTATGCACTGTTCTTGAGCTAATCTGAAGGCCACACGAAGTTTGGAGCTCTGTGGTTATTGACTATACAGAAAGTTGGCAGCATCTGCACACTGTGCGCCTCAACATGCACCGTCCCCACTCTGTGATTTTTGTTATAATACCACTAATAGTTGACTGTGGAATATTTAGCAGTGAGGAAATTTTACAAATTGACTTATTGCACAGGTGGCATCCTATCAGGGTACCGCGCTTGTGATCTTTCATCCTGAGTCTTTATTTGATGTAATATAGACAGTTAGGCTCTGACTTCTTTGAGCTGCAGTAACTGGGTTAGCTATGTGAAATAGCATAAGTGTTGTTTATGATACATATTGCTGGGGCATTGCAGAGTGGTTCTATTAACAGGCCTTTGGTTGGCTGTCACTTTCATCCCAGTATTCATTTGATACATATTTTTATCTCACAGCACCTTACTACTATGCAATGCAGTACTAATTAGAATGGAAGCAAAAACCACTATACTAAACAATTCAGTTTTTAGCTTAATTTGACAATGACGTTGAATATATTATATACATGTTGATGTCTATTAGCATTCAGAAAATTCCCAGAAACCCAGTTTATTTTTCTTCAGCTTGGGATGCACAAAGTGGGCTACTTCAGGTCAGACAGTGGTCCTTGTGTATTGTGAGGGGAAACATGCAATTCTATGCACATACTATTTCAGATTATAATCATGTAGCATTTGAATCTGCATGTTCATGAAGTAGAATTATTAGTGTGTTTGATGTTTTCTCTTGATCTAGAATTAGTTTAAAACTTAAAAGTTTTAACTATAAACTATAAAAGTTACAAGAGAAAAATTAATATAATACCAAGAGAATATAAAGCAAGCCCAACAGCTAATATTAAACTATTTTGTGTCCCTGTAGTTCAGGGAGGTATTGTTCAAGTAAAATATTAACCTTTTGCCTCAACTATAGTTGCAGGACATTTCTTCATTATATGGTTTTGTTGCCCTCCTGTGGCTGTTTTGAAAACAGCAGATAAAAAATATATTGTGTGTTTAAGTGGTTGCAACACAAAATGTTTTAATTATTAATAGTAAAGTCCAATTACTTTTTGAATAGGATTACAATCATTGGCACAGCTATCAGGATCTGCTCACAAGTTAATGCAGCCACTCCTGTTCCAGGGAAGAGGGGCCTAAGAAGAGCCGCATTGATTGAGCCTGTCTCTTGTACCGACATGCTCTGATATATGTTCAGAGGTTCTCTGAAAGTTTAAAGCATAAGAAATCTATATCCTCAATTTATCCTAGTAAAAGTCAGTAAAATCACCATACATCAGCATATTTATAGAGTAAAACTTTTTCTTACTGATTTTTTTATTTTAACTTTCATTGTTCTTTATTTTACCAGGGAATGCCAGGTGATCCGGGACCACAAGGTCTGCCTGGTCTCATTGGGCCTCAAGGGCCACCAGGGCCCGCAGGAGACAAAGGGGATAGAGGTCCACAGGGTTTGCCTGGGGTGTCAGGGGTGGATGGGACAATGGTAAATGAGACATTGATGATCCCTGCTCCTGTCTCGCTGATGTTCCCTGGCCCTGTGTGCTACCAATGTCTCCAGCACGCTGACCTCTTTTCTTATAGGGTAGGTTGGGGCCCCCTGGTTTTCCTGGGCATAATGGGACCTGGGTGAGTATTTCTCATCAACACACAAGGTACAAACATCACCATTACAAATAATGCTTTGCTCCATATTTAGCCCTCAGGTCAGTCATATGGTACATGATCAGGGTGCCAGAGGTTTTCCACAGGGATTCTGGCACATGCTATCTCTAATCTGTCTTTTTAATTCTGTTTAATTCTTTTAATTTAATTCTGTCTTTTTAATCTGTCATTTATTTTGAGTGGGCCCAGTGATATTTAGGATGTTGAATATTTCAGATCACAAGACACTGTGAAGCAGCATTGTGCGCCTGGCACTGTTATTCCCCAGTTAAAGGACCCTTATAAGAACATAAGAACGTAAGAAATATACAAACGAGAGGAAGCCATTTGGCCCATCGAGCTTGTTTGGGGAGAACTTTAATAGCTCAGAGTTGTTAAAAAATGATCTAGCTCTGATTTAAAGGAACCCAAAGTTTTAGCCTGCACTACACTAACAGGAAAACTATTCCATACTCCAACAACTCGCTGTGTAAAAAGTGCTTCCTCAAATCCAGCTTAAAATGTTCTCCTGACTTAAACTCAACACACCTAGAGATGTAACCCAACATCCTATTGGCATTTTTAATTGCTTCCCCACACTGGCGAGAGTGGGACATGGAAGCATCAACGTATACACCGAGGTCTTTCTCATAATCAGGTACTTTTATTTCAGTTGGACCCATAAAATACCTGTACTTTATATTTCTGCTCCCTACATGGATTACCTTACATTTGTCTACGTTAAATTTCATCTGCCAGGTATCCGCCCAGTCACTAATTAAATTAAGATCCCGCTGTAGCTGCTGAGCCGCTAGTTCAGTATCTACTACACCACCCACCTTGGTGTCATCTGCAAATTTAACCAATTTACTGTATATATCGGTGTCTATATCATTTATCTAAATTAGGAATAATAGTGGTCCTAAAATTGAACCCTGTGGCACCCCACTATGACCACAGGCCCACTGTGACATTGTGCCTCTAATAACTACCCGCTGCTTCCTGTCTGTTAACCAGCATTCAATCAAAGCTGCTACAGTTCCTAAGATCCCTGCGGCTTTGAGCTTAAGCAGGAGTTGTTTGTTGGGGACAACATCAAAGGCCTTTTGGAAATCTAATTAGATCACATCGTAGGCCTTTTTGTGATCAATTTCTCTTGTAGCGTTCTCAAAGAACTCCAGTAGATTAGTTAAACAAGATTTAACCCTCCTAAATCCATGTTGGCTATCCCTCAGAACATTATTAGAATCCAGGTAATGTACCATTTTAGCTTGGATTATGGCTTCCATTACTTTTCCAGTTATGCAAGTTAAATTGATTGGCCTATAGTTAGACGGATTACTTCTATCCCCTTTTTTGAATATGGGCGTTATATTAGCATGCTTCCAACCATAAGGTACCACACCAGCAGATAAGGATTTTTGAAACAATAAAGTCAAAGGTCGGCAAATAATATCCCTCATCTCTTTTAACACTATGGGTAAGATACCATCAGGGCCCTGTGATTTATTTATTTTAAGCTTAGCTAGGCTTTGTAGCACATCAGCTTCCGTTATGCATATATTAGTCATAGACGATGCCAGATTAGTAGTAAGAATTGGTAAATTACTTGGGTCGTCAACAGTGAATACACGTGCAAAACAATCATTGAACTCGTTTACTATATCAATGTCATTATCAATTATAAGACCCTTACCAACCTGCATCTTTATTTCTTATTTCTATATCTCATCTCTTTCCCCTCATATTACCAATCCTTCTCTCAATTGACTCCTCTTCTTAGTCTGTGCTGAATGAAGCAAAAATACATGCAATCTGTTTTAATTTGGATTCAATAGAAGAGCAGGCGCTGGTACACTCTGTGTACAGTATGTGTCTCACAGCACAGCTAAAGAAAGGAGTTATACATAGCTCTATACCACAGTTATCAAGCTCCTGCCTTAATGAGCCATATATGTTACTAACAGTAACTTACTAACCGCATAAGTTATCTGAGTCCTCTGCATAACAAGGAGCACCCAAGTGCAGCCCAAGAAGGTCAGGGAAATGTATGAGTACAAATTTCCAGTGATAAATATACTGCAGTGATATTTCTGACAAATTATTACAGTAGCTCATTTATTTTTTTAATATATGGTTTTCATCTCTTATTTAAGTTATTTTTACAGAAATATTACTATTAGATGGCCACTGCTAATTACTACAAAATGTATGGCACTCTAAAAATTGAATATACACGCATACTGATATGGAAGGCTGGCTCTGTGGAAGGTGAGGTACTACACACAGCTGTGTTAGATCTGAGAATGTTAGGTAGATTTTAGTCTATTTTTGAAAATGCGGATCACCCACTTCACTGGGTAGACTGACCAGGATGAACTGCTCCATTGAACGCCACAGGAAATCCCTCCTCCCCACAGCCATCAGACCCTACCTCTTTTCCCAAAGTCGCTCAACCTCACAGTAAGCTGCTTCACCTCCCTTCTTTCCCTCTTTCCCCTTACTATGTCTTTGTAGTACATATTTAGTACAACTACAACAACTACAATAACTTGTCTGGTGCTTTTCTTTTCACTCACTATGTGCAATAGTTTACACACAGTTCCAGAAAAAATGAAGAGACCACAGCATATTTTTTTGTTTCACTCATTTCTCAATTTATGGTTATGCATCTGTGTAAAATATGCATTTTTTTGCAAACTGCAGCCTGGTTCTTTTCTGTTTCTCTATAATTAAGGGCTTCTTCCTTGCTTTATGGGACTTCAGTCATGCTTCTTGGAGCCTGATACTAACTGTCGTAGCAGAGCACTTCACACCACTTAATGGTTCCCATTCCTTATGAAGGTCATGTCATCCTCTGATTCACGAGGCACTGCTGGATAAGGTGACGGTCATCTCTGGCATTAGAAAGCCGCTTCCGCCCATTACCTGGCTGGTTTCTGGTCATTCCCAGTGTGTCCTGCATCACATTGTTCTTCTGTGGGCTACTGCTGTCTTAGAAAGGTTGAACCTGGAAGCAACCTGCCGCTCAGTGTAGCCTTCTGCCAGGCCAGCCAGGATTAGCCAGGATCTAAAAATGCAGATTTTTTTAAATTTTTTTTTGTAATGTGGTCCCTCAGTTTTTTCCGGGGCTGTATATTATCACATGAAATACCTCTGACTCTGTGAGTGACCACTGTGAGTATAAAATGCATCTTGTCATACATGTCTGTTGTACTACTTTTTAGTTACCTTAAATTCACATGAACTACTCACGTGGCATGCTAGTTACATAGCTCTACATAGAATTTTATAGCTTCTCCATGTCTACTTGATTCTCTGTCTATCTGTGTAGTTGTTTACTTTTGAGCTCATTGGAGTTTAATGAATTCTTTATAATATGGGTCTTTGTGAGTGTTACAAATATTTTAAAGACATTACCTTTGGTTTTTTGGAGGGACTTAGAATGAATTAGAAATTTTGCTTATAAGAAATTATGGAAATATCTTCTCAAATTTGAGTGGTTTCTAGGGAATCATTAAACTGACATAGTGAAGTAATTTACATTTTTTGGTTTGTTTCTCCTCAAGTCCCTTTTTTTCCACATTAAAACAAGATTTGCATTATGTATGTATGTTTAACTGCTGGGTTTTGTTGTGCACAAGGGTCATCCTGGTGATGAAGGACCTCCAGGTTGTCCTGGGCTAGATGGCTGTCCAGGACCAAAAGGCAAACAGGGAGTTTGTGGAAAACAGGGCTTGCAAGGGATCTGTGGGAAACAGGTGGGATGATTACCATGGCAATGCTTGAATCAGCAGACATAAAGCTGTGCACAGGACATGTGGTCATGGGGCAATTCAGTGATGCTAGTTCACCTAATTGTATGTTTTGAACATGAGGAGAATATTGCGAGAATATTGAAACTCTCCGCACACAGTGAGTAGGGGCAGGCTGCAAATCCTAAGCCCGGCGGGGGTAGTGTAACAGTGCTTCTCACAGAGCTGCCCTGCCCACCTGTCAAAACAGGTGCTGAGTTTGGGTGCGAGTAATGTCAGCCAGAACACTTACAGTTGGCAATTCAGAAACACTAATTTAGTCGTATGGGAAGAAACACATGCCTGCAAAGCTCCCATAAATTACACACAGACAGATAGTATTATACATTATATATAATGCTTATGGCTAAAAGACAAATGAACTGAATAAGAAAAATACTTGTACATTTTTGCTGTTTTTGGTGAATTTTCTGAAGTAACATGATGTTCTTTCCATGATGATCAGGGTTTGAAGGGCCCAAAAGGACCAAAGGGGGATTCTGCTTACCATCATTTGAACCTTCCTGGCCCTCCTGTGAGTACCGATTATAATTTCAGTTTGAAATTACACCATTATTCTTAGCTACTCAAAATGACACAGATTAAAAAAAAAGTCCAATTATTACTATACAAATAAAACATTAATACGATAGATTGACTGGTTGGTGGTCGCGCCATGGTTATCACTATTGTTTCATACCTCTCAGACTAGGGCTTGAGCGCCCACCATGATTCCGTACGAGTAGAGTTTGTATGTTTTCTCCATGTTGCCATGGGATTTCCTACATTTTCCCCCCACAGTCCACAAACATGCTCAGGTTAATTGGAGTTAGAAAATTGCCAGTAGGTGTGCCAGTGTTAATGTGCCCTGTGATAAGTTGATGCCCCATCCTGGGTTATTCCCTGCCTTGTAGCCTCTATGTAAAACTCTGCCCCCCTCCCGCGCCACAACTCTGAATAGGGCAAGTTGTTAGACAGAAAATGGGTGGGTTTAATGATTGATTCTTTCTTTGTATTTATGTTCACTGTATGTCTTAATGTAAAGCACTTTGGCCGCAGCATTTTCATGTTGTTTTTAAACATAAATAAATTGACATTGACATTGATTAGGAACCAGATCACCCTGTCTCATCACTCTGTGTTTTTTTCAGGGGGATATTGGGGTTCCTGGGCCCCCTGGTTTGCCTGTAAGTATTGTGTTGGGTGTTGCTCATGTGTCATTTAAGGACTGGGCAAGTCAGTCCTATTGGTGACAGGGACTGTTGCTTAGGGCGCTATCTTGCAGACTCAGCAAACTGCGTAATGGTTTTTAAAAATTATTTTAGTCGAATTATAGTCAACAAACATTACTGGATATTTTGGTAACTAAATGTACTTCAGATTTAATTGACTAAATGTACAGTACATGGAGTCAATGAAAAGAGGTTTAATCATAGTTTAATCATGCACACATACACACACACTCACGCACACATGTGCACACAGATTGGTCTGCAGTTGATCCCCTGAAGGAAACCTCTGTAAAGTCATTACAGTTTTACATGAAGTTTATTTATCATTAAATAAAATACAAATAAAACCTAAATACAGTTTCAAACACAATCCTTGCATATAACACATCTTCATTCATATTATAAGAAAACAGATCTGGAATCATAAATACTGAAGTGTTCTCCCTCAAAAACATAAACCACTATCAGTTTAGTGAAAACCACTTGTGTAGTGCTTATTTAGACATCTAGTTCAGCTTATGCATTTTTCAGACACATTAAAAGAAAAATCACCTATTTGTTTCTGTTCATTTCATTGTGTTTCAAGTTTGCAATGACTTTCCCTGGTATTGCAACTTGTACTGCCACTGGTACAGTAAGCTGTCACTATATTTTTTTTTACCCAGGGAAAGATCGGAAGTTGTGGGACCTGTGGTCTCAGGGGGCCCTGTGGTGATGACGGAGATGGAGTAAGATATTTTCCCAAAACCATTCCCTCAAACCACAGTCTAAGCTTCTTCTGATTGTGTCTTCATCTGCCTTCTAGGGCCATCCTGGTTCGTCCGGAGCAAGGGGCACACCTGTGAGTATGCGCCGATTGGCTCAACACGCACAGCAACGTGTATTTACTCTAGATTCTGCTGCTTCCTTTTCCTCCACCTGAGTTCTTGCCTGCCTGTATGTTATTGCCTTTTCCATGTATGTGCTTTTGCACAGGGAGAAACTGGAAAATCAATTCCTGGCCCGAAAGGTGAACAGGTAAGCAATGCATCTAGGAATCACGGCTCATGTACAGGTGGTTGTTCAAAATGTCCACTTGTTCAGTCACTCACTCACTCACTATACAGTGTTTGCTACATGGACACCCCCTAAGAAATAAGGGCAGACAGTGGTTGATACATTTTATATAAGAGGTGGATTTTACGCATAGTTATGCTGCTAACTATGCACTGGATATTCTTAATTGTTATCTTAAATTGAATTTAATTATCTCTGTCACGTAAACAAATTCCAGAACATGGACACCAATGTTGTTATTTTTAAATGTCTTTTTGATATATCTTCACAATGTTGAAATTAAAATAAAAACTTTACAACACAAATCTGTGCACACTTGACTGTATTGTATCCACCTATGCAAGCATAGCTATGGTTTTTATACTAATCTTCAATATACTGTATTAATTGTGATTTCATATTGTCCATGTAAAGTTATCAAATACATCAAAATAACTATTTGACTTTAAAGAAGCAGTAGCCCTGGCACTGTTGTTATATTTCTTATGCAAGTATTTAATAAGCAAGCTAAACAGTTAACAACTACACTTCAGACTGAGCAGTTTCTCAAGTACTCAAATGACCAGCCACAATGCACGATGGATGTCGACCGATGTAGGGTACAGCTTCTGTACACTACATTTTGGTGTGCCTCGCACTGATTCTGTAGTATGAAATTTACTGCGAATACGAACAACACTATATATTCCACTTATATAGTGGAATATATAGTTGGCGAGTGTCGAACAAAGCTTATGTGTGTTACAGCGTAGAGGTGCTCAGTATGCTTCACTGCGACTTTTGTGTGCATATGTTGCCTTGGTCAGGGAGAGCAGGGGGAAGAAGGACCTCCAGGACCATTTGAGACTGTGGAACCTCCAGAAGAATACTTCAAGAAAGGGCAAAAAGTGTGGTCAAGCTCTGCTTTATCTACCTACAAGTGTTTCTTTTCAAATAGCTTACTTCATTAAATGGCTTACTGCACTCCTGTATCACTTTCAGGGAGACAGAGGTATCATAGGCTTGCCTGGGCAAAAGGGAAAATCTGTGAGTCTCTGCCTTTACAGTATGTGGTAATAGTGTCTGGGTGAGATGTGGGTATGTTTTTTTAAATGTATGTGTATTGCCCTTCCGTTATGGTACGGATAATATAATTTGTTACTTTAATACTTTGTTTAATACTTAAATTTGTTAGTAATTGCATTACCGAGAACAATCAGATAAAGACAGAAAAATGTCTGATTTAAGAATCTCATAGTATAATAAAACTGATTAAAATAATGTTCATAATTGAAATGCTAAATTATCTGTCGACCAAATAGTGTTTTGTTTCCAGGTTCTAGCTTGTGTAATAGAAAAGGGCTTTGATATAGAACATTATTAATACATACAATACTATTCTCAAATATACCAAACTTCTAATATTTTCTAATGCAGTCCTAACAAGAATACGTGTATGTATGTGTAAAGGATATGCTGGCGTAACAGCACCTATATGCCTTCCAGGGGAAACATTCCGTTGGTGGGCCGAAAGGTGATAAGGGGATCTGTGGAATACCGGGGCAGGAGGTAGGAAGAGTTACAGCTGTGCTCACTCCCAGATTGTGTAAATAATCTGAAAAGAAAGATATTGTGCTAAAAATGTAGCTTAAGTCTGTGAAAAAAAAATTAATTACCAATCAGTGACGTAATAGAAAGGCATGCGTGTTGACAGATACCTTTGAAATAGCAGGGTGCATTCGGTGTGAGAGCAGAAACACTACTTTGTTTCTTATTCCAAATAGTAATCAATTATCAGAATTAAACTTTTTGTGACAGCTGCTTTAGCATAAGGTACATGTGAGCGTTTTCCTTTCCCTGGTGTTAGGGGAGGGATGCTGATGAAGCCAAACATTGAATCAGTGAATGAGATTCTACAATGATAGAGCATCCAATGGTAGTGTATAAAGTATGGCAGCACTTCCATTGACCCCCAGAGCACATACATGTGAGCACATACCTACATTTTTAGTGGAGCAAACTCTAGACCAGTCTTAGCTTTCAACCTGCTTTTTATCCGAGGACACCCTGATTACCAGTGTGCTCTGGGAAAACCAAGGTAATGACATTGTTTTTATGTGAGGCAAGAAAATGTCTGCACATTATATCAAAATTAGAAATGTATCATCACTATTATGGACGTTTAAAAGACCACAACCTCAATTTTAACTGATTTTAGGTGTGAATTCTGTGAATTCAAATATGAAGCGTATAGTACACAGCAGGTATGCCACTGTAAGGAAACACTGAAACTAACCTGGCCCGGATCGGTTTGGTACCTGAAAAGCGCCTGGCAATATTACATTCTGAGCAATTAATTTGAATAAACCAGTATTCCTATTGGAATTTGAAGATCTTATTGATCTTGAACCAGGCCAATATGAAATGTATGGTACACAGTAGGTATGTCGCTGTAAAGAATCGCTGAGACTAACCTGGCCCGGACTGGTTTTATAACTGAAAAACCACTGGAAAAATGGGATTTTGAGCATTTCAATTGAATAAGAAGCCAAAATTCCATTTGGAATTTGGAAGTGATATTCATGATGAGTCAGGAAATTATGAAATGTAAAATGTACACAGCAGGTATGAGTCTGTTAGGAAACATTCAAATTAGCCTGGCCCACATTGGTGTTTTACCTGAAAAACAGCTGGAAATATTGCATGTTGAGCAATTGTGCACTGATTTGAACAAGAAGCCACAACTCCAATTGGAATTTGTAAATCTTATTCATCTTTGGCCTGGCTGTTGTGAAATGCATAGTACTTAAGCGATACTCCTCTTTTAGAAAACACTGAAATTAGCCTGGCCTAGATTGGTTTTCAACCTGAAAAACATCTGAAAACATCCCATATTGAGCAATTGTTCACATTGATTTTAATAAGAAGCCACATTTCCATTTGGAATTTGGAGGTCTTATTCATCTAGGGCCAGGCTAAAATCGCCTGATTTTAGTGATCAGTGAGGTGTCTGATTGAATAAGACAAGTTGAGATTTGGGTGGCTAAACAAACTAAGAACATCAGCAACATGTTCAAATGATTCATGTTGGGGAGCTCTCAACAGCTTTGTTTGACAATTGATTTTTGTGCTCCCTGATAAGGCTTTTGAATATTTTTTTAAGAGAAAATATTATACGATAAAAAACATAAAAAGAATATGCTTTCCCAGAAAGTTATTTGGAAGTTTTATTTCATTTGAAATTTGGAAGATTATTTCATGTTCTGTGTGTCAAAAATCTTTCAGGCATTACCTGGTCAGCAATTACGCTTCATAGAATATATCATTCAGCTACTGCTATACAGAATAGAAGTTGTGAATAAAGATCTAACTTCAATTAGTGAATGAGAAGCTGTAAAATCCAATTGGAATTCAGGCTTCTTGTTCAAATAAATTGCTCAATATGCACTGTCAGGTCTTTTTCAGTTATAAAACCAAACCGAGCCAGGCTACTGTACTTTCAGTGTTTCCTTACAGAGACTTACCAACTGTGTACTATACATTTCATATTTGCCTGACCCCAGATGACCTCTAAATTCCAATTGGAATTCTGGCTTCTTATTCAAATCAGTGTGTCCAGTTGCTCACCATATGCTGCTGCCATTTTACTGTTACAAAAGAAAAGTCACATTAAGCCAGGGAGTTTTGTGAATTTGATATATGAAACAAATTCAAGTGATACAGCCTCAACGTTTTGTTCATACATTATTCTGTATTTGTATTTTGTGAATGTCTTTATTATAAACTGCACAATATGCATAGGGATACTGCCATTAAGAAGCCTTTAACCTGGGCAGGAAATGGGTTGTTTTTAATGTAGGTAGGCATTAAACTGAAAAATGTACTGTGTGAAATATCGTCAAAAAATAATAGTAATAGTAATAATAATATCTGAGAAATCAAACACAGCAAACAACTCACATTCCAAGTTTAATTTCAGAGCCAATAGCCATGTGACCAGCGACATTTGAATTATTACCCTTTTCTTAGTAAAACAAAATGCTGAAGATGTTCCTGCAGCCTTTGATTTAGCACACAGTGCCCTCTACAGTTTCTTTTTCAGAACAGCATCCTCTGTTAAGGTGGCACGGATCCTGTGAATAAGAAGCTGGAGAATAAGTAGCCAACTTGCCAAGTGACAGTGGCATCATAGTGGATTCAGATGATTTTTCCACGTGATTTGCATGATTTGATCTTGCAATTTGTGCATAATTTTAATAATTGCCTCAAATTCAGTACATAATAAGGGACATTAGTACACTTAAACTGAAGATGATAATAAACATGGAACGATAAATTTCAATTTATATATTGTACCTATAGCAGCAATAGTTTATAAATTACAATGTGACATGATGTTATGCCTTCATATACCAGCCTCATCCATCCTTCCATTTTCTGAATCTACTTATCCTTTTGGGCCTCGGGGGGTCTGGAACCTATGGGCATGAGGCAGGGAACAACCCAGGATGGGGAGTCATACTCACACACACCTGTGGGCAGTTTTGATAACTCTGAACCCTGCATGTTTTTGGACTAAAACATAATAATATTACTATTACTAGAAGGTAATGAAACACACAGTACATGGAAATGCGTGTGGAGCCTTGTCTATTTTCCCCTCCATGAGCCGACACCTTACCGTGTGGAGGGGTTTGCGTGTTCCAGTGATCCCAGGAGCTATCCGGGGCTTTATGCCCCTGGTAGGGTCACCCAAGGCAAACAGGTCTGGGGTGAGGAACCAGACAAAGTGCGGCTCAAAAACGACCCTTATGATGTATATGAACATGGAGGCACAGTTTCCCTCGCTCAGACGCGGGTCACTGGCCCCCCCCCCGGAGCCAGGCCTGGGGGTGGGGCTCGATAGCGAGCGCCTGGTGGCAAGGCCTGCACCCATGGGGCCTGGCCGGGCACAGCCCGAAGGAGAAACATGGGTCCCCCCTCCAATGGGCTCACCACC
>JAODKM010000035.1:17137192-17150764 GCA_026780845.1 Petrocephalus sullivani | reverse complement strand
GCTAGATAAGATTTTAACAACTCTGAGCTATTAGTTAAGTTCTCCCCAAGTGAGCTTGATGGGCCGAATGGCCTCCTATCGTTTGTATAGTTCTTATGTTCTTAAAGCGCATTGAGACAATGTAATGTTGTCATAATTCGCTATATAAATAAAATTGCATTGCATTGCAAGATACAAAAGAAGTAGACAAATACATAAAACAAATAAGAGCAGCAAATATTAAATAAAAGTGAGTAAAACAAAATAGTGTACAATAGATACAATACATACAATAGATCAAATGCCAACATCTCATAGGTCATCAAAGGCCAAGGCAAAAAAATAGAGAATGTATCGCACATTTTGAAGCGCAAAATGTGACAACGACGACCCCGTACTGTTGCCCACCTTAAGACTTGTTTACAGGAAGAATGGGAAAAAGTTACACTTGAAACACTTCATCACTTGGTGTCTTCAGTCCCTAAACGTCTTTTAAGTGTTGTGAAAAGGAATGGCAACATTACAAAGTGGTAAATGCTTTACTGTCCTAACTTTTTTTGAAATGTGTTGCAAGAACCAAAATTGGAATAAATGTTTATTTTGTAAAAAACAATAAAATTCATGAGGAACACATTAAATAATGTTCTGATGTATTGTTTTCAATGTAATATGAGTCAAAGTAAATTTCCATACTCATGCGTCCCAAGTGTCTGCAGTACTAGTCAATTGTAGAACAGTACAAGAATTTAAACCTGCAGTATAATAGTCACACTAAGCTCCACGATATACCCCTCCCCCCACAGACCAATTTCAAAATCATGGACATCACAGCATACTGTTTTACAGCCCATCCCTACAAAATACATGCACTTATATGGACCTTATATTATATGGAACTTATATGGAGGGTACACTCAGGCCAGGATAGGTAATAACTAGGGCTGTCAAAATTGACGCGTTAAAGCGGATTAATCCAGCATCGTGATTAATCTGATTGGTTAAATGCGTTAATATTTTTAATCTGCAGCGCAGAATGACTCAAAATCCCTGAAATTCAGCGTTGAGGTAAGTTCAGGTAAGAAATAGTTGGCAACGCTGCATTTCAGGGATTTTGAGTCATTCTAACTTCATAGAGTTATTAGGATGTCTCAATGTTTAACTCAACAAACTTTTTCCTGACACTTATTTAATATATCTTAATATATTCTGTTTAAGTTCAATTTCTGAAATGTATGTTAGTAGGTATCAAGCTGGTATGCTGGCAAGCACGTTTGATCTATATGAAACCTATACATTTGGTGATTGTGGGATGCTATTCTGTAACCAGAAAAACGTTCTGATCCGTTATTTCAGAAATTTGATATTTTCTTTCTTTTAATCATTATTTTCTATTGTTGTTCTAGAATTTAGAATATCAATATATTAATATATTAATAATAAGAAAGTATTTGAAGTTTTTTTTTTATCTTATTTCCATACACAATAGAATTTTTGAGGGCTTAGGGAAAGGTGGTGTTGTCCAATATATTGTTCCCATTTACCTTTTATGTCCTTTGTCACCTTTACTAAACAAAACATGCAATAAATTTTTTTGCAGTTCTACCGTTTTCATTTTGGATGATTAACAATTAGTTATTCAGATTTAATTTCTTTTAAGTAAGGAACATTATATACATTAAACATTAAAACACCTTTTTAAATATATTGGGTATAAAATCAGTTAAATGTATGATTCTCTTAATATATTAATACGAATAGTTTTATTCATCATTAATTACGTTGATGTCAGTGTAATAGTGCAGTGTCACTGCAATTTGTATTATACCTGCATATAATTTACAATTAAATGCATTAATCGTATGTGAAAACCGAACTTTTATCTTGACACAATAAACAGAAATTGCTACCGGAAGTCTCGCCAGCAGTAAACAGCTATGGAGGTGCAACTCAGTAACGTAGCACTGCGTTTTGCGAATATTAATTGTAACAACACATTACATAGACGTATCTGAAATGCTTTCTATGCATCAAAAAGCTTCACTCATATTTCAGCACTGACGCATGTTCAAGAAAAACAATGAATCACACTACAGTTTAATCGTTAGTTCAATGTAAAATACGCACTGTTCCTCTAGTTATAATTTGACAGGTTTACCGTGTCCTGTTTTTGCACCACCTATGGTGTAAAGTAACACACTGAAACCGTACACCCATTTATTTCTTTAAAGCAAGGCCGGTGATCTGCAGGGTCATCAGTGGAAACCCCATGTTCACCTCGAGAATGTTTCTGAATGTTCAGTTACATTTCTAAAAAAAAGCAGTCACCACCTGAAGTGGGCATGGTGGAGCTCATTAGTGTCACAGTAACAGTTTAAGTAAGGAAACCTTACTTAAAATTTATAACTTTTTATGACTCACCAGATGTTGCGCGTTGTTGGCTAGCTGTAACTACGCTGGCGCTTTCATAAATAGTTCGCAACTCTTCTCCTGCTTTATTTTGAGAAGATCGCAGCTGCTAAACTAATGTAGCAGGTGTTAAAATGCGAAAAAGACTATTGAACTGCTTACCAATTAGATGGTTTTGAAACTGAATTTCATCTGATGCCGTTATTTCGTAGCCCGAAAGTAAAACTAAGAATGACGAAATGATCACGTGAGTCTGAGAGAATCGTCACGCAAAGCCAAATTAATTGAGAACGGAAAAGCACAATGCGGTTAGTAAAGTTGTAAAGGGGTATGAATTATGAATAGATACCGTAATATATTGTACCGTTTAATGGTCTAAATGTTACATAGGACTGCGTTTCTCAAACCAGCCCTCGGGGACCCCCAGACGGCCCAGGTTTTTGACCGGAGTAAAGTCAGCTGTCGGCTGAAATTTTGTATACTCAATGTTCCAATATTCCAATAATATTCAAATAATGGACATGTTATCTTATACCACTATTTACAGTTTCACGAGTATTAGTGGGCCATGTATGTGCTTGTCATTTCTTCTAAGTATGTGTCACATTGGAATAGTGTTTGTTATTTACATTTGGGACTTTTATTTTGAAACTTCGCGGTCTGTCAAAACCCAAGCGGACACGTTAATTCACAACAGGAGCTGCATTATTTTGCTTTTTCACAATTTACTGGATATAACAATTGGAAAAAGAAGCTGTGCATGTGATTTCACAAACACACACGGATTTGTGAATGTGGAATTTACTTTGTTTTGTAATGTATTAATGGAATAAATTCGGAGATGATCTGTGAATGTCTGGCGTATATCGAACCCACTGCTAACTTTACTCCGGTACGTTTTTGCTGTCGATTCCCTGGAGTATGGGAAGGAGTAAAAACGTGTACCGGCTGGGTTTAAGAAACACTGACCTAGGGCACGTTAAACGAGTGTCGTTAATTTTACACATTTAAAATAAGTGGTTAAATTACATTTTAAAGATGAAATGTATATTTTAGAAATAATAAAGCTCATTTAGAAATATGTCAAAAAGGCAAGTATCAAACCAAGTTATGTAACTCAAGGCATTTTATATAACCTAATAAGGGTTCACTATTAATGCCATTTTCATGGCAAATCTGAAGGTACTAGTCGCCTTGAGAGCAGCAGAAGTGGTGGAATTTGCCTCTAAAATGAATTAATGGCTTAAACGGTTTTGTCTGCCTGAGGGTGTATTACCATATATTATAGTGTCATTAGCCATAAAAGCTAAAGAAGAAAAATGAAATGAAACTCAGGAAAATGGCAGAGGAAGGAACTTTTAGATGGACAGCAAGCTGTTTGTGAGGTCTAAGCATCACAGCAAGACAGCTGGCACAGTGCATGTGAACCATTCATGGCTGCAGTAGTTTTGTGGTAGCTATACATGCTTCAACAGATTCCAGTGTTAGTGCCCTATATATAACACTACTTGACACAGAGAATCTAAAAGAATCATATTGAATAATTTCTTGTATATCCTATCAAGAGACAGGTCTTCAATATTAGTTCTAGATGGAGGTTTTAATATAAATAATAATAAAATATATTTTTAATTATATACAATTTATATATAATATAGATAATTAAATAAATGAAGTTCCAGTTTAATATCCATCCATCTTCCATAATCACTTATCAGTATAGGGTTACAGTAAATCTGATGATTTTTGCATCTAGTTTGGGGACTAATTTGACCAGGACCTGCTGTACACACCTGAGGGGTTTGATGCAGAGTGTGAAGTAGCAGGAATGAGAACAATCAGCACCTCCAAATCTAAAGTCATGGTGCTCTCTTGCAAAAGAATGGATTTCTGCTTTCAGGTGAGATGACTGGTCCTCCCTTAGGGAAGGAGGAAATACAGCCGTGGTACAGTTTTGCTCCACAAGGTACAAACTAGGGTTGCAACAATACCGATACCAGTATTGGGTATTGGTCCGATACTTTGTTACCCGTACTTGTATTGGAAATAAAGTGCCGATACCACGCACCGATACCACTCTTAATATGATTTTTTGTGGGTGCTATACACCAGCTTTGCACCCCTGTCAAAGAAACATAAGAATTAATCTGGCTGTTATTTCTGTGGGTGACCTATAGCGAAATTCCTTATTAGGGTTGCCACACCATAGTGGGGCATTGCCACAACCACTATGTACCAAGTGACGGACCAGTGGTGGTAAATCGTGGTCTCAAGAAAGTATTACCATTCATACTTAACATTTGAAGTACTTTATCATCAACTGACATAAAAATAAACTGGATAAAAACTTTTCAGTTATAAACTCCAATTGGTAATGAAATTAGCGTTGACGTACAAAATCATTCGCTTATATCAAAACTTAAGGTGCATAACACTTAAATCAAATTAATCTTCAGGATAAACATTGTTAACTCAGCCATAACCTATTAATATAAATAAGACAAATTAATCTAATCAATCAAGCGGTGTTATCATACAAACTATGCACGGGATGATGCTGCCTTCATCAAAACTCGGAAAAACAGGACAAACCGCGTAACCCGTATTAATTAAAAACAGGACGCATAATTTTATTGTTAAAAACAGGACGATTCCATATTTTAAGGGACGTGTGGCAACCCTGTTCCCTATCCACATTTGTTTGCAGAGCAATTGTCCTGCTCGTACACCCATTTTGCAGCCATCTAGCCCCTTCTATGACTTGCACTGGTTGTCAGCTCCTATCCTGGGGATCCTGGGGCAGGCAGGTGGTGTAGTGCTTAAGGACGCAATGGTGTAGTTGAAAGATTTTCGGTTCGAGTCCCCAACCCGCAAGTACCGCTGAGGTACCCTGAGCAAGGTACAGTCCCCAAGCACTGCTCCCCGGGCGCTCACGTAGCTGCCCCCTGCTGTGTCACATTGTCACATGGGTTAAATGCTGAGGACACATTTCGTTGTTGCGTGATGGGGTGCGTCAACAATGACGATTAACCACCTTCATTTCAGTCTTATTAGCTGATTCAAAAGTTATCCCAAAAGCCCACACCCACACTGGCTTTCCATGGATCTGGTTCCCTACCCCTGCCCTAGAGGATACAGCCCCAGAGACAAGTAATGGTACCATCAAACGTACAAAGAGAGTTGCAACGATTAGAAATTTTGGTGGTACGATTATAGTCTGAGAAATAATCATGGCTTCACGAATATCACGATTATTTTACGTGAATTGATTACACAACTGTATTAACATATATAAATCAAACAAACACATTCTATAAAGGTTTCGAACTTGACACTTTATTGCTGCTTTTCAGAGATACTGCATAGTTAGAAAGATGAATTTGTAAATAAAAGTAATCTCTGTAACCATTTGTAAGGCTGTAAAAATTTCTAAGCTGCACAGACAGAGGTTATTGCTGCCTTTTGAATACACGACCGTCAAAAAAGTTAAAGTAAAAAAAAAATTAAGTAATCTCTGGGCAAACAGATTATATTTAAAGCTGCATTTTAACACACTCATGGAACAAAGAATTTGTATTTAAATTCAAGTAAACTTGCTCTTTAAACACATCCAGCTCCTTTGATGAACTACACATTTTTTATATTTTCAGTTTGTATATCTTTTTTTTAGCAAGAGAAATTACCTCAGACCTACCTGATTAAGATAAATTACAGTTTACCTTAAAGTAGCGATTGGGAAAAAAACTGCATTAAGATACTGTATTCTGCATAGTTGAAAAAAATGTGTAAATAAAATTAAAATAATCTCTGTACACATCTATAGGCGGCACAGCTCATTTGTTGCTGCTAAACTACTTAAATGCAGTGACAATAAAAGAAAAAACAAGAAAATAAAACTCTTGGCCTTGCTTTGAAGTGGGGGCATACATCACACACTTTGCAAAGGACTCTGCTACAGTAGGCTGATGATTGGTAACAGGAACACCAGTCTTGGGCTAAAGGTGAAGAAGGAAAATTAAGATACCGGTAATCTGCATCAAAATGAACTTACTATAATGAGTTTCAATATTTAGGTATGCAATAAATAGTCCTGATGGTAAGAAATCCAAGACGAATGACTTTAATTTGAATAATTAACTAAAATCTATCGTCATCAGATGGAGTTCACACCGATTTTAAAATGCACTTAATTAGATCTATACCTATAAAACCTATAACACTTGTTATAGACAATTAAATAGGAAGCGAACCTCAATCAGTAGCCTACAACACAACACGGCTAAATGAACTCTCATTCACCGGATAGTTCTAATATTACTTTGAAATCACTTCAGTCACTAACGTAATTTGACTCGGTCGTTTTGTATTAGCCTACATTCAATTGCGCGTATATGCCCGCAGAGATGCTGCAACAAGTTGGATGTGTTGGATCCTTTGGCCGCGACTTTTTTTTCTGCAAGCTCTGCAAATGCGTGATCCATTCTCCTGGATTTCTCCTTTAGCATCTTTTGGGTATCCAACATATTCTCACACAGGACACTTGAAGCGCGCCCTAGGTGGATATAGAGTAGTCCCGTTGTTGGTTGTCTCTCGTTCTCCTTCTGCCATGATCCGCTAGGGGTGTTTTGTGCATGCTTCGCTTTGTTTTGTTTTCGTCCGTGCGGGTTGCGCTATTATATGTCTTTTGGTTCCGGTGGATTTTTTTTTTGCGGTGTTGGGGAAGTCTTAACGGTGGAATAACCGCAATGTTTCACACCGTGGTTAATAGTCAAACCGGTTAATCCCTGCAACCCTACGTACAAATTGGTACTTTTTTCTCACAATGAGTAATGGGGAACATGAGATGGACATGTTTGGAGATTACAACTGGTAAAGAGCTGTGAGTAGTGATTGAAACATCAAGGCTGTGAATACAAACGGCTAAATGTGGTTCTGGACCTTGAACTAGAGCGTTGCTCCTTCAGATTGAGAGGAATCAGCTGGGACAACTCAATAATCTTGTGAGATGCCACCTGATAGACAAACAAGGGGCAGTTCTATTCACATGCCATTTGGCGAAGGCCCTGGGACAGCAAAGACACAGTGGAGGTATTATATCACCTAGCTCCCCACAGAATCCCACAGTTATCTATAGTCTGAGGAATTTATATATTTTAATTGGCCCTGGTACGTGGCACAAGGTCTTAAACCAGACCATATCATTTTCTTATGTCGCCTTTATTCTCTCTGAAGTTGTATGCCTTCTTTGTCCTAACACGTGCTTGTTTTCAAAGGAATCGTCCTCCAAGCCTGTAAATGTATTTTGGAACAGTAGGCGGCAGCAACGACTAGACAATGCCGGCAAGCTTCACTAAATCAGACGCCTGACTACCCCCTTAATTTGCAACCTTTTAACAGTTGTCAGTAAAACTGCAAAAACAAGAACAAAACTAAACCTGAATTAATCCTTTAAAGAGTGGCACGACAGAGTTTTCTTTTTACTAATTCATATGAATTAATAAATATCATGACTAGAATTCCTGTTAGATATTTTCCATCCATCTTCTATACCCGCTTGGAATAATCCAGGACGTAGTAAACACACAATTTGGTAACTCCAATTAACCCCAACATGTTTTTGGACTGTCAGAGATCTGACGAACACCCGGAGAGACTAAACGGGGAGACTAAAACCCTGGTTCCAGGTGTGTGAGGTGTTAACAGTGCTAAATACTGCACCACCGTGCCACCCCCTGTCTGACATTTTCCAAAGACGATACAATCGTCACCACGTACATTTGGCTACGGCTTGTGAAATTATCTGTCCAATGCATATGTGTGTTTGTTCGCTTCCCAGTGCATCGTTTGTTAAATTAAGCATCAGTAAATACGCACAGTAATGAACAGATGTAAAATATAAATTGTGACATCTGAATATGCATGCATTAACATTGAACTTTAAGACTATTACATCATCAGTGTCCAGAAGATTTTACCAGTGAAGAACCTACGTTGTTTTTTTCTGCTTAGCCACTACCCAGCAAATGTAAACACTGCAATAATTTACAACCGCTGTTGTGGGAAGGGAAAAAAAAGACATTTCTAGTGTGGATGAACCGCGCCTTCACCTATTATGTCGCCTCTAGCTCCATCTAACTTTCAAAGGACCTCTTTTGAGGCGTTCAAGTGGAGTGACGTGACGCTTGTCTAATGAGAGCAGCGGATAGCTCTATAGCAAGCGGCGCTGTCGGATTTGGGATTCCTGATTGGCGGGGTGGGCGGGGCACGCCCGCTCGCGGTTAAGGCATGTTAGGCTGCATCCCTCCAGAGCTGTCCACGCATTGAGTCGTCACGTGTTACTCTTCAACAGCGCGAGCTGCGGCGGCAGGCAAGATTGTCTTCATGCAAACGCCAGACGTAGCACCTTGTTTTGGTACAAACTGGACAAGTGAAATGAGTGGAAAAGGGATACCGCGCCGCTCTCAGATGGACTACTGATATTGGAGACCTGCAAGTATTTAGCAAACATTTTTTCATACATTAATCTTGAATGCATTTCTTTGGTTAGAGACTATCGGCTGGATTGCCTTGCTAAATAAATGGGGTCGCACATAGGCGATGCTTTCTTTGATAGTAATTGTACGATTTTCGACTTAACTGGGGGTGCGTTTCACCTTTTCCCCCACATTACTCAGTATTTAGAACATGCGACCGAGTTTTGTATATTGGAGTTTTTTAAATTTAATTGAAGTTGTAAAACTCTACTATAAGAAATCAACTATACGGGAGGTCTCCATAGCCGTGCTAACGCTTTATTTGGCTCGGCGTTGTGAGCCTGCACATTGAAACAAGGCGATGTCTTTTTAAATCTGTAATTTTTATTAAATTAAGTCGTACACGAGTTAGAATTAGTGTAAAATATTTAAAACTTTAAAGGTAATTTAACAACATGGCAAGTCCAGTTACAGAGCAGGGATTTTCAGACGTGATAAAGGTGGGCTATTTAAGGAAGCCTAAAAGCATGCACAAGAGATTTTTTGTTCTGCGGATTGCCTCTGTATCAGGACCTTCTAGGCTGGAATATTACGAAAATGAGAAAAAATGGAACCAGAAGTCTGGGGCTCCCAAAAGGACAATTTTACTACATAACTGCTTTAATATTAACAAAAGAGTAGATTCCAAAAACAAATATTTAATCGCCCTGTACACTAAGGATGAGTATTTTGCAGTTGCAGCTGATAGTGAACATGAGCAGGATCTATGGTATGAAGCACTAGCGGACCTGCATAACAGAGAAAAAATTGATGTGCCTTTTGGGAGCAGCATACCTGGGGAGGACTATGGAGAGGCCACCCCTGGACCTGCCTTCAAAGAAGTCTGGCAAGTTATTTTAAAACCCAAGGGCTTAGGACAAGTAAAGAATTTGGTTGGGATTTACAGACTGTGTCTGACAAATAAAACAATCTGCTTTGTGAAACTTAACTCAGATGCTGCTGCTGTGGTGCTTCAGTTAATGAACATTAGGCGCTGCGGTCACTCTGAGAATTTTTTTTTTGTAGAAGTAGGACGATCTGCTGTTACGGGACCGGGAGAGTTTTGGATGCAGGTGGATGACTCTGTTGTAGCGCAAAATATGCATGAAACAATCTTGGAAGCAATGAAAGCCATGAGTGAAGAGTTTCGTCCTCGAAGTAAAAGCCAGTCCGCTTCCAACTGTTCCAATCCCATTTCTGTGCCAATGAGAAGGCATCATCACAATAACCCACCCCCCAGCCAGGTGGGACTCAGCCGAAGGTCCAGGGCAGAGAGCCTCACAGCCAGTTCACCTGCCTTTTCAGGAAAACACAGTCACTCTTTTAGGGTGCGAGCTTCCAGTGATGGCGAAGGAACCATGTCCCGCCCTGCATCAGTGGATGGGAGTCCAGGGAGTCCTATTACTGCCCGGACTCGACCTCACCGACCTAGAGGTTCCTCTAGGCTCCACCCCCCTCTCAACCATAGTCGCTCCATCCCCATGCCTGCTGCCTGCTGTTCCCCTTCTGCTACTAGCCCAGTCAGCCTTTCATCCAGCAGTACTAGTGGCCATGGTTCTACCTCTGATGGTTTGTACCCACGTCACTCCAGCACTTCAGTTTCTGGGTCTCCTAGTGATGGGGGCTTTATCTCCTCTGATGAATACGGATCGAGCCCCTGTGACTTCAGGGGCTCATTTCATAGTGTCACAACAGAATGTATAGAGCACACACCTCCTGCCAGGGAGGAGGAGCTCAGTAGCTACATGTGTATGGCAACGGCTGGCCTGCAGTTGAATGGATATAGTGGACATGTTCAGACTTGTTGTTCAGAGTCCTGCACAGTGGAGCCAGAGCCTGATAAGAACTTCAGGAAGAGGACTCACTCATCAGGTGCCTTACTCAAGACTGTGTGCTGTCAGAAGACCCCCTCTCAGGCTTCTGCAGAATCGTATACAGTAATGATGCCTATGCACCAGTGCATCGGATTGCCCGTTGATAGACAGTCGGCATTTGTCGTCACAAAGTCGTACCCTGAGGGTGGTCTGAACTTGCAGACAGATGCTTGTGCTGCACGTCACAGGGATGATGGGTATATGCCCATGTCCCCAGGTGTGGTGCCTCAACCTTCTAAAAGTAATGACTATACGTCCATGAGCCCCAGAAGTGTGTCAGCACCTCAGCAGATTATCAGTCTCCGCCCTGCCTCTGTAATGAACTCCGATGGTTATATGATGATGTCACCCAGTGGAAGTTGTTCGCCAGAGACGAAGTACAGCAAAATCTGGACTAATGGGACCAATCCCAAACTTTCAGTGGAGAGTAATGATGGCGAGATGTCCTATGGAGATTACATTAACATGTATCCAGCTAGTTACTCCAGCAAAAGCACTCCATCAGACTACTGTTTCCATCCACTAAAGGAGTCACGCAATCCTCTTAATTCATACCACTCCCTGCCTCACTCTTTTAGGCATGGTGAAAGAAAACATGATCAGAGTCTCCAGAACTTGTCTGTCATTTCTGTCCAGCTTGAGGACTCTTCTTCTTCCTCTGCTAGTAATGACAGTCTCGGGGGGCAAATTGGTGGGCAACCAATAGTCACAGCTAAAAAGGTAGAATTTTTGGCCCAAATGAAACGACCAACTCGCCTCTTCCTAGATGACTGCAAAGCCAGTACACTTCCACATGCTAGGGAAAACGCCTTCCCAATTGAATCTAAAAGCCCAGGAGAATATGTCCACATTGAGTTCAGTGATCAGTCCTCAGTAAACCTGGTGTCCCTCCTACCTGTGTGTTTAGATGACAGCTTTGACAGATCCAGACAACAGTCTTCTGAGTACATGAATACAGAACTGGGTTCTGGCAGCAATCTTTGCTGCTCACACAAGATATTGGCTTCTGCAGATCAGTCAGCCATTGTGGAAGCTTCTTCCCCTTCTGCTCAAGGCAGTGACTTGCAGAGCTGTGATTATGTCAGTATGCACTTGATGTCCACTTGTGTGAACCATGCAGAGGAATATCTGATTCTCAGAAACCCAGAAGACCCAGGTGGGTCTGCTCCTCAAGCCTTACCAAACTTTATATCGCTCGGCCAGGAAAGTGCAGCATTGAATGGGTTTCCTGAGAAGATTAACAAAACATCAGGTTTAGGTGCTTTCACCAGAGTGAATTCCAGCCCCACCCAAAAGCACGGCAATAACGTGATTCAAGTTGATCCACAGGGCCGGCGTCGACATCGTTCTGAGACCTTTTCATCAACAGCAGTGCCATATGGTATAATGGCACCACTTGGCATGCAAAATGGGAAGTGTCACAGCTCTTCATCCTTTGAAAATGTTTGGTTAAAGCCCTGCAAATTGTTAGCTCAAGAAAAAAATGGCATGTCTTGTGGGATTGGATCTTCTCCCCAGAACAGTCTTAATTATATTTATTTGGACCTACTCAAAGCTCAGAACCCTCTGGAGTGCAACTTTCAAATGGCTAAACCTTCAGATTCACAGAATGGCAAGAACTCTGATTTAAACATGTATGCAAGCATTACTTTTGAGAAGTAGAAGAACAGTGGAAGAATCAAGCACATAGAGAAGGTAATGATTCTTGAATTTTTCTGAATGTTTATTCTCATGATTATCTAAACTGCAGTATGTCTACGTGGAGTAATTTTTGATTTTCTTGCTCAGAGAGGAGTATATTTTTGGACTATGCATAGAAATAATCTATCCTGGTGTACACATTGTACAAAATTGTACCCAAGTTATAGTGCTGATATTGGTATTTATGTAATCCTGATGCAGTGTATGGTATACCAGGAATAATATGCATGATGTTGTGTACGTTAAGGGCTGAAAAATGTCCGGATTCCTGCTTTTGATGGATACATGGGATCCATGTAAATTCAAGGAGATTATTTGAGTGTTGGGGGCGGTTGGTTTTTTTTTTTTTGTTAAAACTGCAAGATAACAACATATATTAGAGGTTCACTGATCTGATATTTGGATCAGCACTGATGGATCACTTATCAGCCGTACATCCGATACTTATTTAGTTTTCGGTAGTCTGTAAAAAGAGTTTGTTTCTTGTTAAATTGATTTGTACAATCAGTCACATCACAGCACTGAATGCTAAAGGTGCTCTGAAACCCAATATTTTCTATGCCGTGCACGAGCAAGAAGCATTTTGCGTTGTTCTGCGCCATGCGCAAACACGGCACTGCGAGCTGCGCGGGGTGCTTGTGCGCACACCATGGTCAACATTCAACTTTAATCGCAGCGCGCTGTGACCCATTGTCACACTTCTAATAGAAACAAGGCATTGAACCGGACTCAAAATGTAGGAACTAGTGCTGGGCGGCATACCGGTTCATACCGAAAACCGGTATTTATTTTTGTTATGATTTGGATTTTTCTTGTACCTTAATACCGGTTTAAATAGCCTAAACAATGTCCAGAAAGTGGTGCAGCGGAAACTGTTTAACGGGGGACCGTTTTTACTAGTACACCACTGAAACATGCATGCAACAGATTACCTGCGTTATGGTGCGTTCGATTATCCCGATATAGAGAATCAGTAACGCATTTATTATTGACTGTGTAAGCTGCCATGTAGAAATGACATCACATTTTTGTGGCCCTACGCTGCACCTTTTCTAAGGCCACAATGTCCTTTTTAAGATAAGGTGACCAAACCTGCACAC
>JAODKM010000035.1:17111855-17123363 GCA_026780845.1 Petrocephalus sullivani | reverse complement strand
AATTTGCAGTTGGAAAAAAACGTGATTATCACAATATATCGTATCGCAATACTTAGCATATCGCAGAATGTTTAAAACCGCAATAATATTGTATCGTGAGTTAAATATCGTGATAATATCGTATTGTGGGGTCTCTGGTGATTCCCACCTCTACTATGTCATGTAATTAGCACATTACAGTCACGCTCAGCCCCGCCCTTCGTATTTCTCCCCCTGTTTTGCCCTCAGGCAGGGCTTGATTCGCCGCACCTGTCTCTCATTGTGCTTTGCCTCGTGTGATTGCTCCGCTTGTTTCCCCTGATCAGCTGCCTCTTGTTTGACCCTTAATGTTCTGCCCTATTTTAGTGAGTCTGTGTCCTGTGCCCCTCGTCAGGTATTGTCTATGCATTGTACGCTTGCTGTCGAGCTTGCTCTCGTGCTTACCCTGTTCCTGTCAATAAACGCCCTTTTGAAGGGCTCAACCCCGCAGCTTGGGTCGTTCCTCCCGCCGCAAGCGTGACAATTACCACTTAATATTTATATCTAATTATTTGTTGAATTTTTCCTGTGTAGATATTGCAATTGTACAGAAGATGGGTGTTACTAGTTGTTTGGACATATTCACCAATAAGCCATTGATTGTTCACAGTAGTCCCTTGATTCAATCAGATGCAGTTCATAGAAAACTTAAGTTTGAGTCATATGTCATATGTCACTGTCTCAACTCATGTCACCATGTCAAACATATATTTGGGAGATTGTGTACACAATGTGGCAATCACTTTAGAAGCTGACTACCAACAATGACTACAGAGTAGTGGGGCACTTTGAAACTTTTTTGTGAAAGTTTTCTTTTTTTGTAGATTTGGTAATTTTGCCCTGTACCATGAATGTAGCCTGCCTCAGCTCTACACGTTTTCAGCAAGTGTTAAAATCAAATGTATCATCAAACATGGAAATACCGAACTTGGCTCTGCTGACATTTACAAAGCATTGTGCCCATCCTCACACACTGACGGCAAGGGTTCACAGCATCAGACCAGCAATTCTGTGGTACCATGCGGGGAGCCAATTTTTCCGGCACGGCACCAGGTAATCAGTAGTGGAAAAGCATGGAAACAGTTCCATATTAGGCACCGGCTCGGCATATGCACCAGCACCATGATGATTAAAAAGGGCTGATGTTTTAATAAAAATTGGTAAAACACTGTTCCAGGTACATTAAGTAGCAAAAATGAATAAATTCTTGCTTCAGCCAAACAGTGTTTAAAAGTGGTAATGGAAAGTATTTGACATTTGTTTTTATCTCACTTAGTATTAGCAATGTTTATAGTTTTTGTGTAATCGTAGTTATTTTGTGTCATTTCAGTTTATGAATATGCTTTGTTATAGTTTTTCTCTTTTCATTAAGGTTAGGGCGTAACACCAGGAAGTGCCAACCAGTATGGCTTGTTGCTGGGTTTTTACTCGGACTGCCTCTTGTATATCTTCAGATTGTAAGTGGAGACTAATTAGCTGTGACTGAAAGCACTTGCGCAGTATGTTACTGGCATTCAGCATTTCAGTCTAAACCTGTGTTACCAACTATTTTCTTGCATCTGGATTGAAAGAAATCCCGTTTATAGCGTTTACCTAGTGCATTTGTGGGAGTGCTTCAAGTGTTGAAATAAGTTTGATGTATTTCCAGTTTTGTTGGTACAGCAGCATGTTACTGCCACTCTGATAAAATAATTTCTTTCTAGTGTCTTTTTAGAAAGAGAGACACATTCCATTGCAATAACATCTATTTCATAATAACGAGAAAAATGTTGCACTGATGCAAGTGCAAACTGCGGGTATGTACAAAATGAGCAGTTAGTGCAGCTGAATGAACCAACAGTGTGAACAAGAACAGTGTTCAGTCAAGGTGCCAAGTTGTGTATGTTGTGGGAGGGGTAGGGGGGGCCGTCTTGCTCCAGTTTCACTCTAATACTGCTCATACCACGAGACTGAGGCATGCCCAGATCTACCCAGAATTCGTCTGTACAATTATCAAGACTGTTACAAAAATTGGCCGAGTTGGAATTAGCGAAATATTTCACAAAGGTTTAAGGTGACAGTTGTTAGGCATGCAGATTATTTCTCCCTCTTTTAAATTGGAGCGAGCATGGAGCAATTTGACTGGAGTGCAAGGAAATTTTAGTGGAGTATTGAGCGGAGCGGCTTAGTGCGAATTAGAGCGGAGGAGCAGGCGGAGCCAACAGCCTCGTGAGCGAGGAGTGGAAATTCTCACCGCTCTGCTCACATGGTCTGGTTTGTTTCTCCTCTTTTGCTTTGACCTCCATGCAACATAAGGCCATACTGATCATGTTATAAGGTTAAATATTTATCATTTTAAAAACATGATTTACATTCTTGTTTTAGATGTCTTAGTATTATGTTATAACACAATTATAATAGTTATAATGCAGAATGTTTCTTATTTCAATAAGAGAATTTTGTATCATTATAATGAGAAACGGTTTTCATTATAACAAGAATTTTCATGTTTTAATGTACTTTCTCATTATAATGAGAAACAGATTTTTCATTATTCTGAGATACTTAATGAAATTTTATTTTATCATGGTGACAGCAATATATGTAATTTGGTTTTTGACACAGTTTAGAGTACGCAGCCCAGTAGTGGCAGAAAGGGTGTGTATGTGGGTTTTTGCTGCAACTCTCTAATTAGGTTACTAATTAGAGGACTGATTGGCCGAAGAGTCCTCAGACCTGGGTTTGAACAGCTAATCTGAAGGTTATCCCAAAAATCTGCATATACACCAAACATAGAATGCAGATAAGATTGCCCACCCCTGCTGTTTCATGCCAAATTTTAAAATGCAATAGTATTTTTTTTACCTTGTTTATCCACAATATAAAAAATAAAAATGTTTTGCAAAATATGTTGTAGATGCTGAGCTGTTGCTTTCTGCACCGACACCAGAAGTTTCTTCTGAATGAATACTAATCACTTCCCTGACTCATGTACATTACCAAAATAAGTGGCAGACCCAGCCCTAGAATGTAGATATATTGTTGTCCTGTCCCTGATTTGTATCCATTTTTCCTTTGTTTTCAGAATGAAGATCTAAACGTGTGATCAGATACAGCCTGTAGAACTTCTCCTTTACCTGAATCTCACACTCCAAGGATTAACTAGGCACAGATGTGCTCCTTGCTGAGCTCAGAAGCCGCCTGCAACTTCTTCCTCAGGACTGAACGGACACAGCTGTGTGCAGCTTGCCAAATGGACCAAGTGGATTGCCATGTTCTTCACCATCATTTTCCTGTATATGATCCTTAGGGATTGTTTGATAATGATAATGTAAAAGATGGATTTTTATTATTATAATTTTTTTATTTTAAAAGTGTAACATAGAAGGCCTGTCATTCTTATTATGTTTAACAGTTCATTTTGTTCTAGGAGGACAGTTCCTCTGACACTGGTGGTTTCTTGACATTTCTGCAGACATCTTCAGATATGTTTTATTAGTTTCCACTCACTTGGTCAGAAATATATTGAATGTAATGCCATTTCACTTTAATAGGGTAACCTTATGTGTCTTATGTCCCGTAAAGAACTGTTACTTTCTGAAATTGTTTCTTGTTCTTCAGGGTCAGTGAGAACATTTTTTTTGGCTCATACTGTTAATTTCTTTTATTGCCAAAGTTATTAAAGCAATTTTCAACTAAAAATGTTGCCAATAAGGATCCAGTGACCAAAATATCAGTATGGCATATTCCCAGTGAGACACTGTATAGGAAATGGGCTGGAACCCACTCTCCACCAGATTGTTAGTCATATTTATGCACCCTCCCCCTTTTTACTGAGATGTAAATATGAAACTAATATTTTTAGGAACAATTTTATAAGGGTAAAAGTAAGTGATTGCTCAGTTTTTGTTCCCTTCAACATGATGTATAATGGTAAGAACAATTTTAAATTGAATATTAAATTGTTGGCCCTTTTGTCCACTGTGTAGTGGGTGGGATTATTTTATATCTGTGGTCTCTGATATGACAGCCTGTAGAAACTGGAATATCAACCACAAGAACATATGGTTTAATTTAAACATGCTAAACCTCAGATATTTACTGTACATACTGTGAACAGAATTACTGAAGAGTTAATGAACAAATGAGTGCATGAACTAATGCAATAATTAACTACATAGGTGGGTGAATAAGAAAAATGTGGTTTATGGAGTGGAGTATGTGATGTTGTGTGAAGCACCACCTCAGCAATCGGCAAACCCATTACAAGAGTAGGATTTGTAAATTCTCAAAATTATTTTGTAAATAAAGTCAATCTTTTTCTTGTAAGGTTGCTTTGTCTAATTTCTAGTAATCATAAAACATCGGTGTTAAGGTACTGTCGAAATGAGTACAGGTCTGAAATCTACATAGGGTCTATTTCACAGTATTTTTTTTAAGATGCCAGTTGGTTAGTTATTTTCCGTTATTTTAATTCAGACAAGCTAATATAATAATATCCTAAAAAGTGTCCTGTCCCTGTTTCACAATTAAATTAATCTTTTGCAAAAGGAAATATCTCACATCAGCGCCATATGAATACATCGAAGTACAAACTATGCACACATTCACAATTGCTATTTTGTGTTCCAAAATATTGAAAAGCATGATGCAAGTGGTTATGGTCGGGCATAGTTATTTTTTCTGATCTAAAAAGACATATCAGAATAACAGCCAAACATCAATGAGTAGCATAGGCCTCCATTACAAAACAAAAGTGTTGGCTATTTATCAAACAAAGATTTGTAAATGAAGAAATATCCTATTGCTGTTTTTAAGTGTGAGAACTGCCCATTAGTTGCCCATTGTGTTGTAAATGGGTACAACATTGCCAGTGCTTTCCAAATTCTTCTCTCTTGGTATAGAAAATTGTCTCTGGAAACAATGTGATTTATAATTGATATAACTGAGTGAATAGTGTATGTATCTTTAAGACTTGGTTGATGGATTTGGTACATGAATTTCTAGTGTTATTGATTGTTCCACATTCAGTTTGCAATCATTTATGAAAAAAAAAACTAATGGCAAGCAGCATAACAATATATTTTGGGAAACCAGCCCAATGTGCAAAAAATTTGAAATTGTACTTCACTTTTACAAAGTTTTGGTTTCCATGTATTTTTTTCTAATGGTAGTAATAGTGCATCATAACAGAATCTTATACCTCTAATTGTCCCTTAAAAATACAGCTGGTCCAGGTGTTGCAGCAAAGCAAAGCATAGACGATTCTTGACCTTACTAGAACTTGAGCTAATAACAGCCAAAGTCCAGCAGTAGGAAGTCTAAAAAAAAATGCATAGAATGATTGCAGGTGTGAAAACAGATAACACTGTAATGAATGCTTGGAATGATTTAAAAAAAAAATTGTCTGTGGCAAATGTCAGCTCTAATACCTGCTGCAGGAGCAATAAAGGTAGGAAGCAGAGAGGGGACCCTTGATGGATAATTCTGAGCAGGTGTGTCCTTATCTGACTCACAGCTGGGTCGTGAAACATTATCCCGCCTGCAACCCATTTGTGGGTTTGTCTGGCCCAAAGAGGTCTGCAGCCACTCTCAGGCTGGAGGATACAGATACATTCATTCAAAGCCAGATTTTATCTTTGTTCTTCCTGTTAACTTACACCTTGAGTTAACTTGTGCACCCAGTTTAGAGAAACCTGGCTATCCCATACTTCAATAGGTAAATTCAGCATAATTTATATGGCAGAACATTGATTTATTAATTTAAAATGTCAGCCAAGAACAATGTATAGATTGTACCCTTGGGCAGAGCCAGGACATGCTGGAGAGATATCCCTCGGCTGGCCTGGAAGCACCTGGGTCTCCCCTCAGAGGAGCTGTAAGAGGAGGCTGGTGACAGGGAGGTCTGGGCATCCCTGCTTACACTGCTGCCCCCCCCAACCTGGACCCAGATAAGCAGCAGACAATTGATGGATGATGAGTTAGCCTTTACACATTACAGTTGTACAGCTATAAATTAGTGCACAACAAATTCCTTGTAATCCACTGCATTTAAAAGTAAAACAGGTCTTTGTAGCTAGTCAGAATGCTAGATCTCCTGAACTTTTGGAATTTTTAAAAACTCTTTAATGGTTAGGAGGCATATAAAAGTAGAAACACAGAATAAAGCACCATTGTGTTAATGAGCCATCCAAAAAATACTAGCAGTCATGCGGCAGTAATCCGAACTAGACAGAAATACAGGGTGTAATTCACTCTGGGTTGGCATGACTCAGATTAGCCGGGGACATTCGTCTATTTGGAATGAAATCATACACACTGGGTGTCAAACACAGGTTCGCCCGGTCCAGGAGAGCAGATGAGTGTAGACTCTGAGAATAAACAGTCAGAGCAGTGAGTTTGAAGTCATTTTCAATACCAAGCTTGAACCTGAAAGTACCTCTAGTGCCAACAAAACAGCTCTGTCTCGTCTGAGCATGGATTCCACAAAACCTCTGAAGGTGTCCTGTGGTATCTGGCGCCAAGACGTTAGCAGCACATCCTTTAAGTCCTATAAATTGCAAGGTGGGGCTTTCATGGATTGGATGCATATCTCACAGATTCTGGATTAGATTGAGATCTGTGGAATTTGGAGGTCAAACACCTTGAACTCTTTTTCATGTTCCTCAAACCACTCCTGAACAATTTTTACAGTGTGGCAGGGTGCATTATCTTGCTGAAAGACCTCTGGGTCACTGGGGGATATCATTGCCATGAAGGGGTGTACCTGGTCTGCAACAATGTTTAGGTAGGTGGTACATGTCAAAGTAACATCCGTATCAATGCCAGGACACAAGGTCTCCCAGCAGAACTTTGCCCAGAGTATCATACTGCCACCGCCAGCTTGCCTTCTTCCCATAGTGCATCCTGGTACCATCTCTGTCCCAGGTAAACAACAAACACACACACACAGACCTGGCCATCTACATGATGTAACAGAAAATGTATCTCATCAGACCAGGCCACCTTCTTCCATTGCTGCATGGTGTCAGGCAGGGGTCAGCATGGGTACTCTGAATGGTCTGCAGCTATGCCAGCAGCCATACCAGCTGCAGTTCAGACTAGGGAATCCACCTCATGCTAAACAGGTTTGGGCCTGGATCCCAGTGTCCCAATGGTGCCATCCTTCAGATGAGACATACAACTGTGGTTACAACTCTCGGTAACAGGGTGGGCCAGGAAGATTTTTGGGGGGCACAATTACATATAAAAAAATACACATCCCCCTCTTAGCTGGGTGGGCCAGCCTTGTGATTATGTGGGCCAGAAATTCAGAATGTGACTTTTTAAAGACAAGTTTGGAGCTGCCAAATTGCAATTGCAAACTGCAGTTACCTGGGCTTTGGAAATCGGCTGAGTACCGATCCGATACCAGTGTTTAATTAATGAGCTGTAGGTTTTGCCTCATTGTGTGGAAGAGACTGATCATTCTTTTATGGGCAAAGCAACATCAGGCTTAACTTAAACAAGAATGATAAAAAATTCCCATAAACACACTCCTAAACCTTGTGGAATGCCTTCCCAGAAGAGTTGAAGCTGTTATAGCTGCAAATGGAAGGCCAACTCCATATTAAAGCCTACGTATTAAGAATGTGATATCATTAAAGTTGACGTGTGTGTAAAGGCAGGTGTCCCAATACTTTTGGCAACGTCCTAAAATGGTCATCTCAGTCCCCAGACCTGAATAATATAAAAAATCTGTGGTGTGACTTCAAGCGGGCTGTCCATGCTCGGAAACCAAACCTGACTGAACTGGAGGTGTTTCTGCGTTCGAGTCTGTTTCCCCAGCACCTTAAATACACTTTCTCATGATTGGATTCACCTGTGTATGTAGGTCAAGGTTCAATGAGCTTACCAAACTAATTTTGTGTTCCAATAATGGGTGCTAAAGGTATTCAAATAATAAAACGACGAGGGTGCCCAAATTTATGCATCTGCCTACTTTTGTTTAAGTAATTATTGCACACTCTCTGTAAATCCTATAAACTTAATTTCACTTCTCAAATATCACTGTGTTTGTCTGCTATATGATAAATTTCAATAAAATTGCCGATCCAAACAGCCAATGGTTTATAAAGAAAAATCATGAAAATTATCAGGGGTGCCCAAACTTCTGCATACCACTGTATATGTGTGTGAGTGTGTGTGTGTGTGTGTAGCTGTCACGTCCCTCCCGTCCGAGCCACCTGTGTGTCACGCCCCCCCGTCTGCCTCGTACGGAATCCCAGTGTTTCTCTAGTCCACATCTCATTAGTAGTGTATTTCAGTCTGAGTTCGAGTCTGTTTCCTCAGTCCTGTCATTGAAGTCTCGTGTTACGTGTACCCTCTGCTTGAAATAAAACTCCCTACCAGGAGTGAAGCATTATTTATATCTGACATTAAATAAGTTGTTTATTGTTACAAATAAATAACGCTTCAGTTTCATTTCCTCTCACTACTCAAGAATTTGCTCTAAAGTTTGCTGTTGCGGTCTTTCTCTTCTAAACTCTGTATACTCTGCACTATAGTGCGCCTTTTGATGTTCGATCAGATTGCTCGTGTTAAATGATGTGCTGTCCCTTCCCTGTCCCTCTTGGCACTTTAGCAGCAGCTTACAGTCTGCTTTATTTCTGTCATCGCCCCTTTTATTAAAATATGTCCAAATTACTGATATCCTCCTGAATACAATTTACTAATGCCGATGTTTCTTGCTTTTATCCTCCCCAGATGTCTCTGGTTGACAAATCTCTTGCTATGTGGAAAAATCTGATTAGGCAGCAGAGGAAAAGACAAAACACCCCAGGTTTAATGTAATGTTGCAAAGTGGAGTCAGTTATTGGTATCAGCAGATTTTTACAAGTATGACTGTAGTATCAGCCTGATACCCGTATCGGTACTTCTCACCTACCCCAAACATGCTCTCTGTGAGAGCAAGCTTGGCCATGAAGGGCAGCTACCTCAAGGTGCGGCCAGGGAGCTAAGGGCCTTGCCCACAGAAGTGCTGAGGCAGGGCTTAAACTGACGACCTTCCAATTACCAGCACAGAGATTAACTTGCCATTAGGCACTAGTTTCTGTCACATCTCTGTCTGGAAAAATATGATGAATAAAAAAATGCAGAAGTACTTAACCAGATGTAAAATATCCAGGGGTTGTTCTCCACGCCTCTTTCTCAGTGCCGCAGTTAAGTTAGAGGCCTGGCACACAGGAGACAGTGTGAAAAAGCTGTTGCCATAGAGCTGATGATTAGAAGAGATACATCCCTTCTCCTGAGATACAGAGCCTGGCCAGACAAAACTGCATCATCTACAGTTGGGCCAAATGTGTAGTGCATGGCTTTTTGGCTTTGACAAAGAGAAGCAGATGACCCCTGGCCACCTGCCAGCTCCCTCATGTAATACTCAGGAAGCCATTAAAGTCAATGAGCCCCTTCCTGTCCTTTGCAAGAAAAAGACTATACACTGCCACTCACAGGACATAATCAGTACTGTTTATGAGTTGGTTCCTTTATTTATTTATTTATTTTAAAGCACTTGTCTTTGGGAGGCTCCTTTGCTGTGAGATAATTTCTTTGGATTCTTGGACAAAAATATCCTCAGGTTTCCAGTGGCAACAGCAATGAAGTGATGAGTGACAAGAGAGCTCAGTGGGCAACAACTCCCAGTATTAGTGACTATAGTGCTTTGGAAATACTCAATGCCAGGCCAGAAACAAAATTATACATAAAATAATACTTTATATACTATAATTATAAAAATGATGCTCAGGTTCTCTTTACAATTTTAAAATGAATATATATGAACAACATGAAAACCAAAGAGAGATTTTCATGAATGCTTATTTTGTAAAATGTATACAGTATGTATTTTTTTTTTATGACAAGTATAGATTATTTTCATGCATATATATCTCTAACATGCATATGCAATTAATTAAATTGCATTACTTGTGTCATAATGACAATATTAAAAAAATATAGCCAGTTATTTTACTGGTGGGAGTTTAACCTGAGATACTGAGGGCAAATTAATTTCATCCCTTAAAGTGAGGTGTCATACACAGAATTGAAATATCTAGTTTAGGCAGTACTATCATATTTACATAACAAGCAAAAATGTCGTACTTATTTTTATTCCACAAATATTGCTGATAAAGAAATCGTATATACTCCCTGTTGTGTCACGCAAATAAGACTAAATGTGGCAGTTAAGGCAAACGAGTAAGGAAGCTGCCTGAACAAATTTCAACAATATACAGGAACAAAAAAAAAACTATTGAAAATGATGTTACATATTATGTTACATATTATTGTCAAGCCGGCAACGGGATGAATGACCCATAACTGCAGCTGTAGGGATGACGGAAGGGCAAGGGGCGTTTATTGAAGGAAGTGGGGGAATACAGGAGCCAACACAACAGCGAGCATACACATGCATCGACAAAAACCGACAGGGGGAACAGGACGCAGACTGACTAAATAGGGCAAGACATCAAGGGCTAAACACAAGACAGGTGTACAGGGCTAACAAGCGGAGTAAAACATGAGGCAAAGCACAACGAGGGACAGGTGCGGCGAATCAAGCCCCACCTGAGGGCAAAACAGGGGAAAATACACGAAGGGCGGGGCTGAGCACGACATAGCCCCCGCCCCCAGGGGCGTGCACTCTGGGCGCAGCAAACCCTCAGGAAGGGGCCCCAGGGGACTGGAGGACAGGACGGGGACATGGGGCCAGGACACGGAACCGAGAAGACAAAAGCACAAACATCAACGAGGCACAGGAAACAGGGTAGAGACACAGAACAGGCACAAGGGAAGCAACCAGGACAGGAACTGACACACGACAGGCAAGGCAAACAAACACAGGGGCAGCAGAACAGGGGACACAGGAGGCACATAAGGGCGAGGAGGGAACAGGGGAGACACAGGCGGACAAAAGGCAGACACCGGGGGCACAAAACCAGGGGCCGGGGGAGAACGGGGAGCCCGAGGGAGCCCCCCCGGCGAGGGGCGGCAGCTGCAGGGACAGCACGCGACCGGGAGGCAGGAACAGGAGGGGACCCTAAAGGGGCCGAGGAGGGAGACGAACGGACCACCCCAGTAGGCGAGGAGGGGGGCACAGCCGCCGCAGGCAATGGCGCAGCACCAACCGGAGAAGGCGTCACTGACCGAAGAGGTTGGAGGGGGGACGCCGCAGGCTCGCAAGAAACGTTAACTCAGACTCCTCACAGATGCTAACACAAACTTTAAAATTTAATTAAAAATTCATAAATTTTGAATTTTGCACAACTTGTCTTAAGTGAATACATTTTTGAAAATAGTTGAGTTTTTATTACCTAATACTTTTCCTGACCTATTTGAATCGAGCTTCTGACAAATACCTTATAATTCAAAAAACAAAAACTAACATTAAAACTAATAAAAACTAGGGCTGTCAAAATTGACGCGTTAACGCGGATTAATCCAGCGTTGTGATTAATCCGATTAAATATATTA
>JAODKM010000035.1:17093667-17109962 GCA_026780845.1 Petrocephalus sullivani | reverse complement strand
CTGCCCCAGTCCTGTCTCCCTTGTCCGGTATTGTCAATGCATGTTAATGCTTGCGCTCACGCTTGCTCTGTTCCTTGGCCTATTCTGGCTAATAAACGCCCTACAGATAGTTTATTTTTAATATTCTGCAGAAGAAACAGTGTTTCACAGCCTGTTTCTGAGTTACAAAGGCTGTACTAGTGTTCTGTGGGCTGACCCAGTATTCCAGGAGTAGTATTTGTGGTGTCTAAACAATGACAGCAATGGTGATGTCATGGGGAAAGAATGACGCCCGGCTTTCTTGGCTGATAAATGGAAGGATTAAGGGGCCTGGTCTCAGTTATTGCAGGGAATTGCAATGAATTATGAATGAAGATTCTGAGAGGAAAATGAGCTCTTGTCTACTCTATGCAAGATTGAAAAAGTATGCTTGATTGAATGATCACTCCCTGTTGTATGCAGTATCAATTTCACTTACATACAATACTCATCTTGAGGGAAGTACTCCTTTTTAATTCTTAATTTTTAAATTATTTCACTGACTACTTATGGTGACTACCAACAAGGATGCTGTGTGTCTATTTGTGCGTGCCTTGATATCACGGCTCTGGCCTTTGCAAAAATGAAATACATGTGTTTCAATACAATAAAATTCCTTAATTTGTTTCTTATAACCCCTTATCCAATGAAGGGTGACAATGATTCAGAAATCTATAACAGGATGCAAAATAACTGAGAATTTTGTCTGCATGACAATTAAGCACAAGAGAGGTACAGTCCCACACTATGGGTAACTTAGATGGTTAAATTGTTTAAATAAAAACCTCTGAATCTATTTACAGGAAGGCACCTTAGTATTCAAAACATAGCAACTAGAATTATCACCAGTTTGATCACAACCCCTGTTCTTAGTTCCCTGCACTGGTTTCCTGGTAAATTCAGGACTGACATCAAAATTTTCCAACTTACATATATTGCTACTACTTAATTGTCTAGCACCTGCCTACTTAACAGAACTGATTCATGTTTACAAGTTACATAGTCCCCTCAGATCACTGAATGCAGGTTTCCCTGTCATTCCACATATAAATTAAGTAACAGTTGGTGGTGAATCCATATGCTACAGGGCCCCTATATTGTGGAATGGTTTGCCAACTGATGTTCAGGATGCCAAATCAGTCTTAGTCTTTAAATTGTGGGTAAGCTTATGTTCTGACAACCCATGTTCTCTTCCTTCCATATAGTGCCTGGGCTGGGTACCAGCTGAGCTGGAGTTCTGGTTCAGTCCCATGGAAGGGTGGCATTGTCGATTTGACGAATTATAACATTGTGCATTCAGCTTTCAATCTGCCACCGTACCCAGGCTGGCATGGAGGACCGACTCATTGATGGACACTGACCTTGAACACAGTTTACACCCTACTTTTAGCAAGCTGGCCCATTCTGCCTGTTTCTATAATGTTAGCATGACCTAGGGGAGCTGGCCAGCCTGTTGTCCTTGGGTCACCAGAATTTTTTCTCCCTCCTCTGCTGTTATCTGGCTTCCTTTCTTTCGTTCTTTGACTTACCTTTTCCATGTTTTGGTATTATTCCATATACAGCTCTGGAAAGAATGAAAAAGAGAGACCACTCTATATTTTTTTTTGTAATTTGCATTGTTAAATCCTGGTTTAATCTGCTGGCAGAAGGCTACACTGCGTGGTAGGCTGAGTCCAGGCTCAAAGTTTACACAAGAACAGGAGAAGGTGAAGCAAGAGAAACTGGCAATGACCAGAAGCCTGCCAGGTAGAGGGGGGAAGTGACTTTCTAATGCCAGAGATGACTGTAAACTTGTCCAACAGTGCCTCATGAATCAGAGGATGACATCAAGGAACCTTCATAAGGAATGGGAAACATTAAGTGGTGTGACATGCACAGCTAGGACAGTTAGTATCAGGCTCCTAGAAGCAGGATTGAAGTCCCATAAAATAAGGAAGAAGCCCTTCATTAAAGAGAAACAGAGAAGAACCAGGATGCAGTTTGCAAAAAAGTATATATTTTACACAGATGCACAACCATAAATCTAAAAATGAGTGAAACAAAAAAGTGTGTAATTTTTTCCAGAGCTGTATACAGTATACTTATATTGTAGTAATGTACAGTGGTGGCCAAAATTATTAGAACATATGGCATATTTAAAAGGTTTCAGTTGTTTTTGTTGAATTGGCCATTAAAATAATTTTTAATAAAACAATTGAAATATCTACAAAGTGATCATTATGCTCTATAAACAATAGAATAGAGCCTTCATAAGGAGAATCACTGTGCTGGAGTCTGGACCTCAACCCCATCAAACACATTTGTGATGAGCTGTAAAAAAACTGGACAGATCTATTGTACATTTAAAAGAAAGCCTTTGGCTTGAGTTGCAGAAGGCATGGGATACCATTAGTGTTGAAGTTCTCAGAAAATATATTGACACTATGCCAGAGAGATGTGCTGCTGTAAGTGCTGCAAAAGGTGGATACACCAAATATTAAAGTTAAAAGTGGATAAAAACAGTAGGTCTCACTTCATATGATATTTGTTCTGTGCAACCATCTGCATATTTCATGAACATTATGAAATGAAATCATGTTTTGGAGGCAAAACGTCAACATTTTCAGATCTGTCAGGTGTTCTAATAATATTGGCCACCACTGTATAATTGGTAAGGGTCCAGGTTTGGCAAACAACCTAAAGTCCGTTATACTTTAATAGTTTAACATGGTTGACTCAGATCGTGCAGTATATGCACAACTCAGATCCATGGTTGCCTCACATGTAGTGATACCCCCATTCCACTCATCACCAAGATTTCAAAATATGAGAATAGTATTTCTTTTTAAAATAGTCAAAATATCATATACCATGGCGTAATGTCTGGATAGTATGAAAAATTTGATTTTACCCAAATAAAAGATGAATCAAAGAAAGTATTTTGGTCATATATAAAAAAGATTTAGATGCGGTATACAATATTTTGACTATTAAAAGCAACACTATCCCAGTATTTTTAAAATATTGGTGATAAAATTCACTGTGTGAGGGGTGTCCCCCAAGATATGGTTTTGCCAAAATTAAAAACCACTCAAGCCTACATAGTAGTTCTACCAATATGTGTTTGTTCCTGAAGCTGAAAATAATTCTTCATTTAGAAACATGTAAACCAAATGTGTGGTAACTGTGGTATAAGGAAGCTAAGGCACTCCAAACTGCATTAGATTGGCCTTTGGGCTTAGCAGCAGGCAAGTTTGACTCACTGCTAACCTACGATCATAGCAATGGACTATGTTAGAGACTGGGGTCGTATATAAGCAAAATGTGTAATAGTAGTAGGTATGGGCCATATTAAATTTTTCATACTGAGACGTTACGCCACAGTATATGGTATTTTAATGGTATTTATCAAAAACAATACTATTTTGAGGAATTTTAATATGTTTTGCATTAAGGAAACACAACAACTGTATACATGCATTTCCTGTTTGTAAAGATGAAAATATTGACAAGCACAAATGTGTAAGCTTGTGGTAATTACTCTGGTATAAGCAGGTTAATGTATTCCAAGATATTGAATACCAATTTCTTTAGTTAAAATGGAGCAAAGAGTCAAAACAGGTTATGTGCACATTTAATTTTATTAGCACAAAAATACCTGCAGAACTTTATTAAAGGTTGCAACCAACAACAGATATGACATTTATCTCATTATTTTTAAATAGCCCTTTCAGTTACCTAAAGGGTTTGAATGAAAACCAGCATGTAAAATGGATACTAAAGATCCATGGCTTTTATCACAAATGCACCCACAGATTAGGTAAAACTCACTGGGTGCATTTATAGTAATTTCTGTTCTATGTATGGTTTTCAATGAAAAAAGATTTCCTTGCATTATAAGGGATTGATTTGTTGATTTTTTCTTTCAGTAAAACAAGCCCAGCCTTAACTATGGAATGGAGGTTTTGCTGCTGTCAATTAGAGCAGCTCTCTGTGCACATTTACATGTACCTTCTGAAAAATGTAAACAAAAACTATTCAAGTTATTTCATTGCCTATAAATTCTGAAAAGAACAGACTTACAATAAACAATTTCCAATTTCCTTTAAAAAAATAAGAATTAATATTCTCAGTGCAATAAATACAGATCTGTGAGACTATGCTTTTTTACCAGTTGCAGTGTAGCTTGCACAAAACAACTTATACAATATATAAATCATATTCAATATGCACGCGAAGAAGCAAAGAACTAAACAATAAACGATTATTTTTAATTTATCTGCATATATTACTCAAATAACAAGCACAATGGGCATTTTTCCTCATCAAAATTGCGTTCAGATCCCGCACCGCTGCTCAAATTGCCCAAAATATGTGTTAGTTGTTTTGGGTTCACTATTTAAATAAGTGCATGCTGGTCCTTGAGGGACAGTTCAAGACTGGTCATTTGGTAGCTCAGTGGCTTCACTTTTGCATTTTTTTCTTATTATAAGCCCATTCCCTGACACCATTCATAGTGTGACATTGTCTTATTCAGGCCTGAAGTCTGTGTTAATGGTCATCAAGCCCAACATGACCACTATCCTTAGTCACAGTGAACCTTGGTCTCCAAAACAACACAATTAGCAAGGATGTCTTCTGGTACTGGTTTAAACCAGGTGATGTAGGAGAAATACCAAGGTTAATGTGAGTACATGCCTAACGAGGCTGAACAATGAAAGTCAGAACAAATATTTAGTTGCAGGGGACATTGCGGGGTCAGCGGAAATAAGCAGACAAGAAAGAGTCATTGGGTCTTCAAATTCAGCTTGGCTGCACCAACCCTGAGTAGATAGCTCTTGCATTGTCATTAGAGGGGCATTTCCAAGAACAGGTACAGAAGTGCAAGGCAGAAGGATCAGGACAGTGGCACAACACCACCTGACTGCCAGAAAGAAATGCAAAGACTTAGGATGGAGAGCAGCGGCTGCTGCCTTTTTGGGGTATGCAGTCACACCATGCTCCATCCAACTAACAGCTGATGTCACCATGACAATATAATGTTGAAATACTCTTAATTCAAAAGTAATATTGTAAATGGAAAATATATACATCTAAAGTAATATATGAATTATTATTTCCCATTTGGCATATATAAATAGCTTTAGGAATTTTAAGTTAAATATGTGATGAATTGTGAGTATTTTATAAAAGCATTGGTACGATTTAAATAACCGAGTGACCTTACTGTTGGCAGATGCCACCATTGTGGGTTTGTGGGCTTTATTGCCAAGCGCCCTGTATAAACTAGGCACGGAAACACTTCTCTCCACCATACTTTGGCTACTTGACTTATTAAAATATTGTCATGTCATTGCCTCTTTAATGCCAATATATGTTGCTCTTTTTAGATTCCATTGATACAGAAAACAAAATCATCTCCTGCACACTGTGCTTTTTCCCCAAACCCAGCTGTCTGTATCATTTAAAGCACTGAACTAAAAAGAACACTTTAACAGCAAGGTCACCAGAAATATGTGGCCTCACAAAGACCACCATGCCCTTTTTCAAGGCTTAATTTCTTAGTAAACATTATTAGGCTAGCTTAGGCCCAAACCACCTTCAGCACCTTGTGCGATGGAGAACTGGGGACTGATTTGCCTTAAAAAGCTAGGCTCAGCACAACATTTTCCAAAATATACTCAATTCAAAATAGTACTTTTCTCACTATTAGAAAACAACTCTAGATGTTTGTATAAATAGTAGTGCAGCACTCTATATCTTTCACACTAACAGATAGTAGTGTATTTGAGTGCCTCGTAACACAAACACAGACGAAGCTAAAATGAACAAGACTTTCATTACTTCACCTACAATTTGTTCATTAGTAATTCATTTTAATTTATAAAATACCTAATAATACTAGGAAAATCTTATATTGAGACATTTATTTTAATAGAAAAATATTAAATATAAACAATTCAGAAATATTTTATAACCCTGAACCCTCAAATATATTCATTTGCTACATTGAGCTAAGCACTGGGCTACCCTGTGTGCAAGCTGACTGGCTGTGACAATAGGAACAGGGCAGGACTAGAGGCTGGACTATCTCTCAAATGGCAGTGTCCCAGAAAACCGTAGTATGAGCAGAGTACGTTGGGGGGCTACACTTCTTTGTCCCATTGCTCTTCTTCCAACTAGGTAGGATAGGCATACTCTCTTGTTTGCACAAGCCCTTGTCCAGCCGTTGCCGAGCCTTGATCTCCTTACACAAAATGCGTTTCTTCTCGATCATCTCCATCATGGTGTTGTCCCCCTGCACCCATGGTAACGGCACCACCTGCTGGGGGCACATAGTGTTGGTCTTCCCAATGTTGGGTATAAAAAAATGTGTGCATGTGTGCTATAACAGGAGAGGAACATGGTAGGAGGGACAATGTTGTGGGTGAAGAATTGAAGGAATAATAGCATGTGGTACCCCTGTTGGGGGAGGAGCGAAGCAAAGAGTGACCAATGCATTGCTATAGCTGTGTACGGTATGTTAGCTGTGTCACACACAGTCAGTATATAGGATTGGTTGTTAGAATGTGTGTTTTTCTGCATATAGCGGTTTATTATGCTTGCCTGTACATTAAGCCCTTAAAGAGGTCAATGCACTATTCTGGGAGCAGTTAAATGACACTACACTATGACCTGACCATCTCCTTCTCTGGCATGGAATAGATATATTTATGTTCAGAATGCTAGCAAGTGCAAGTGGCTGAATATTTTGACTGTAAGGATATGTCGCTATTAAGAAATATACAAATGTATAATTAAGCAATTTTACTGAGTTGTCAAGAAAATGCCAAGAAAATGCACTTCTGCCAGTGAAATAATAAATGTTGCAACATTTCTTGTTATTCCCAAGGGCAGGAAATTTTGAGAGATAGTGTCAACACATGCAGTACAATCTAACTTGTCTCATAGTACACTCTGAAATGCACATACACCAAACAAAAGATCACACAGTAAATGGACATAGACACAGACACTAAAGAAGGACAACATCACAAGGAGAAGATTGGACATCATGGGTTTGGAAATCATTTATTTTATTTAAGATGATCTCCTTATTTTTTGCTTCAAAGTTTAAATAGAATCTCATAGTGTAGACATTTGTGGCAGGGTGGGTGACTAGTGGACAGATGTTGGGTATGTGGGAGCGTGTGAGTATTCATTCTTATAGACTGTAGATAATACTGTAATGTAATATTTATGTATAAACTGTATGTCTCTGTTTACATATTGGGAATTGGAATGATGCCCCCTTAAAAAACACCTAAATACTGATATCAGTATTATATAATTTGTGTGATATACAACTTTCCAGTTTTAACTGAACTGGTTTTATTGATTGATTTCAATCAGTGAAGTATGAAATTACAAGGCAGGAAAATTGTATGTTTTTAATACAATAGGATTAAACTAACAAAAACGTTTTCTAATAATGGAAATGCACACACAAACATACACTTGCATTTCATTTAATTCCAGACATGCAGATATATGCACATATTAAATAATGTAATTGATTAAAAATACCATGGACTCAAGAAAATTAGAGGTTTACAAACCTTTAAGTGCTTAGAGTGTTTCGGGATCTGACCAGATGTATTAAATAGTGACAAAACCAGGAGAAAATAGTATCAAAGGATGTGATGCCTTAGGCAGCACTGATGTTTATGCATATATTATAAATATGTACAGTATGTATACTAGGCCTAGAAGGTCAGACTTTGTTATTCAAATACAATTTGAATTTTTTATATATTTACACATTCAACAGCAAAAATCCCTGTTTGAATTTGGAGGAGCAAGTTTGGGGTGTCACAGCACATGGTCAGTCAGTATGCCCCTGGAAATGGTGGTTAAGGGCCTTGATCAAGGGCTCACAGACATGTAACTATCCTGAAGAGGGTGGGGCTCAAAACAAAAGCCAATTTTTCAATCATAAGCACAGAGGCTTAGCCCACTGAGCCACTCAGTGCTCTCTTCAGCTAGCCAGAATGACTGAAACTAGCTGGCAAGGAATATAGTTAAATATTGCACAAATCAGAATAACAATGTAGCGGTACATTAACTCCCAAAAACCTAAAAAGCACATTCAGAAAACTGCCTGGTTTTCCGCGTATAAATTTAGCATCTGCCCTCTCGGTGAATTTTTTCACTAAGATTTCAAAATAATGGAATAGCATTGAAATTAGAAATACCATCAAAATACCACATACTGTGGTATAACATACAGTATGGACAGTATGATGATACGAAAACTTAAACTGAAGGCAGCATTTAATTGCATGATGTCATTTACGTTGCAAGCTATTTTGTGCACATAAACCTATGTCAGCTGTCTAATGTCAATCATTTGATATTTTTACGGAAGTACCGTAAAAGAGCTGGAATAGCGTTGTTTTTTTTAAATGCCATCAAAATACCGTATACCACAATATAATATCTGGATGGTAAAAATTAGATACTGCTTAAGCCTGCAGGGTATTGGGGTAAAATCTGCCTGAGTAAAAATTGCTAACCAAGTGGGCCGTGGTACTAAAACTTCTTGCCTGCAAATTTTACTGCCAATGAACAGATTTCAAGGTGATTAATTAATCGTCATTGTTGACGCACCACAGCATGCAACAACAAAATGTGTCCTCTGCATTTAACCCATGTGACATCGTGGCACAGCAGGGGGCAGATACATGAGCGCCCAGGGAGCAGTATTTTGCTCAGGGTACCTCAGCGGTACTTGCGGGTCGGGAACTCGAACCTTTTGATTACACGGTTGTGTCCCTAACCGCTACACCACCTGCTTGTTGTGGGTGATTGAAAGCTGCTGTCAAATTCTGGGAGAGCCCTGGAACTGGGGAGAGCTGGGATGTCTGAAATATTATTGTTCCCTTATCATTTTCCTCAGTTAAAACAATGCAGGTTTTGAATGCACTACTGGCTTAGGATACTGCGGGAAGATGGGCTGAGTGTGTAGTCCAATTGTAATTAATACTCTGATTTCTTCAAATTACTAATTTGCCATATTACTAAAATTCCCACTTCTAACATATACAATGTATTGTGTGTGTGTGTGTATGCATATACATATATACACGCACACACACACACATGCACACACGTTAAATTGAAGAGATTTGGAAAAAGACAGACAACAAACACAGCACAGTACTTTCAGTCGACAGGAGCTGGATCAGTTTGTAACAAACAGACGGATGGCAGACGCATGGGTAGGACACACAAGGGCAGCACATGAGTTCATTCACTGGTGAGTGATGGTACCTGGCTCTGCTGTGGGCCTGGAATCTGTCGCTGGGGTGTTCCCAAGCTGGGGGGCACACCTGACTGCCCCCCCCTGGCCACTGCTTTGGGTTCTGCAAGATTAGTGGAGTTCAGTTAATAACAAACATCTTGACCTAAAGTAGGCCCTGCTAAATGATAATTTAATGACATTTCTTTGCTGGTAAATTACAAAATACCACCACCACTAAAGTTGAATATAGATGACAAAGTCTACTGGAAAAATATTTCATGTAGCAGTAAACAAGACAGACAGTTCCAATATGAACCCTGATTCACTGAATATGTCTCCCTTAACCCCTCACCTAAAATGTTACTCCCTAGCATCATAGTATGGCTGATATAGGAGCACCCCGATCTGCTAGACATGGTATTGCCTGATTGTCCCGACTTTCCATCCATCTCAAATGCTTTTAGGGAGTCCTTGGGCAGTGGGCCATGACTGGCTCCTTTGTCCTTGCTCTCGTCTTTGGGCTGTGGCTCAGTGCTATGGCTCTTACTCTTGATCTCAGCTGCAAAACAGGCAACAGAGGCAATTGTCTTACTTACAGAACATGGGTAAGGTCAACATGATAACCAATGTAGCGTAACATTTATCCATTTTGAGAATGCATTTCTTAGTAGTGCTTTCCTGGCTCTGGTCCTGACTTTGTGGCAGACAAATTCTCCCAAGGAAGGACTAATATTTTAACCAAATCGTAGATGTAAAAAATATAGACTAATTTGGAGTGGATGTCATGATTACGTCACATGAATCATGCACAAAGTGGTGGCAGAAAAACAGAAGAAAGGCAAAGAGAAAAAAACCCAAAATTAAGAAAGAAAATGTGGCGCTGTGCTGTGGATTGCCAAAATATAAATTCAAAAAGCAGCCTTCATTTTTACAGGATACTGTCATCAAAGACAATCTTTGAAGTGAAACAGGTTTAGGTCATTTTCCCAAACGTAATTCAGAACGCACAATGAATTAGTCCTACAGCATAAAATAATATTTAGCCCTAAATAGAAGTAAACATTACTTAGACAGTTTTACATTTTATGTATCCTTATTAAATTTATTCTGTATTAATTGTATATTCTTACTGCTCCTACTGTAAACCAACGGTATTTCTTTCGGGATCAATAAAGTCTCTATCTATCTAGAAATACCAACAGCATTCATAATTGTAGTGATGAATGGAAAAAATGGAATAAAAAAATGTGTACACACCCAGCCATGCAACTGCAGTTTGCCGTCAGTATGTAATTGTTATATAATTGTTCAAATTGTTAATAATGGCCCACGTTTTGTATAGTTGGGTTTTATGTCCTTGCTGCTGGCTAGGCAGTATGTCAATCCATAGTACACAAAAGTGATCGGACAAATCTCTGTATTCAAGGTCCTGGACATGACCACAAAACATGAAACTCTATGCCTCCAGGAATTTATATGCCTTAAGTTTCTCTTTTGTGTATACACTTGGTTTTTCAACTAGATAGACGATATGAGATGATCTGACAATGAGTATGGATAGAAAACCTAACCCCATTCCTAAGAGTTAGTTTATTAATATATGTCAAAATGCAGTAAAGGCATCACAATAACTCCAGAATATATAAGAATATCATATATGTATTCATATATGACTTTGGCCCTCGCACCTAAATACTGCTACTTCTGATCTGTCTCTGTCTGCTACCACGAAACACATCATCTTTGTTTGAAAACATCACAAGTGGTCTATTGAAATTAATTTAAATGCATTAATACTTTTTGTTAATCTAAGATCTATATTTTAGTCTTCTAGGTTCTGTCATTCATCAGTTCTTGTTGACCTTCATAAGTCAAGAAATCAATATAGTGGCACTAGAATGTGAACATTTAATGCTGTGTCATATTGCTCAAAAATTATAAATGTGTATATGTGTATTTTTCATTTTATATGTTTATTGGAAATTAAGATTGGGTCACATTTTGGATTATTTTAGGAAGTGATAGGATAATCTCACCTTTTTCTATGGGAATAATTTGTTTCCGCTGCCCAAAAAGGAGTCAAGGCATACTATATAACATCTGTAATGACTGCTGACTGCAAGCATTGCAGCTCATCACATTGTCCACAAGATGTCTCTATTGAACCGCAGTGGTGCATGTGCATAATAACACTAGCCTAGAGGAGAGAGGTCAATACCGCACACTAATACAGCGCCTTGCCACACCCACCACACGATGAACCATACAGGCATGAGAACCTGGGTGCAGCCATGCAGGAGGTGATACTTCAGCACCACACTAGTTCAAATGAAATGGAAAAATGTGAAGTGTTTTTCCAGTGGCTGGAATACCAATCCTGACACCAACCCTCAAGTTCTCCCTGTAAGTTGAAGGACCTGCCTGCAAGGCATCATCATTCCGAAGACAAAACAATTGCAGGGTAAGGGCCCAACAGAATTACTCCCACCATTCATGGGATTTTATGTTTTCCTTTAGACAAAGATAAGTCAAAACATTATGACCCACACGAAGTGAATAATGTTGATTAATCAATCTCGTAAAATCATGCATATATTATAGCAGGGATAAAGACCTAAGTTCTCCGAAACAGCCAGGCATGGACGGTGATCACAGTCAGTGATGGTCAGTTCCTACTGAGGGCGGTCCAAGGAAGAAAAAGCCATGAACCGCCAACAGGGTGTTAAGCGGCCAAGACTGTGTTTGAAGATGTGTTTGACTGAACATAAGGGGTACTGTGGCATAAATGGCAGATCATTTTAATCATGGTTATGGAAGTTAAATTACCATAAATATCTCACTCAGATTCAGGTTCTTAACCATCCTCTCACTTGTAATCACTTAATTTGCATAATGCATGCCTAACAGAAAACATCAGCATAACTCAGCACAGCCCAATCCAACATAATATCATACACCGTACATATAAAGAAAAACAAAACGGTAAAGATATCCTGTCATCCTCTGCATAACTGCTGTTCCTCCCTCCATATGTCAAACACAGGTTTATAGGCTGGCACATCCATCATGGCCTTTATATTCTTGGGAAGCATTAAGGAAATTACTTTGCTAACTGATGAAAGCTTTCCATTATTTTTGCTGCCAAGTGTTTCAGTCCTAATTGCCATCCCAACCATGCAGGACTGGACCAGAATACTATAGAGAAGCAGCTTAAGTGATGGAGGGAGAGTGGCCATTGTACCCCACACAGAGAGGCTGAAAAGACAGATCTAACTTCAGACAGTGTGGTTAACCCTTTATGGCATCAAGTCTCTTTCACTTTCAAAAGTAACAGAAATGTTATTCGTCAACACTGAAAGTGGTCTTACTATTGTAGCAACACTTTAACTTTTGTAACCAATTTAATTTGCAAGATTGAAATATTAAATTACAAAAAAGTAGGGCTGTCAAAATTGACGCGTTAACGCGGATTGATCCAGCGTCGTGATTAATCTGATTAAATACATTAACGCATTTACCCCATCTGCAGCGCAGAATGACTCAAAGTCCCTGAAATGCAGCGTTGAGGTAAGTTCAGGTAAGAAATAGTTGGCAACGCTGAATTTCAGGAATTTTGAGTCATTCTGTTCTGCAGATGGGGTAAATGCGCCGCTGGATTAATCCGCGTTAACGCGTCAATTTTGACAGCCCTACAAAAAGGATTAATTCCATTACTATAGAATATAGTTATGCATTGCTCAAAAGGACAAGATATGGTCTCTCTGCTGTGTAGTGGCATAATCTCCTATTTCCATGGTAAAGGTGGAGGGTGGGGATGGTAGTTCAATGCAAGGCAGACATAACAGCAAGTCTGGCTTATCCTTAGCCTCATATGTGCCTAGGCTTCTAGTGCAGCTGGATCTATATGTTCACCTTTACCAGGACTTCCCACACGTATGTATCCAGTGTGTCAAAGCAGGGCATCTAGGCATAAAAGAGTAAATTGAATAATACGCTGCAAACAGAAATCACACATCAGCGGTGTTCACATGTTTTTGCTGATGAAAATGCATTCACTGTTTTCTTGTTTACCTCAGTGATCTCACTCATCCCTGCCATATAGTACTTCAGCTACTCTGATGCAAATGCTTTATAAATAGGTCAGCCTTGCAGTGTAACATTCTCTCGGGCCTAGTGGCAGAATATGATAATTTACAATGCCTGTCTGTTTGAATAGATAGTGTCACCACTGAAGAGCAAGCAGGGTAATTAGGAGTGATGGGCTACACTACTTAAAGTTGTATGGTGAAACACCTGTAAACATACTTGGCTTCTGTGAATGGGGCAGGGGTGTATTTTATCTGCAAAGGGCCAGTGTGTATGTAGGTTTTTGGGATAACCTGTAGGGATAACCAGCTGTTCAAACCCAGGTGTGACGACTCTTCGGCCAATCAGTCCTCTAATTAGTAACCTAATTAAGGAGTTTCAGTGAAAACCGGCACACACAATGGCTCTTTCTGGATAAGATTGGCCACCCCTGCTATGGGGTATCAGACAATGGGAGAGGATAGTATGGATTAAATAAAAGATCTGTAATAAAAACAGACAAAATAAGAATTGTGGAACTGTGCTAACAATATAAAGATTTTTATATTAAAACTTTCTATATTAAGAATAACAAAATAATTCTGTTCATATAATTTTTGTACGAATGATGGATAGAGCACTATAACTCCCCCCGTCCAGCAAACCACCGTAGCTCATTGTATTCACTGAATATACATAGAAATAACAACTATAATGTAATGTTGTTGAATACTCACCTTCTGCAGGCTCTTTGGACTTCCTGCCACTAGAGGACTTCCTCAGAAGGCTCCGCCCAGTGGTGAAAAGATTGGTGAGCTCATCTAGAGGGCTGGTGGGGGTGCGTGAACGTGGCGCAGTCTGCATGGATCCATGGGCACTGGAGGAGTTTGACAGTTTAGCCCCTTCCTGAGAAGAGCACTTTGAAGAGTGAGGCACAGCAGAAGCACTGCGAGGCATGGTGCCCACCACCAGGGCGTCATAGGGTGGGGGGCGCTTTAGGCTAAGCGGCGTGAGGGAGCGGCCCATGCTGACCGGAGAGGGGCAGGCCGAGTGGCTGCGTGGGTACCCATGGGCTGAGCCCAAGGATTTATACAGGGTGGAAGGCAGAGGTGGAGCAGAGGACCTTCCTGAAGATGTGATGGTGTGCGTCACAGGGGCTTCTTTCTCTGCTCTATGATGTGAGGCTGGCAGCGACTCAGTGGAGGTGGGAGATGTCCTAGTTTTGATATAGGACATGTTCTCCAGTGCAGGCAGCTTGGTGACCTCCAGTGGTGTTAGCGGTGATTCATCTGAGTTTGGAGAGCACTGTGCAGGGGCAGGGGGGAACACCAGCAGGGGGGGGCGATGCGATAGCAGGTTGGGGAAGGGGGCAGGGATGTCACATAATGAGCCCCGGGGTGTGGAGACCCGTGTCAAGTCCATGTCAGAGATAGTGGGTGTTGGGCATTGAGATGAACCACTAAGGTGGTCCCACTTGGAGTCCTGGCTAAAGTCGTCTAAAATGGGGTACTTCATCTCTTCATACACAGCCTCACTCTGGTCCTCATCGTCTCGCTGGAGGTCCTGAAGCACATTGCCCACCATCTCAATGTAGACTGGCTCATCCACATCCGAGTCCCGGGCCAGGCTCTGGGACAATGGCATCTCCTTCTTGGATGGTTTGCTGTCCACATGGTTTTTGATGTAGGACTCGTCAAATGAAGTGCTTAGCTGGGTGTTGGGGTTCCTCTTGGGTTTTGGAGGCGGCACCTTCTTGTAGTCCTCAGTGCAAAGTCGGGACTTGGATGATGCTAAACCATAAAAACACAAAGGAGATTTCAACGGATATTAAGAAATTATGAGAAATTAGTATTATTTGGAATTGTAAGTTGCATAAATTAATTAACAGTAATCATGGAACTTCTGCCCTTATTTTCCTCTTTAATATCTTGATTTGGAGAAATTTAAAAAGTAATAAGAAGGTTTGGGTACATAGTCTTTCACACCATTATATGTAGCTTTGGGGGTGTATTTCAGAATCTGGGTCAGTCATATACCGTTAATCAAAATCTCCAAGCTTATCAGCACCCTGCAGATTAATGTCCAGATGATGCTCCTTCGACCACAAGACCCAATTTGATGGCCCTTCTGAATTCTTCCCCTCTTAGTGCACATATTTATTGCCACCTGTACTGGTGATTTTAATCATTGTAACTTATTTCTATAATGACAAAATAAGTGCTGTATTAAAGACCTTGGAAGATCTATTTACTGAAATCTGTAGAGAAACACAATAACCATTGTGTGCTGGCGGAATGTATGTGTGTGTTTACACTTGGGTATATGTATATGTAAGTGTGCAGTAAAATGTGTGTGTGTGTGTGTTACAGTGTGGGTACCTCTGTAAATTAGCAATAATTTTTTGCAGTGAGACAGTGAATTACTCTATTCAGCCCATCATTTCTAAATATAGGATTTCTGTCTAGGGCCTTTCTCTCTCAGGGCAGGAAGTTTCAAGTAGGGTAGAGAACTGGGGACGGGGGGGAAATTGTGTGTGTGTGTGTGTGTATGTGTCGTGTCTGTATCTGTGTGCATACATACCATTATTTCTTAAATGTATATATTTATTAGGGCTGGGAAATGTATAGCATTAACACTATTACTATTCAGAGGTGGGTTTTGGGTGTAACAAGGAATGACCGATCAGAATGGCACACATCACATCACCCTTAACAGGCAGGGGCGGAAAACCTATGGCAGATTGCTAACATAGTGGCGTGTCGATGTGGCAAACCAGATTGGCTTTCGGCCTAGAAAACAGACCTGCTCCTTCGCAAAATTAAAATGTGCGAGCATATCATTTACAGGAGCCCCACTGTTCTATATATATACATTCACCTAAAGGATTATTAGGAACACCATACTAATACGGTGTTTGACCCCCTTTCACCTTCAGAACTGCCTTAATTCT
>JAODKM010000035.1:17062311-17077580 GCA_026780845.1 Petrocephalus sullivani | reverse complement strand
AAACAGGAGTGTATTTTGCAGGGGTACAAGTGTTCACCACAGTGTATATTCAACTTCGGGAGTGACCCAGGCCAACATAACAAACAAAACAGTCTGAATGAACAACCTAACTTCCCTCAGCAAAGGAAACGAAACAAAAGACAATCACTCGCCTAACTCCCTAACAAAACATACACTAAAAGCAAAACAAAACCAAGTAAAGAAACAACAGTCACTCCCTACTATATACACAAAATCGTGGCTAAATCGTGGTCGGTAAACAAGCAGAAGAGTCGATACACAGGAAATCAATAAACCAGGGCAAAAGTACAAGGGGCAAAGCGAAAGTCGAGAAAACCAGGAAACAAAGAAAGGTCATACACAAAGAGCAAATCTGAAAGAATACAAGCACAAAGAGTAAATAGCAAAAATCAGCAAAAAAGCTCTCAGCCTTGGCGTCTTCGATTCTTTTCTCGGTGACTGGGGATGTCGACTTCCGGGGGGGGATTGATGGGCGGAGCTGGCGAAGCCTGGACACAGACTGACAAACCCACACTTACGCACACACATAACAGACACGCACCTTACGGCACGTAACAAACCAAATACGGAAACCTTACGGCACGTAACAGGTCACTGAACCCAGACAGCCCATGGGAGGCTCCAGTCATCTTCTTTGGGACTCTTGAATCATACTCTATTGCCTCACAGATATGGTGTATACCTCAATAATGTCATATTGTGTGTTGCTGATTTCAAAGGAGATATAACACAGATTGGAAGTATAAATATAATCTAAATATAATCCTACTACTGTTATGATCAATTACGATTTAATTGCCCATCCCACAGCCCTTCTGATTCCAGAGTCCATATGTTGAGGTGAGCCTGGCTATATCAAGTCAGTATCAGTCTACCTCCCACACCAACTCAGGCTCCTTTCCCACCAGATTACATTCCATTTACAAAAAGCCAGTTTTGGTAGCTGACGATCGGTCTGTTGAGGCTCCTGCCTTTGACTGCCACTAAATCTACATTGCACCCGACCCCATGGCTCCCCCTGTAGGTGGTGGGCCCACAGGATGATGGACCCATGTTTTTCATTTGGGCTATGCCTGGCTGTGCCCCATGGGTGGCCCATCCATCAGGCGCTCGGCTTTGAGCTCCTGCCCCACGCTTAGCTCCAGGGCAAGGCCCCAGTCTTCCCAATCTGGTAGGGGTAACATGGTCCATTTTTATTTTTTTCTTCATGCAAGCGCACTTAGTTTGGTGCCTCACCTAGGACTTTGCTTTGGGAGACCCTACCAGGGCCAATTTTTAAAATCACCCCCGACAACATAGCTCCTACAAGGACCAAGGAGGCACACAAACCCCTCCACCACGATAAGGTGGTAATCTATGGAGGGCTGCCGTTACTAAAGTAGTCAAAAAAACTCTTCAGTGGTTAGGCTTTGGGGGTGGATGAGAGTTCTGGAAAGCTCTTGATGCTGTTAGGCTTTCTTGACTGACATGTCTATTCAACATTGCATGGAGATAAGGGACAGTGCCCTTGGATTAGCAGACCAGGGTGGTGGTCCTAATCTTTATGAAAGTGGACCGGAGGGAGGATGTGTTCCAACTTTAGGGGATCACACTCTTCAGCATCCCTGGGAAGGTCTACTCCGAGGTCCTGGAGAGGAGGGTCCACACATTGGTCAAACCTCGAATCCAGGAGGGACAATGCGGATTCCATCCTGGTTGCAGAATGCTGGGCCAGCTCTTCACCCTCACAAGGATACTGGAGAGTTCATGGGAGTTTCCCTAACCATTCTACATGTGTTTTGTGGATTTGGAAAAGGTATACGATCATGTCCCTCGGGGGGTCCTGTGGGGGGTGCTTCAGAAGTATGGGGTAGAGGTTCTGCTGTTGCAGGACATCAGGTCCCTGTACAAACGGAGTGAGAGTTTGGTTCGCAATGCCAGCAGTACATTATCCAGGGCTGCCCTTTGTTTCTGACTCTGTTTATAACTTTTATGGACAGAATTTCCAAGTGTAACCAAGGGGCAGACAGGGTCCAGTATGGGGGCCTCAGGCATGCACTGGGGCAGTTTGCAGCTGAGTGTGAGGCGGCCAGGATGAGGATCAGCATCTCCAAGTCTGAGGCCGTGATTCTCGACCAGAAAAGGGTGGATTGCCCTCTCCTGGTGGGGGATGAGTTGTTGCCTCAAGCGGAGGAGTTTAAGTATCTCGGGGTCTTGAGTGAGGAAAGAAGGGAGCAATAGATCGACAGATGGATCGGTGCAGATGGATCTGTTCCTACTCTCACCTATAGTCTGCTCTGGGTAGTGACAACACATTACTAGGGCTGTAATGGCACACGTATTCTGCTCTGGGTAGTGACAACACATTACTAGGGCTGTAATGGCACACGTATTCATCATGTACTGTTACTATTTTGCATGTATTTTTGTGTTTTCAAAATTACAAATTACAAAATATTGATAAAAGAGAATTTTGTTACATTTGATGACTAAGTATTTGTAATTTTTACAAATTACAAATTGTACAAAATACTTTTTAATCTATTTGTGTCCATCTCTGGTTACAATGGTGGCTATATAAATTTGTGAACCAACTGCTTTAGATGGTCTGGAACATGTTTTTAAAATATGATTAAATCGAGCTTTGTGACCATAGGTATGACTCTAAAAAGGAGGATACCTGTGTCCAAAAAAGGAGGACCAAGGCTTAAAAAAAGAGAACATCTATTACACATTCTTCAAATTATATTGTTATCGTGATAATGGCATAAACAATTGCATGAAAAGCTACTTTTGGCATCAATAGTATGTGTGTTTGGGGATTTCACACTTGTTGGCCAAGGAAGGGTGGGGGAAGTGCTGCTAGTTGCTATCGGGGGGACAAAAGGAATACAAGGGGGTAAAATGGAGGACACCACTACAGCAGGCCAGACTGAGGGCTGAAGAGCCAGCCAGTTCAGACAAAATCCTAGTGACTGGTCACCCTTACTGCCAAACGATCATTTTCCACAAAGAGTAAGATAGGGTGATCAGCATCCCTTCCCTCGTCAGCAAGTTTTACCACAGACTGTATAGCAGATTCTCCATATATTGTGGAAGTTTGGGTGCAAAAACAAATTACAGTAACCCAAAAAAATGAGAATGGCTGCTGTTATTTACAGCCACAGAAAACTCACATATGCACTTTCCAATGAACCTGTCACAAAGCTCAAAGCTAGCTCTTCCACATCTTGGAGAGACAAAATTGTGATTCTCATTTCAACTAGATTCAAATTTTTGCGAAAATACTGCAGTCTGAAGGAAAAAGTATTACAAGCGAAACTTACACTCTCTCTACCTCTTAAAAAAGTGACACGATTAAATTCTCTCACAATATATTCACAAACAATACATTTTGCCAACCGGCTACAGATAGAATTAGCCAAATGGGGAGGCTAGTGATGTAAAATCATTATGAACTTCATTAAATAATAATCAGAAAATCTTGCACCCCACAGTTTTAAAATCACTGACCCTTCACAATGTTCCTGGGAAGTTTGCAAAAAGACCCACAGAATAAATTTTCATGGTGGTGTTCACAAGATTGCATACATTTTCATACATATAACAAGATCCATCAAAGATCAAATAGAATAAAGAGAGTAATGACCTGTTCACTAGGATAAGCCTCTAATCATCTCACCCTCTTTGCTGTATCTAAGCACAGTTGCATTGTATCAGAATTTGAACAGGTACAGATCTTTGCCCATACATCACACCTGCAACATTTAGAAAAGATTGGATAAATACTTTTTGAGTTCAAAATCAGTGTCCATGCTGACAAGATTAAGTGCCTGAGCTAGCCTTCTTTTCTCTATCACTATGACACCCCTTTTCACTTTTGGTATGATTGGTCTCAAAATTTGATCAGGTCCAGATTTTCAACCTTACAACAGGACTCCAAATATTGAAAAAGATCTGTTGAAATAGTTTTTGAGTTATTGCGCGAACGAGAGGTAGTTCATCACACAAAAGCATAACAGCACAGATACTGCACAATGAAAGTGGGCTTTTTAGAGTTCAGGCCTGATGGGTCACCAACCGGGATTCCGAAGTGTTTTGTCATGCGGTGGGTGTGGCAATGCACTGTACCAGTGTATGCACCCCAACCTGACCTGACCTGATCTGTTTTCTTAATTAATAACTTCCATTCAAATGTCCATTCAATGAAGACATTTTTTTTTTCAGAAACTTTAACATGCGGAAAATTAAACATAACCTAAGACACAAAAGTAGACAATTTTTCAGAGCTCACCCTGAACGTCTCTTGAGAGGCTTACAAGGGAGCTTCTGTACTTTTCACGAGCTCCCCCGTAATTCAGACCCTGTCTACCTCCAATGCAGATTTGGAAGGTGCCTTACATCAGTAATCTTCAGGAATACATTAGCAAATGGAGCAGTGGAACTAAGTAAGGTAGTAAAGCATCCTGAAAAAAATTACCGAATGAGACATTACATATATATCACAGATGAGTACTTAAAAGAGCAGTCTTTACTGGGATGTTTGCCAGAATTTTCTGCCTCTGCGATTGGGTATTTGAAAGGCTTTGTAACTAAATCTATGGAGAAAAAAAAACTGTGATGATCCACTGCATGCTGCACAGAGTGCTGTGCTTCTAGATCTAATTGAAGCGTTTGATCAAGCTGTGGAAAGTGCAGAGTAGGGGGGTACCCTGTTGTCCTGGCTAAAATCGCCCACTGTGGCCCTATCAAATCTGGCCTCCTAATCCCCCTATATCTAATTGGTGAATTCTCTCCTGCCTCATCACCACCTTAGCTACAGTGTGGTGAGTACTGTATGGCGGCCGTCACATTTTCCATGTGGATACTACACAGTGGTGGTGTCTGAAGTGGCTCCCCATTGGTTCTGTAAAGTGCTTTGGGTGTCTTGAAAAGTGCTATATAAATACAACATTCAACCATACATTCCATCAAGTTCTGTCCACTATAGACATGGCTGTTCAGCACACAAAATTGGATCCGAGTACCAACATCCGCTACATACGTTCTCCTATGAGTATGAGATATGAGAAGAACTACTGGCTTTAGCAAATGATCATAACCTGCCATCAGAAAGCATATGAATGATGAACTGTAGTGGGCTAAGCTTGTTTATTTAGCTGGTATTGAATTGCGAGTTAGATCAAGTAGTATAGCTCTTCTTCAGGATGCAATATGCACTGAGATCAATATCCATAACCTCCAGCAACATTTGGTAGGATTTGTGGCTGTTTGTCCTTTAGCTGAATTGCATGTTTGCAGTTCAGTCTTCCATGCTGGAAAGACGAGCTTCAGTGCGCAGCTGAACGGGGGAGGGGGGGTGGCCCTGTAGTTTATGAGTGCAGTTCTGTGGTCGGCAGAATGAATTCACCCTTGGGACCTTGAGTGAGGCCTTTAACCCCAGTTGCTCTAGGGACTGCTTGACCTGCTTTCTCGATTGTACGCTACTTCGGATAAAAGTGTCTGGTAAATAAATGCAAAATGGTCAGATTCTACAAAAAAAAGCTACACCTGAAAATACAGAGAATTTTCTGACACTAACATTCCAAGAAATTACCAAAAACTGGCAACCCAACATGAAACATGACTATTTTCAATAGCTATTTAGCTGACTACACTGCAAGAGAAGTTCATACTTCTTTCCTAAAAATGAGGAATACTGTTGGGTCCAGTATCCATTTTACTTTGTCTCCACATTGTCAAGACAAAACTCAAGGTAAGCCTGAGGAGCTTTAAAATTAAAACACAAGAAGTGCTTTGGATACTTTTTGACTCCTTTGGTGGGACAGGAGTAGGAATGAGCATTCGAATAAATGTTCTTAATCGATAATCGGGAAAATTAACGATCAGTTATCGATTAATCATAATTTTTTTATATTGTAGTGTGCGGGATATCTGGCGCTAAGCCAGAGTTTTATCTATGTATTGTTATGCAGGGTATCCTTGCACTCATTTGTGATCGGACGTTACCCAGTAGAACTTAAAGAAGATGGATGACCATAGTTAAAATGATGTTTGTATGTTCATTACCATATATTTTTAAATAGTTTTAAAAATTGCAAGATAATGTGTGATAAATTATTAAAATTTGATATATGGAACTTGAAAATGAATTTTTAAAAATGTCACATTCATTTGACTTTAATACAGATGTACACACTAATTTATAGTCTGAATTATTATTATTATTGTTGTTGTTGTTGTTAATTGTTGATTTGAATTGGAAATAAGCACACTGCTGTTGATTAAGTCACAACAACAACAGTACAGTACAGTACAGTTACAGAAAATCAGACTTTGTTACGCTGCTCTTGCACACTCCCAATGTGTACACCTACTGCTGCTCTTGAACTCCCAATGTGTACACCTACATGGCCAGGCTTTCTCCTTGTCAGACTATTCCTCTTCAGGGGCACCCCTCTCTGTACAGGACCTGGGCAGTGGTAGCTGAGGCAGCTAAGAAGGACTCGAAGGCCAAGTTACAATAGAAAAGACTAATGGCAGAGCTGAGGGACTAAGGTCATGATTAGCACCTAGGGTCCAAAACACACAGCTAATCCAGAAAAGCCAGAGCAAGAGAGTAATTAAAAGCGACATCATCCAGGCAGAGCCTGTACGCTAGTGTGGGTGAATTCAAATTGAAATCATGTCGTGGGGGGCGTGGCCATAAGGAATGACCACGCCTGTGGCAGCCAGCTAGCAAACTGGATTCCAGACTGGATAAGACAGTCTTGAGATGTTACAGGCAATCAGTGGCCCCAGCTGTCACCAGGCAGAAACCATCTTGCTTCAAACCCCAAACCCCATGGCAATTAAATCTTAATCTCAGCCTTGCAACAATTTATTTTAATTAGCTATTAGTCTCCTAGATCTACTTGTGGCCTTGATGAAAAGTCCAGTGACTTTTCTTAGTCACTGACTACACTTGTCACTGCCCTTATTATGCTGGTTAGATATTCTAGCAAGCAAGAGGCAGAAAGGTCAGAGAAAACCGTGATGATTTTTTAACACATACTAAGACTCAGCATATCAACAGAGATCCAAAATATCTCCTTCTGCTTATTCCCACACACACACTGGCACAGGCACCCAACAGTGTTCACAGGACGTGCAGATACCAAGTCATACAAATGACTTGGTATACAAACCTTACAAGTGAATTTTACCACTATGACATAATTTTCTCTTACATTCCAAATTTCAGTTCATGGTTCCATTCATTAGATTCAGAGGTACATTCAGATTGATTTCTGCAAGCTCATTATCTAAACATAATGTGATCAGGAAATTTACAGTGACCTTTACAGCACGGTTCTGGAGGTTTCTGTAAAATTCTGCTAATTGTAGGATGAAAGCACCAAGGTGGGATTTATGGCATGTGGATGGCAGCATGCACTAAATTTCTAGTTTTCACATCCAAAAGGTTAAGATAAAGATAAAAGGTGCATATCTATTTACCTTTTAATGGCTTCATCCTGCCTTCTTTTTTTCTCATGTTTTTCCTGAAGATAGGCCCAGTTTGCCTCATTTCTCACCCGGTCGCTCTCACGGGCGATGTCCGATGCATTCTGGATGACTAAATCATCATAGGCCTTCAGGCCAGTTTCTTCAATATACTGACAAAAATGTAAAGTGGCTTCTTCCTCCAGTGCACTCATTTTTCTTCAATTAGACTAAAAGTGCGAGAATGAAGAAAACATGCTTTAATTAGGACAGCATGATCATACCTCATGTTTCGGTGAATGCCTTTCTAACTGGAAATCACAGCGATGGATTTATTTTTCAGAACATGTTGATAAGTGATAAACAGATCCTTGCATGTGAATATTTGCAGATATCTTCTGTCAAGTGTTTATGGCTTAATCTGAATATATTTGCCATGTATTTTGCATTGTGTGAACATGCATGTTGTTTTCCTGTTAGCTGCACTGAGCCCATGGAGAGTTATGATTGGAGGAACAGCCTCCTACTCGTTATAACAGTTGCATCATGCAGGGGACAATTTAATCATACCACTATGTATCTGAACAAGATATTTGACTCAGCTACTACGGTAAGAAAATCATGTTGCTCGGGCAGCATAGCGTAACACCTCTACAAAATACCAGTTCATGGCTTACCCAGCATAAAGATGAAAATATTTTGTAGCTACAACTATTCTGTTTCTCTGATAATTATTTGCACTTACAAAGTTGTTATAGTAAACAAGTTATTCACTGAATATGGAGGCTTATCAACCATATATTCTATGCAGTTTCCGTAGTGGACTCTTAAAGGTTTTCAGAAGGTATTTTCTGCATCAAATAGCATGGCTTGCTCTTCACTCAACTCATTATGCAGGCACCTGTGTGCGTGGGCTTGCTTGTCTACACTTGCAGCATTGTATGCAAAACAATCAAGTGTCACCTTCCCATTAGGTTGCCTTAGTTATTAAGCATATAAATATGTATATATATATATATATATATAAACGTATGAATACGAAATGAACTATAATATATATATATATATATATACATACACATACACACACACACACACACACACACGCACCTGTGTGTGCGTGTATGCCTGAAGATCAGGAGCAGGGTTTGCCTATGTTTACTTTCAGGGGTTGAAAAAACAGGAAAATGTGATTTAACCCCCAGGCTCCTTGCTGGTCTGAACAGCCCTACATGGCCACAATTTCCCAAAGATGGATTCTGCTGTGTATGTTTCATTTCTAAATTTTATAGCCTTTGACCCACAGTATTCATCCTTCTAGATTCTGGATCTACACCAACACCAGAACCACAGATACACTCTTCTATAGGATCCGTAGCAATATTGTGAAAATGGAATGACAAGGAAATTATAGTTTCTAGGCAACCGGACCATACCAAGATGGAGACAGAAAAATTTACAATTTTACGTTTGATTGCACGATCTTAGAAATATTTCTGTGTAAGGTACAATGAATTGAACATATGCTACTAAAGAGTAATACTCACGGTTTGGGTTGAGGCTCAGATGGACACGTTTTGATATATCCACTCACTGAACTAGTTTAATTAATCAGAATCAAGAAATGACACCTTCACAGATCAGTACTTCTCAAGAGGAGGAGCACATCCCGGAGAGAGCCGAGCCGAAGCTGTACCTGGAGAGTCTGTAATGGTGTGAGGAGGAGGCCAGGCATCTTTGTGTCACTGAGCTGGCAGAGCACCTTTTCTCTGACAGTGTTCTTCTGGGCTGCTTAATGCTAGAATTGGGGAGGATGGGAGCTTGGGGCACCAGCCCAGCTCAAGGCTTGCGTGCTGAGATTACAGTAAAACCCCACAGCCTGTCTGCACGCGGAAATGGACAAAGCTGCCCCAAGCAGCAGCTCCCACCTCATCTGCACATGGAGAAACTAGAAGCAAACAGCAGCACAGCCACCAGATGATGCAGAGCAGCTGATCCTGAGTGCCTTCCCTCTCCTCTCCTGCCAGGTTAATCCTGATGTCCGTTATTCCATCGTGTGGCATCTACATGCTGAACTGCACTCGCACGCGACGCTTCTTCCTGTCCTCGTGAGCTGGCTAGGTCTCCTGAGTAACCCGTGCTTTCCCAGGTACCTATTTCTGTCAGAGATGCAGAGGATTAATGAGGGATTCTACATAGCATTTCTGAAAACAAAGACCGAGCTCTCTGCACTCTCTGAAAATCTCATCTGCTTTCCTTGTTCCCTCCCTCCCTCTCTCTCTCCCTCCCTCTCTCTCTCTCTTTGTGCTGTAGTTTCTCTACTCTCAGCAGCCACTAACACAATATTTCAGAACCACAGACAGCTCCGTCAAGGGTGAGGGGCGGGGATTGCGTGACTAGAGAGGGGGCGGGCAGTGAAACGTCAAGCAGGAGGGGGTGGAACAGATCACGCGCCACAGCAAGCCTGCTCTCTCAGGGACATGGACTCATTTCAAAAAGCATCTTGCTGTGGCAGCTGTGCAAATCCATGGCCATCAATATGGCTCCCCTCTGTCCCTGCCTTGTCTCTCCCAGCAGTAGCACGGTTTTGTTTGGGTGCATCTCTGTGGGAGCCAACCTCCTCCTATAAAAATTAGTGACTGAATATATAAAATATTTCATATTAATTATAATGTGCTTTTATCATGAAAGCTGTGTACTTTTGGGGTTTTCCTCACTGTGTATGCACATTTTACATGAATTTATTCAATGTATAAGACACTACATATACAGAGAAGGACATCAGATATGCATCTGGAAGGGTACACTGGAAATGTTATTCCCCTGGAATCATACACTCCTTTCATTCACTCCTCCTGCCAAAACCACTCTCCCGCAGCCTATTTTCTGTCCTGCCCGCAGAACATTAACCTCTTCATTTAATTAGCCCAGGCTTTTATGGCCTCTGTTAGGGTTTAACGTGTTAAACACTTAACCACCTGGTACAAATACAGAAACCAAGGCCAGTCCCTAGGAAACCATTGTTGTCTTTGAAATAAATTAATTAACTCTATAGGCTCTCTTGGGCTATGAGGTCATGTCTGTATAGCTTTGCTGCAATATAGTGCTGTAATAGACTGCTTAAGGTCAGAGGAAGCAGCTGGGGAGGTTTTGTGGTGTTCTGCATGCTTAGTATATTTGCTGTTGCGCTCTTGTCTCACATGTTATCTGACCTTTATTGACCCTTTGAAATATTGCAGGCTACTGAAAGACCGTTGACTGATATCCAGTACAAATTTGTATTTGTATTTGTAGCCTGCATCCCGCTGCAGTCTGCGGGACGGGGCAAGGTGAGATGTGGGCAGAGCGAGATGTCACGCATCTACCATATTGCATGACATCAAACGAGATGTACTTGACATATGCTGCAACTTAAATTGCTGAAACATAGATCACCATTGCCTTCAAACTTAAGTGAGTGGAGTATAAAATGAGTAGAGAGTTTTAAATGATCCCAGATGAACCCACCGCTGTCAGGGTGATTGCCTGTGCGACCGTGTCCTTTGTGCCTTTCTCCTTTTGGCCAGCTGGTGTGGCTGGCCATCCTCATCCTCTTCCGTGTTGTTTGCCTCTAGTGTGTTGTAGCTGCTCCCCAGACTGCTGCATAGCTCCGAGGGCTGAGCATGTGGCTCTGTTCTTCCCTGTGTCATGGGTTCAAGGCCGGCCTTCTCTTACGTTGTGTTTGTTCCCTAGTGTTCCATTTTCCCTTTTGAGTTTTTCAGTTCTAGTTTACCCTCCTTGTGTGTTTGATTACTCTGTTCCATTTATTTTCCTAGTGTAGTTTTCTTTGGTTTTCTCAGTTTCGGGTTTCTTATGTTCCTTAGTTCAGTATTCGTTAACCTTAGTTGGTTAATTGGTTCCACTTGTTGCTCGTTGTCCTGTGCCCTTTATGATTGGTTTATTGCCCCATGTTTTGGTCTCCAGTTGGTCATTGAGTTCTATTGGGGATGTAATGGTGGTTGGCTGTGTGTATGCATGCTCTGTGTATGCATGCTCTGTGTATGCATGCTCTGTGTAGTTTTCTGTGTCCTCCTCCCTAGGTCGTTTTCTGTGGTTTCCTTAGTTAATTTATCAGTGTTTTCTTGTATGACCCCTCGTGGTCCGTTTCTTTTGTAGTTTCAGTCCCAATAAACCCTGTTTGTTTTTCTGAGCTGCAAGTGGGTCGCCACCCTCATTTTTTTTCCTGCTGGCACCATGCCACGCTGCCGTCGGATCTCTGACAACTACATCATTTAAGATGCCTTCATGAAGTTTGGATGTACGCAACTTAATCCTGAGCTCCTGCTCAGTTTGTTTCCATGTCTTTTCAGTTCAATCAAAACACAGCAGGTTATGTCAAAATGTTTACTGTAATTCAAACTGTTTTGATAAATCACAGAGCACAGGGCATAGGAATGTTTTTGTAGAACTTGACAGGAAGTAAGAAAATTTTAATATCATCTTTTGTAACAGAAATTACCCCACAAGCTTACTTGCTGATGTGGTCCGTCGATTGATTCATGGGGTTCTAGTACCGTGTGCTCTGTGATGGCATCCTGTCAGTGGGGTTCCCATGCTCTGTGATGGCATCCTGTCAGTGGGGTTCCCATGCTCTCTGATGGCATCCTGTCCGTGGGGTTCCCATGCTCTGTGATGGCATTCTGTCCGTGGGGTTCCCATGCTCTGTGATGGCATCCTGTCCGTGGGGTTCCCATGCTCTGTGGTGGCATCCTGTCTGTGGGGTTCCCATGCTCTGTGGTGGCATCCTTTCCGTGGGGTTCCCATCCTCTGTGGTGGGATCCTGTCCGTGGGGTTCCCATGCTCTGTGATGCATCCGGTCCGTGGGGTTCCCATGCTCTGTGATGCATCCTGTCCGTGGGGTTCCCTTCCTCTGTGATGCATCCTGTCCGTGGGGTTCCCATCCTCTGTGGTGGCATCCTGTCCGTGGGGTTCCCATGCTCTGTGATGCATCCTGTCCGTGGGGTTCCCATGCTCTGTGATGCATCCAGTCAGTGGGGTTCCCTTGCTCTGTGGGAGGCATCCTGTCCGTGGGGTTCCCTTGCTCTGTGGGAGGCATCCTGTCCGTGGGGTTCCCATGCTCTGTGGTGGGTTGGCATCCCATCCATGAGTGTTTGGGAGGATGAACTTTCTATTGCATGGAAAGATGATTTTTTCACGAAGTAATTGTAAATGTATTGTATTGTATTGTTAATTTTCTGGAAGGGCATTAGATTTTCATTTACCCTTAGATTGATTATTGGTTAGTCTGAAGACAGCTGCATCGATCTTGGCTCCCTTTGACAGCATAGATTTTTTTTAATTTTAATTCTTTTTAAGTGTAATTTTTTTTCACCTATAGCGTAAAGGTACAAAATTTTGGATATAAACAATGGCGTAAATCACCAAATACCTGCTAATATATTCATCCTTTCGGAAGTCGCTGGAGAAGCCTGGAAACAAGGTGAATAGGCCAGCATTCAGGCCAGACTAAAAGCTAACCCCTTCAAGACTCCACTTCCTACAGTTTTCCTCGTGCATGTCTGATCGATTCAAAATAAAACGGATTGAAATCCAGCTTTAACTCAAAAACAGAAGAATTTAATTAACTGCTGCAGCAAGTTTCTGACAGAGATGTGGCTAGACAGCTCCACTCTGGATACAATTATTAAGCTAGCAGGACTCACCATTTACTGAGCAAACAGGACATTGTACTCGCAATTGGCAGTGGTCTGTTCATTTATAGCAATAACTCCTGGTGCTCGAATACTACCATCATCAACAGACATTACTGCCCTGACCTGTTTATTCTGCTACTCAAGTACAGGCGCTATGTATATTCTTCCAGATGCTAACTCTAAGCTAGCATTAGCACAGCTACACAACAATATATATAAGAAACTGTCTGTTTACCCTGATGGCATTTTTATTGTTGCGGGTGATTAATCAAGCTGATCCTAAAGTAGTTATCCATAAATTCCACCATAGCATAACATGTACCAGTAAATGAAAGAGAACATTTGGCCAAGTGTATAGTAGATGTTACCAACCAAATCCTCATTTATTTAATGTATTTCCAAATCAGAAGCCGTGGATGACACAAGAAGTATGTAGCCTTCTTAAAACCAGGATGCAGCTTACAGACAGGAGATGCAGGAGCATGCAGCACAGCCAGGTCAGCCGTAAAGAAGGGCACCAAGGCAGTTAAAATATAAACAACTACTAGTCTTATATGTACTTTATATATTATTATTATTATAAATAATATAAATTCTATATATAATACAGACGATTTACCCTTATGATGAGTAAAAACAGAGATTTACGTTTTCCCTCACCCGGACGCGTGGACATCGGGGGCGGTGCCCCTGGATTGGCAGATTGGGGTGGTGGTCACCCTCTTTATGAAGGGGGACCGGAGGGTGTGTTCCAACTATAGGGGGATCACACTCCTCAGCCCCCCTGGTAAGGTCTGTTCGGGGTTCCTGGAGAGGAGGGTCTGTCGCATTGTCGAACCTCAGATTCAGGACCGTGGAACGGTGGACCAGCTCTATACTCTCAGCAGGGTCCTGGAGGGTGCATGGGAGTTTTCCCAACCAGTTTACATGTGTTTTGTGGACTTGGAGAAGGCATTCGACCGTGTCCCTCAGGGAGTCCTGTGGGGAGTGCTCCGGGAGTATGGGGTGCCGGCCTCCTTATAAGGGCTGTTCAGTCCCTGTATGACCGGTGTCAGAGCTTTTTCCAAATTGTCGGCAGTAAGTCGGACTCGTTTCCGGTGAGGGTTAGGCTCCGCCAGGGCTGCTCTTTGTCATGATTCTGTTCATAACTTTTATGGACAGAATTTCTATGCGCAGCCAAGGCATTGAGGGTGTCCGGTTTGGTGACCTCAGGATTAGGTCTCCACTTTTTGCAGATGATGTAGTTCTGTTGGCTTCTTCAGATAGTGACCTTCAGCTTTCACTGGAGCAGTTCGCAGCCGAGTGTGAAGCGGCTGGGATGAGAATCAGCACCTCCTAATCCGAGACCATGGTCCTTAGCCGGAAAAGGGTGGAGTGCTCTCTCCGGGTAGGGAGTGGAGGAGTTTAAGTATCTCGGGGCCTTGTTAACGAGTGAGGAAAGGATGGAGCGGGAGATTGACAGGCGGATCGGTGCGGCATCAGCAGCGATGCAAGTGCTGCATCAATCTGTCATGGTGAAGAAGGAGCTGAGCCAAAAGGCAAAGCTCTCAATTTACCATTCGATGTACATTCCAACCCACACCTATGGTCATGAGCTGTGGGTAGTGACCGAAAAAACAAGATTGCGAATATAAGCAGTTGAAATGAGTTCCCTCTGCAGGGTGGCTGGGCTCTCCCTTACAGAAAGGGTGTACAGTTGCTGCTCCTTTGCATCGAGAGGAGCCAGATGAGGTGGCTCAGGCATCTGGTCAGGATGCCTCCTCGACGCATCCCTGGTGAGGTGTTCTGGGCATGTCCCACTGGGAGGAGGCCCCGGGGAAGACCCAGAACATGCTGGAGAGACTATGTGTCTCGGCTGGCCTGGGAACACCTCGGGATTCCCCCGGAAGAGCTAGACAAAATGGCCGGGGAGAGGGAAGTCTGGGTTTCCCTACTTTGGCTGCTGCCTCCACGACCCGACCCGGAAAAGCGGTAGATATTGGATGGATGGATAAATATTATTAAATATTATTATTATTGTGCAGGTTTGGTCACCTTATCTTAAAAAGGACATTGCGGCCTTAGAAAAGGTGCAGCGTAGGGCCACAAAAATGA
>JAODKM010000035.1:17037753-17054891 GCA_026780845.1 Petrocephalus sullivani | reverse complement strand
CTATTAGTTAAGTTCTCCCCAAGCGAGCCTGATGGGCCGAATGGCCTCCTCTCGTTTGTATAGTTCTTATGTTCTTATGTTCTTATGTTACAGTTCGCAAGCCGCATCCACAATGTCACATTGTCATCTTGGGCACCATCCAGGTATGTGAGAAGGCAGACAGCATGGATGGCCAGAGCATGCATTTACACATTAATGGATAAGCATAGTAGTCACTCAGTTCACCTGGAATGCATGTGTTAATTGTTTGTTATGTTGCTTAATTTAAATTAAATTGTATGTGTGTTTGTGTGTGTGTATTTTTCTGAAGTTGTCAGGGTCGGTGCCTGTCTTTCCCCCATTTGGCCAGCTGGTGTTGCTGGCCATCCTGACCCCCCCTGTGTTCCTTACCCCTGGTCTGCTCCCTGCACTCCCTAGACTGCTGCATAGCTCAGTGGGCTGAGCATGTGACTCAGAGTCCCTACAGCAGGAGTTCAAGGCTGGCCTTATGCCAGTCTTATCTGTTATTTTGTATTTTATAAGTTTGTTTCCTGTTCTCCCTTTTTGTTTAATATATTTGGTTCTGTTTTAACCCTAGTGTGTACCTTTGGTTTCAGTTAGTGTTTTAGTTTCAGTGTCTGTAGTGTTCCCCTTAGTTATTTAAGTTGATGATCCTCACCTGTTCCTTGTTACCTGTAGTCTTGTTAGCCACACCTGCCTCCTGTTAGTCGTTGTGTTCTGTGTATTTTAGTTCCTGTCTGTGTCCTGTTTGCTAGTCGGTCATTGTATTGTTTCTGTAGTAGTTGCATTGTTTCGGTACCTGTTTAGTGTAAGCCCTTTTTCCAGTTGTATTTTCTTAGTTGGTTTATTCAGTGTTTCTGTTTCTGATTTTTGTTGTGACCCCTTGTGGTCTGTTTTCTTTTGTAGTTTTCCCCAGTTTTTGTTTTTTCCCAATAAACCCTGTTTTTGTTCCGGAGCCACAAGTGGGTCGTCACCTTATTCCCCCCTGAATTCTGCCTGCACTATGCCCCGCCGGATCCATGACAGGAGTTAAATTTAATTAAATCTCTTATGTATACGGTGTGTTTCAGCCCCAACAAGTAGACTACTCAAGTCTGCAATATATACTTTCATTTTTTATTATTTTTATTATTATTAATAATAATTATTATTTATAATAATGAAAACACACAGATTTGCACAGATAGGTTCAAGAAAGTAAATGCCTTCGTTGATTTTCTTATGACAAATGTTGAAATTTATTTGACCTGTTTAGCAAAAAAAGGGATTTGCAAATGGAATTTCATTTAATTTGTGTAAATATGATTACTATTGTCAAGGTTGATGCAATCACATGTATCAGTATTCATTACCAGTTCTCTTATGATTAATAAAAATGAACTCTGCTTTATTGTAAATTAATTTCACTACAACACCAAAAAATATTTACCACTAGATGGCAACAAGTGATAATTTTTGTTCACACGAACAACTTCACGGTAAAAGAAGGACCCCGAAATTCTTTACAACGATGCTGTTATCAGATCATGCAAATTCTATTGCACGTTATTTATCTTAACTAAAAATGTAAAGGGTTAAATGAGTTTGTAATCTATATGTTCTAATCAATGTGCCATAACGAGGTTATCTGAAAATGGGCCAACAAGCAACTAGAGCCCTACAAAACAGCAACATCATTCTTATTTTAAACTGATTTTTTTCATGCTCTGTTTTAACAGTTAGTGCATTATTATTATTATTATTGTTGTTGTTATTGGTGTTGTCATATTTGCTATTAGTATTGCGACCTTACATTTTAAGAAACATTGTTTTGTTTAGTGTAAAAGAAAACTTTTGGTTGTCTAACGAAAACATAAGCTGCTGAATATACACGTAAATTGTCTCAAATGATATTCCAATAAATAATTCTGCAAAATCGACCTACGACGTAAGCCGATTACTGCATTCGTTATTTTTCCTAATAACATTTTAATGCAATTTGTTTTCTTTTATTTCAACCCACTGCAATAGGAGTTCTTAATAAAACCGACTACTGCAAAATACGAATGAATGAAATATATTATATTATGTAACACGTTTTAATTTGTACATAAATGTTAGCAAAAGAGAATGCACTAAATATTTACTAATACTGTAAAATGACAGCGTACTTTCAGATTTTTTTTTGAATGACTACTGGACTTATATGACTTACTAACAACCACTTCTAATGTTTGTATATACCCAGTCTAGTGTAATTCGTGATTCTCAATGAGAAGGATCATTAAAAGTGGTCAAACGGCAAGAGTGTAGTCCTCGACTTGATAATGGATTGCATTCAGGTGCGGATGCTGTTTTATGGGCTGCTGTTACTGATTCCAGTATATTTGGGGCTGGTGCTTCGCATATTCTGTGCGGTGTTTGCGTCTCTCCTTGTTTCTGCTGTTTGCATAGCATTCATTGGACGAGCGCTGTATACGTCTGTCGGTCAAATGACAGCCCATTTTGATATATATATATATATATATATATATTTAATGCAGCCTTAGGACTGACGCAGTTCATTTGTTGCACAAACTCAATGAGTAACTTAAGTCTTGGTCAAGTGTGTAAGAAAGTTGCTTGGTTTGTAAGTTTCCGGACGGAATATCAGAAGCAGCCAAATATCTGCAGCAATAACCACTCGACGTAGACCACAAAAATGCTTTATTACTTTAATGTTTCTTGTTTTATATCATTCTTATTCGATTTAAATGTTAGTCGCGAAACAGTCAAAAATTCTTGCGGAAAACAGGTTTTTGTCAAAACAGAGTAATGTCTGTATCCTGTTATCGAACAACCAAGTGTATGCATAGAAAGCAATTATAAAAATATATTTAAAAATGCTTGAAATGTCGAATAATTTTTTTAAACACGGGATGGCGCGGATGTATGTTTTTTTTTTATTATAATTTCTGTGAAATGCTTCGGCTCTGTTACCAGATGCCAATATTAGATACCAAACACAACTACAATACAGTTAAAGTTTGACGTAGTGATTTCGACCTCTGCTTGGCAATAACGTAAACGTGTAATGTCTACTAGTATTCAAACAAATAGGATTTTATTTTTTTTTGCCTTTTAATGAAAATAATAGCAATGTACTACTGTTAATACTAAACAATGTCGGAGTTGAATGATTCCTTTACATCACAAATGAAATGTGCGCGTTGTTTGATCACTGTAGGTATCTCTCCACTGAGCGGCACTGCGTAACGAAACAGTCTCTTTTGGGCTCATTCCGTCCTTCACTATGTGCTTTCCACATATTGAGAATCGGATGAATTATTTAATTGTACACTTTGAATGAATCATACGGATCTCTGGAAATCTGTAATACAAAACATAAAATGTGTAATCTGAAGAGATACACTGAAATGTCTGAATAGTAAAATAATAAGGATATTTTTTATATTACAAGTGAATCCTAAAAAGTGACATTTTCGCGTTATCCTAACTTAATTTTTGACGTGATTTATACAAATTAATTCTTAATAACGCTGAAAGATGTCATTTACAATTGTACACTGGAACTTGTGCAACTTGATTTCAGTGTTGTAATTTTTTCTTGTATTTTCTTAAAAGTTGCTTGCTATATGTAGCGTTGATAAATATCCCTGTTGATCACTTGATTGATTACCTCTCTCAAAGGTCACCCGGGCGTGCCGTAATTTCCTTGCGCCCGAGGCTACCGTTTCACTTTTAGTCTGGCGCGACAGCACCAACTATACAAATTATGTTTGTATTTTAACCCTTACATAACCTCCCAAATGGATCAATGTATAAAAAAACCCCGACCTGTGCATTCTAAAACACAACTGCACACATGTGAATGCAAATATACAAGAAAGATAAAAATGTTAGAAAAATAAAAAAATTTAAAACACGTTTCATTGGGTAAATTTTCTTTTTCCATCGGTTAGGATACGGGTGAATTTCAAATACAGGACAAGCTATTAATTTGGCAATACTAGCAAGGGTCTTGAACCCAATTAATTTCTAATAATTACAGCCCACAGGGCTAAGCTGATCTCGCTAGCCCTCCCTGGCTCTGCCATTTCGAGCCACTGAGGTCAGCGTATCACAATAAAATATGTATTTTGAGAGTGGTCACGAGAACAGTGAGTTATTGCAATGAAAACTGTTTCCATTTAGCTCCCTCAAGCTGTAGCCATGGGTCTAAAAAGGCCGTTTCCCGCAACTCCCGCCTCGTTTCAACCTATTAAAATATTTAATGGCACTTTAGGCTGAAGTGTACTATAACTACTGTTCAATAATCAAATTAATCATTCTGGTCTAAACCGACAAAGCAACACGCAGTGCTTCGACTATCATTTTTCCCACAAATAAATGTGTTTCTTGTATAGATCATTTCCATAGGAAAAGTTTATATACCATCTAGCATGAATAAGATACGAAATAACGAAAGAAAAGAAAAACATTCACTGGATAATGGTTTTAGACCTCAACAAAAATGCCTTATTACGTATTACGATTGATATGACAACGAAATCACGACATGTCAGTAGCCTAGTTTTATAAGAAGTCAACTGAATATATATTCGTGTGATAAGCTACATTGTATGAAATATATAAGAAACTATTAAAATCATTTTAAATACACTTACTTTTCTGGCGCAGAAAAGGATAAAACCCTACGATCATACTAATTAATTTAATAAATGTATTGTCACATACAAGTCATAACAAAATATGCAAATAAATGGATATTGCTAATCATCATTATTTCTATAATTGATACAATTCATGTGTAGCCTAATACGTTTCCTTTAAATTGGAGGTTTATTTGCTGCGTAATGATTCATGTAATTCACTATAAAAAAGACGCCGATTTACGGTCCAGAAACCTTAACAAATGACTTTGATAATGCAGGCCTGGATTTTGCAGTGTTTCGGGACCGCGAAGATAGCGGAGCACCTTCTGAAGACTGACACAGCTGAGTGGTTTCAACAAGAATATTTTATAATTTTGACGTTATTAGTCGATGCGAGGCGGCAGAATGGGAAATACGAATTGCGTAGAGAGTAATAATATTTACGTACACGCTCGGTAAAACGCTTAATTCGAAGTACGTCAGAGATTAATGATAGTCTCCGCTGCGAAAAATGGGCAGCGCTGTATTTCAGATGTGGGCTGCGACTCTCCACCTCTCCTCGCCTCGGGGGAGGGAGAAAGTTTGCAGTAATCTTACAGTATCAATGACGATGGTAAAATACAATTAAAACACGTGCGATATTTAATGAAAACATTTTACATTGATAATTTAGCTGCGCATCGATCAATGTCTCCTAATTTAAGCATAAAGGTACATCGTTTCATTAACATTCATTATAATTAATGTCTCTGGTTATCTCTAGGTCTATGCTAACGAGTGGCTGTTTCTGACTCGGTGATCTTTGAAGATCTGACTCGAAAAAAAGATCTTATAACTATTGTCATGTGACAAGATCAGTAATACCGAGCGATAAATCCTTCCAAACTTTTTGGCGGCGTCGGCTGTTTTGCTATGCGCATGTGCGAAGGTGTCCAAACTGACAATGTTGGAGAGATAGCGAGACTGGATTGAGAAACAGAGAAAAGGACAGAGAAAAAAGAAAAAGGAAGACAAGATCCAACAAAAAATCAAACAAACCCACGTCGAAAGAGTGGCACCATGAGGTCCAAAGGCAGGGCACGGAAACTGACCACGAGTAGGTGCAATACCCCTTTCTATGCATTTTGAAACTGCCATCTTGCACATGTATTTCTCTGGCATCAGTGCGTTCATGTCTTAATATAGTTATACCCGGTATTCTTTACAATACTGTCAGTGGGGACTGATCTCTCTTCGCACTGTTTCCACTTATCAGTCACTTGATGGAAAAGCAAAGTGATTTTCGTGGCGATATCTCGGGTGCCAGAAAGAAGGGGACACTGAGAACTTTGTGTGCATGCAAAATAACTACAAAAGTTGCTGTGTTGCAACGGAAGCTAAGTAGAATGAAATATTAACGGGTTTGCGTTGCATGTAGTGGGCGCTGTAGCGTAATTTGCCGGTCCGATTCTGCTGCGCCGCTCCTGCGCTGCTCTGGGTCCCGATCACTTCAATTTGCAGAAGCAACTTTGAAAAGGCAGGTGGGCTTAAGTTTACAGCATTGGACATGAAACATCCAGCACCAAGGACTCGATCATTTAAATTTTAGCAGGTACCCCAGACGAATTCTTTGTAACTTTTAATAGACACGACAAAACATTTTTTTTACATTGACTTTTTATTAATTGTTAAGATTGGTCGATGATGCGAATCAGTTAAAAATGTAGCCTACATTGGTTTTTATACTGACATTTGTGAGAACGTTTAACATTAGAGAACTTGTGGAATAAGTGGAAATCTGTGACATATTTGTGTTTTACAGAATGTGCGGTCGGGGATATTAATGTTGTTTAGCAGCAGAAATAAATTTCATACACTCTGCGTAGCTTATTCTTAAGTATAGTTGTTCCTCTGCCTGCATCGCCGAGCGGCTCGCCCTGCTTTCCTTTGTAGTTGCAATTATTTGCGGATGCTTAATGTTAAAAACAACCCCACTCTCGAATGCGAGCAGTTGCGAGTAAAATGTTAGACTGAGAAAAATTCTCCTGCATGTTTCAGTAAATATTCAGTAATATTAACTTTTACAAATGTTTTTCAAAATAATTTCGATGATTGGACAATTTCGACGAGTAAGTGTGTAAATTGTATTTACAAAATGTTAATAATGAGTATGTGATGAAATTCATCATTAAACTATCCTCGTTTAAAATGAACAATATGTTATTGTCGAAGTACCTATGGATTTATGATCAGTCCTGGTGTGTATTGATTGCATTTTGTTTATATATCCAGTTTCATTATTAAGTTATTTGAAAGAAAGACTTTTTCGGGGCAATGCTTTAGAATATATGGAAGGTATTTCTGCGTATTGGCAAATAGCTTCCTTTTTGGTAGAAAAAAAAGCACAGCAGGTCAGATTTGTACCAAAGCAGGATGATTTGCTGGTGGTGACTGCATGTATCCTACTCAGAATATCTCACTCCTGTTGCACCCAGACTACGGACTTTTGTCTCAAGAAAACTGCACTGAGGCGTGAGGATCACCGCAATCAGCGGCTGTTTTTTCTCGCACATATTAGAATCGCCTTGGTCGGTTTTATAGTACTATAATACATTTTAAGATTCATAAATTGTGGTATAGTAAAACTGAATGCTATTCGCATGTGATTTTTTAAAACATGTTACTTAAGCTCGATTTCAGTCATTACAAGACATATATCAATAACGAATAGTTTAGCGGTACTTATAGTGTTATAGTCTTTGAAGCTGCTTAGACATACCTGCTGATTTCAGCACACAACAGCACAGTGACGATCAAACGAAACAAATCAATCGTAAAACTGACAGCTTAACACCAATTGTAAGTCCAGCCAGCGCCTCGGGAGTCAGCCAAGCCTCCGACGCACCTTTCCTTCTAGGAAGTTTCTGCACACAGAGTATCTGAATAGTATTTTGCAGAACACAACTTCCAGAAATAGTACAGATTCATAGGTAGTTACGCGGCCAAATGAGTCAGGTAGCGTGAATAATTACAGTCTGCCAAATAATATTATTCGGGGAAACATTTACGTTTAAGTAATGATGCTGATTTGGATTACGGCTATAGTGTGCCTAATGCAGTTCAGATAGAAAGCGCTAAATAACAAACAAATGTTATCATGCATGTTAATATTCTTTACATTTGTGTACATCTAAAGGTTACACCTCTTACATATTTTAAAAATTGAATGGTTTAACGCTGTTAATTAGGCCAGGTTATACATAAAACAAAATCGAGAATAAAAAGTATCCGAAACACAAAACTTTCATAGGCTTTCGTCGTCTTATATCTATATTTTATCTCTATTTATATCGTTTTATAGTTATATCATAGTTTCATATAAAGGGAATCATCCCAGCCATACTTAAATATAACGTTTTATTTAAGATTGAAGAGAATTTTACCAATTAAGTCCCAGGGGCAGGATGTCCGGCGGTCCCTAGGGATCCGCGTCGCCTGGCCTGCAGCCAACTCTGCGCAACACCGAGAGTGAATATTAAAGTATGAATGAATGTAACTATGTTCACAGTGCAGCTCTCGCTCATTATTTAAACGTATGCTCTGATCTGTTCGGTCTGCCATAACGTTTTTTTGTTCGTTAACAAGTAGGCTTTACGTACATATGTCATGTAACATGTATAATGCGAAAGTATTACTAACACACGTCCTGCGTCTGGTTTAAGAATGCAGGTGCTGATTGCTGAAAAGAATGATCTTTTTCGAGCTGTTTTAGGTGTATCATGCCTCCTGCCAGATGCATACGATACACTCGTTTGTATGTGATCGAAGCCGAATATGTGGCATTTGATATGCGTCTCGATTGCATATCTATTATATGTTTTTTTGATGTATATGATATGTCATGATCATATGGCATGACGTTCCAAACCGTGATTTATAAAATTTAATTTTCATGTTGCACATCAAGAATTCTCCAGTTTAAGAGACACAAAGTTCTTAGTTACATTGTAAGAAAAAAAATCAGCGAACGATATTCTTCCAAAATGCGTCAGGCACTAAAATTCAACAACTGTAAGCTCTAATAGGAGAATGGTAAATTCAGGGTAGTCGTTTAGTTTTCAGAGCTTTAAGGATGGGACATTTTTGTAAAATAATGGGCAAAGTGGCTTACATTTAAATGACCCTGTTGTTCTTTTTGATAATAAATATCCCCTTTTTATGACATATTGTGGGACCATTTTTCAAACTTATTAGATGCTTAACTACATAATTTCCCTCTAGTAAAGATAATTTTCCTGGGGATAGGGGAATGATTTGTGTGTTGGGGCTTGATCCTGATGTCTTCATTTTATCAGGAGGATTAATTCAAAATTAGGATTAATTAGAAAATATGTCATAATTTTGCTTCCTGGCCTTGACTAAAATTCAGCAATTTGGTATAATTAGACATGTCCAGCAGGGGTAATATTCGGGAACAGCAACAGTGCATGCTTCTTCATCACAATAACCCTCAACTATGTTCTCATGATTTCTAAAAATTATAGATATTAAAATGAATAATGTACCAAACAGTCCATCATTTTTACAGATGGTGTTTCCACTTGCTGCAGCAGCTCAGTTCCAGAGCAGCCCTTGCCTTTGTAGTATATGTAAATGGCAGAGGCATGGAGGGATTCAGCCTACGTGTGATGATGTGAAATTACATGTGAATGAGCATTGCATGAATGCTCCGTGTGCCCCCCTGCTGGGCCACCCTGCTGCCCCCGGCAGAGCTTCATTCCCTACGAGTGCGTCCACATTGTGTAATGGGCCATGCATCAACTGTTTGTCTGCTGTAGCTCATTATAAGCACAATTCAAAAGGGTTAATGGATCAGGCCATTTAAAAGGTGAGAGAAGTGGCGACTGGAGGAACCCTATTAAAGAGCCGTTGTGGAGGGAGTCCGTCCAGGCCGCCCCGCTTAGCCGCTCTGCTTAGCCGCCCTGCTACTCTATTCCCTTTTTAGGGTCTGGTAAATAAATGTGACCTATGTCCAGTTTTTATTTAGCTTCTGTCACAGCTAATACCGAAGGTAATACCGTTTAACCTTCCTTTCACAGCACGCTCGTGACTTCGGCATGTTTTTAGCTTTAGCTTTAACACACATATATTGCTTATTCATAACTTATAGAACATTAGATGTATTTAGGGATGAGTGAAATGCATTTAGATACATTCAGTATGAATTTCTAGGTTTCTGGCCACTGTGCAACATTCAAACAGGCCAAACAGAGGAATCACTCTCGAAATGCCACAGGGATGCGATGTATTATTATACTGTGCCTCCTTGAAAATTCTGAAAATATGTCTCTTAAAATGTAATGTAACTCTCTTTGCAGGCACTTCTGGCCCAGGTCTCTATCAAAGTGTACAGATGTCAACACTAGGTGATATTTGTTGCTGGAATTGAAATTGTTTATAAATTTAAATTATTTGTTCAAATATCACATTTGGCACAACAACCTAAGACATGAAATCTGACAGACAGGGAGAAACAGGTCCTCTGGGTTTATGCTGCTTAAAATAATCTGTCTGGATTCATATAAACAGACTGCTAGTGATCAGATACAGTTAGTTTTCCAAGCTGAAAAATGTGTGCATCTTTTAGCCCTAAGTAGGTATGATGACCAATAAGTCATTGATAAATTGATGGTTGGTTTGTGGAACTAATGTTTCTGTTAAAAATGGGAACACTTCACTTAAGGCTCTTAGGCTCCTTTTAAAGTGAAGATGTGTGTGAAATTGTTACTTTGGCTGGGGTTTTTAAGATGGCATTTGGCCCAAGTTGCTGTGGCATTGCGTATGACAGAGAGCCTGGAGGGTGAAGCCGCATGGAGAGGGGTCGGGCGACTGCTGTGACCCAGCCAGACTATGGGAATGGCTGGGAGAGCCTGGCTGGGCTGGGAACTCCACTCTGTTTACCACAGGGAAATCACACCAACACAGAACAATGAGCTAACCTTACCCTTTGAAAAAAAATAATTTCTTTTTCTTCTTAAAGGTCACAAAGATATAGATAGGGAGTCTGCACAAAAGAATTTAGTCTGGGACTCACACATGCCAGCACTGAGGTCATTTAAATGTTCCTTAAAATGAGGCTAATTTTTATAACTGTGTGTGTGTGTGTGGATTATGTTTCTATTACACTGTGGGGACCAAATGTCTCCCAAAATGTGATAATAACCTGTTATTTTGAAGTTGTAGGGACCATTTTTCAGGTTCCCACAATGATCTCAAATCCAAAAACTAAAAATGCCAAAAATCTTGTTTGGTTATTTATGGTTAAGGTTAGAGCTGGGTATGGGTTAAGGATGTCATGTAACGATTAGAGTTCCCCCCTTAAAAGTGAATGGAAAGTCCCCACAAAGTTATAACTACAAACATGTGTGTGTGTGTGTGTGTGTGTGTGTGTGTGTGTGTGTGTGCGTGCATGATTAAGAAGTTGGTTATTATTGTAACATATTAATAGTGGGCTAGACTCTTGTTCCAGTGGAAACTGTTTTTGTGTTTGAGAAATTACGTCTGTTATAGCTAAAGTCCTTCAGGGTTCTGAATTCTGTAAAATCAGTCACATTTTGTTCAACCAAGGAAATGTGATGTCCCAACAGAGAGCAGCGATTCACAGCTTGCTTTGGTCCTTGGCAGACCAAATTCTCCTGAAGACTTCATAGTGTAAATGACATCAGTGCTGGAGAAGGAGTTCGAATTAAGTTTGCGTTTTTGTGCTTATATACTTTTCAGAATGTATCAGCATTTACATGCCTATGCCGGGGTCTGAGTAAGTTGGTGCGAGTTTGTGCATATTTTGGTGTTCAATTTATTTTTAAGGTGAGGAAACCTATTCATTTAAGCCAGGCTGGTCTTACATTTACATTCTCATTCCATCAAGTGTCTTAAACATTTCTGCACCTGCAGGTGAAATGAGATTTGCTGCTTACTTGCTGTTCATATGAGTGTGGGTACACAGGGATTCTTAAGTTTTTTTGAATACCCATTTTTACTCACCTAACAACACATGGTGAGAGCACAGCTTGGGGTCAGAGCACAGGGTTTGCCATTTATTCGACATCACGGAGCATTTTTTTGGGTTTAAGTACCTTACCTGAGGGCCCAGCGCTGATGTGACTACTCTCCCGATCCAGGGCTTTGAACTGGCACAGAGGCCTAACCTACAGAGCCACACAGTGGCCAGCATAGGGCTGCAGGAAGGACTCTTTTCAAGGTCAAATGCACGTACTGTGCTGGTATGTGTTAGTACTCAAGCGTAGTGGACACTCTGACGTTGTATTTTTCCAGTTTCTGTTGTGAAATATTTCAAGCACTGACTGGGGGGGGGCTTTCTTTCATGTGCTGGAGTGGTGCCACAAACAGGAATTATCCAACAATCACTTTGTTAAGCTTCAGATAACAATTTGTTCAACCACACTGCAGTCTCAAGGGAAAGGAAACTCTTTCTCATAGTTTATGATTAACTTCATGAAAGCAGGTCACATGTGCAGCTCAATCAGCAAGCTACCTGTTACATTGTTAAGATTCACAAAGGGATGCAAAAAATTTAGGGAGGTTGCTGTCATGTATTATGTGTAACAGGTTGGGAGCAGAGTGTGGCTTTTCTCATAATATCTAGGATTTTCAGAGTATTGATACTACACAGATGAAACCCCAATGAGTGAATGTTTCTCACAGCATGAACTTGCAGCCACTTGACCTTGTGAACTCCAGGTGAGAGAGAAGCTGCTGGCCCTTGACTGTTCTCACTTGTCCACTTGTCTGTCTCACTTCCTCTTCCTGTCAGTGCTGGAAAAATGCAGCACGGCAGGAATGCAGCACTGATTAGGACATTACCTGTGGTTTTGGACGTGCCGGGTAACCGGGCCTCGTGATGAGCTGGAGGAAGAGCAGACAATAGGATAGTGGAGATTCTTTTCCACATCGCATTCCAGTAATACGCTGATGGGCCCACACTTTGATGAGCCCCTCTTAGCTTCCTGAGATTGTAGCTCCTTTGCAAACACCAAACAAAGGTCTGAGAGTGAGTGAGCAGGGGATGGGCGCACCTCAGGATGTCCTGTTATGATTAGGGTTAACATCTCCTGATTCCTGCAGTGTTATTCTAACATGGACGAATAGCTTCTGTGTTTCCACGAACTATGACTGTGCTGCATATCAACTCCCAGAAAGGTCTTCCTCCCACATTATGTCCAAAGAATTCCACAGATTATCTTTTTTTTTTGTTGATTTGTACCCAGAGTTCTCCTCATTATTATCCACATGATTTATGTGTTACTAATCTCATTTCATTCTTCAGGAACAGGTGTAAGCCCTGTGCGTTAGTCTGCTCATGCTACGCTAGCAGTGGTCATTGTCTTTAGAAATCCTTATTGCTTGACACTGGCATACTACACACATTCGCTTAAAGGTTCCTACATCAAGAAGTACTGGCACTAATATCCTTCTCACATCTTTTCAGTATCTTTCACACATTTTTGTTGCATATTTTTCATGTATCTGTTGGATGATTTGTCAGAAATTTGTGTAGAAATTTGTGAAATTTATGTTGGCTGTACGTATATAGTTCGGGAGACTTAATCTGCCTGAAGTGTGTCAGTTACTAAGGATGTACACAACTGACGAACCTCAATGTGTTTATCAGCATGTTAAAAAAGTTTTTTTTTTATTTTATTATTTTATTTTAGTTTCAACACATAGATGTTAATGCACTTCCTAATTATTTGTTTTGGTAATTTATATCTTCCAACTTTACATTGGTAAAAGCACTGAGCCGGAAGCTTGACTTTCTCCCTTCCGTCTGAGGACTGACCCCAGAGCAGCACCACCTGTGCATTCCCCTAGATTCAACACTTAAATTGACATATGGACCTGGAAACTTTCCATTAACCATTAGAAGGAGATTCTGTATTGATTATTAGCAGACAGTTAGCGTTTTGTCTAGCTTGCCAGCAGTAGGGGTCTCGGCTCTCTGTTGCTTTCCCCGTCCAGCCCCAGCCACCCAGTCCAGCCCAGTCCAGCCCCAGCCACCCAGTCCAGCCCATCCAGCCCCAGCCACCCAGTCCAGCCCAGTCCAGCCCCAGCCACCCAGTCCACCCCGTCCAGCCCCAGCCACCCAGTCCAGCCCCATCCAGCCCCAGCCACCCTGTCTAGCCCCATCCAGCCCCAGCCACCCCATCCAGCCCTGTCCAGCCCCAGCCACCCCGTCCAGCCCCAGCTTCTGTCCCACGGCGTGGGAATCCTTTCTATATCTGATTTGGGGTTGAGGTGCCTGCTTGGGCTCAGCAATCAAATGTGTCCCACCTGTCTTGTCAGGCCTTGTAGGTGTAGCAGGCTGTCCCTTGGACTGCCCATCAATCGCTGACAGTTGACAGTTTAATTTGAGCGGACGGGCAGCTCATTACTCGTGTAGGCGCACAGTGAACATGTGGGCAGCCAGTCGCATCAGCGATCAATGACAAAGGTTGCAGTGGGTGCAAGAGTAGGAGAGGTGGGGGGGAGGGGGAGAGGGGACCCCAAGAGGAGGAGGGGGCAGTAGAACTGAAGGTCAGTTCTGAAAGGGAGGGGGGTAAAAGACTAGCTGTCAGGTAAAGAAAGATGGAGATATCCCTCTGACTCTGCAAGCTGAGAAATACTGCCCCCTCTTCCAGCTTATGCCATGAAGTCCCATGAAGTACTCAGGGCTGTACCATGAAATACTATTCCCACATACACCTCTTTGATTAAGAACACCAAGAAAGATGTTAATGACATTGGACTACATGTTTTAAGCTACTTGAGTTTCACAGTATGGAAGTCTTGCATCATAAGAAATCAAATGCTCTACAGTAACCAGAATAAGACTTGCTGACTAAAAAAAACCCATTTGTGATGAAAGTGAAAATGCACTTGTGATGAGAGGACAACTGAAAGTGCCACTGTCACGGAAGAACGAAGATTACGAGACCCAAGCCTGATCTACTTATTTAAAACAACAACTTTGTTTGTTATAATGCATTATATCCATTGGCAATATTTGTTTTGTATATTCTCTGCTTCTGATTTGTCTGATTAAATGACATCTGAATTCAGTTTATGCTAATATCACAGTTACAGATTCCAAAAATTAGACAAAACACACTAGAAGAATTTGCATTCTGAGATATATAATAATTATCATAAATGAACTCTGTATTTAATGTTGTACAGTCTTTTTCACATTATCTTTTGAAGCCAAATTATACTTTAATATAACTTATCTATTTAATAAATTCACATATACTTGTTCACAGGCTTTATTAGTTTGTGAATTCAGGTGTGTACAGTAAATATCTTATTTCTGTTATTCTATTCTGCGTTTGATGTTTCAGTTTAATAAAATCCCATAGGTAGGGTAATTTGTCTCAGCTACAGTGCTAATGTTGTTGCTGCATGTTTTCAATTTGATTAGGCCAAATAAATGAGATTTCTTTGTCTTGATTCAATTAGTTGTAAGTTTCAGTTTCTGCACGAAACAAGTAAACCTTTCGGACAAGGTGTGTAAATGTTTAAACACCAGGAAAGAGCTTTCCAGTAGATTCAATCACAGCTCCCAATCCACTGAGGGATTCCCCCACACCTCTCAGAGAGTCCCATGTGAGATGCCTTCTGTGGGTTAAAGTAAATGTCATTTGTCTTTTTTCAGTTGGGGTTGGTGAGGGGTTTGTAAGTGTAGAGTAATCCAGTGTGTACAATGTTATAGAAATCAGCTATAATTATGATTTATGTTCTGCCAAATAGTTTTATCTTGCCAGATTGGAGGTCCTTTAGAGAGTTTCTTTAACTTATTGATTGTCTGAACACCTTAAAACATTAATAGAGCTCTATTCCACTGGGGAAAGGCATTACTTATTGCTTTCTACCCATAGAGAACTATGTACCAATAGTTAGAGGCAACAAGATTGTGTAAATTGTTTTCGCTCTCAGCTGGCAGTATAATCTTACAGAGAGGTTTTTTTGATGTCGTTGTACAGTTCTAGGGATAGGCAATATGCACTTAAAATCGTATTATGGTATATCATGGTATTTTTGCAATAACATTCACATTGTCAAGTTCAAACAAATTTTACATAATATATCCTGTAAACTTTAATTTTCCAGGTTGCAGACAATAACTTAAATTTAACGTCAAATTAAATTTAAAAATAATTCTTCAGTGCAAATGTATGCAGTAATAAAGAAAAAATCTTGTGCTTCAATCTTCATTACAAATGTAAAGTATGTACAAAACAGCATACAAAATGTGTTTCATAGTATGGAAGTCTTGCATCATCAAATGTTCTACTACATACGTACAACATACGGTGAAATGCTCACTGACAAAGCTGTGTATATGGAGAATATATTATATATTATGCTAAATACTGTATATCTAAAAGTATGCAGAATGTAATGCAATACACTAAATGTAAAAATATAAGACACCAAAAAAGATAATAAGGCAAAAAACAATAACTCTGGGTGAGTAGTGCAGATGTGTTAATGTGCTACTTGGTATGACATATGCAAAATTCAACTTGTCAGTAAAATGATGTAATCAGAATCCATGTAGTTGGATGTTACTGTAAATCTCTTGTGAAATACAGAAGTTTCCATGACCACATAAAGAAGTACTGGATTTTCTTCTGCCCAAGACATTTGTGAGACATTGAATGTGGAGTCTGGGCCAAAGCAGAGCAGAAAAAAACCAAAGCAGCAGGTCTCTTATGATGCCCCAGTGACCTGTATTACTGATGCATTGTTGATGTAATTATTACATTTCTGTAAGTGCATTTTCAGGCTCAAAATGAGAGTTATTTTGGTGTCTTCACTGAGTTTCCTAAGCTTTTCATTGTAGACATGAAACATCAGAGTGTAGCTCTGAGCAGCTCCTTGACCTATAAGTTGATCAGACATGGATGGGAAGGAACTTCCATTTGAAATGGAAAATTTCCCAGGTCTGCCTAAACTGCAAGAGATCTACCCAAATATCGGAATTGCTGCTACTGCTCCGGGCACTGTGACATTTGCAGGGAGATATTTCTCTAGACTGAAGCTTTTAAGGATTTTACATTATGGTTGGTACAAAATTCTCTTTCGTGCCAAAACCGCATAATGTTTAAAATGGGAGTCGTAAAAGTCATCGGGGTATTATATCTTGTTTGTTTTCCATTTAATCCAATTCTTTATTTTATTTAAAACTGTTTTTGCATTTACGATTTGAATCTATTATATTTATTCTGTCAGAATGTATATAATTTCAGACATCCCACCTGAGGGATATTGATTTCAGGGAGGCAGATGGGGGGCATCCGGGAAGTAACAAATACGACCCACGATGCCTTGCGCAATGACGTCACCGCCAAGGGCCCGATGTATATTATGTATGTGTGTGTATATATATATATACACTCACCTAAAGGATTATTAGGAACACCTGTTCAATTTCTCATTAATGCAATTATTTAATCAACCAATCAC
>JAODKM010000035.1:17000311-17028399 GCA_026780845.1 Petrocephalus sullivani | reverse complement strand
GGGGGTTGGGGTTGGGGTTGGGGGTGTGATAGCTCGATCTGCAGCACGGGTGGAACTAAACCAGGGGTTGGAGCCAAATCAGTGGGTAGAGCCAAGTGGCAGTGAAAAGATTATTACATGTACAGTGTCACTCAGTGATTTGGTAATGTAAAGCACTGAATAATCAAAAATAAGTCTAAATTCGGCACATATTAAATTTGAGTTGCTTACAATGTTTGAGTTTCTTGGCCCATTGGTAGTATTTTATGGAAGTATTTTGCTCGTAACGTTTTTTACAGAGAAAGTAATGAATGTTGTCTTACGGTTGTCCCATCACTGGCTACTGGGGGCCGTGGACGCGTCGGTGCCCATGGGGCTGCCTGTGTTCCTGACTGCAGTGACAGGGTGATTGATGTTCAGGGTTGGCACTGCCGCCTATCACTCTTCTTCTGCTCCTGACAGGCAGAATGCCTCAGCCGTGCCCCCTACTTTGCTGGCACCTTCACAAAAATGCCTTCTGTAACGTCCAGTCACACGCGGTTGCTGCCTCACTGCCAGCTGTAGAGCACTAACATCCTGACCTGCAGGCCCCACTGACGCCTGCCTGCAGGTCACTCTTGTCACACACAGGAGCAAACGTTGCGATATAGTCAGGGTTGGAATTACAAAGTGGCTTTCGGAAGAGCCCTATTTACCAGTGTGCACCACGACTTACCAAGACACATGTACGTACATACATATAAATGCACAGCAGCACGATCAACAGCAGAGTCACTGTGAAAAACATTCTACTATTACTGCTGCAGTCAGTGACTTCATATAGGTACAATAATAACAATATAAGAATCAGGCAAGAAGTTTAATAGCCTAATCAGAGCAAACAAAGGGGATGCCTGTTTCTAGTAGGGATGCCTTTGTAGCACCTGGCTGTAGCAGACAGACAGTTTTTTTTGGAGGGTGGGACTGGACTGCATGTTGGCTTGGGGGATCGACAACCGGGATCCCTAGGAGCTTCCTCATGTGTTGGGTGTGGCTACACATTGTAACAGTACATGCTCCCCAACCTGACCTATTTTCTTAATTAACAACTTCCATTCAAACATCCTCAATGATGAGGAGTTCAGGAGGCTATGTAAATGTAGTAATCTGAGTGCAGCGTCACCACGTGTGGATGGTCACAGCAGGAATAGACACAGAATTGTGTTAATTAGTGAGGACAAATGTTTGGAAAATGGAATATAATGAGTGAAGAAACACACAATATTGACAATATTATTTTTAATTTCGGGAATCTTAATGTATGGAAAATAAAATGTAACCTATAACACAAAAGTGGGCCACTTTTTTCAAGGAGGCTTTTTAAGGGAACTCTTGTACTTTTCAGGGGAGCTGAGATCCCCTTAGCTTCCCGGTAATTTGAGTCATCTTGCCTGCATATTTCGGATAGATATAAAAGCTCCTGTAGGTACCATCACTGCATCTATGATTACTTCACTGTGTCTATGTTTTCTGTACTAAGAATATCAATATTTAACATACAGCCTGCAAAAATCCGCAGGAAAATCTGGCTTCAAGTCCACTGTTGTGAAGTGAATATATTATACTAATTTAATAGACACTGCAGAAGTCTCTCATTTACTTTTCAGTATGCTCTTCAATAGTTACATTTCCCAATTGTGTAGTTATATTCATGGTCACACTGTTTCTGATTCCTTTTTGACCAGGACACATCAAAATGGCTGAAGCCAGTAAGGGTAGCTTTGTGCCAGACTCCCGCTGCCATGAGAAAGAGTGAAAGGTCACAGCTGGACACAACCTGCAGACAGACACTGTAAGGGTGTGAGTTACTGTGCACCCCGCTGACCCCTGGCTATGTGTTTGTAAACAGGATGTCGCAATGACTGGGAACGGGTAGACAATGAATGACAAAGCCAGCGAGAAGGTGGCTAATTGTCAGGCCTTGTTGTGCCGCCTGGGCCTTCCTCCTAATTAGTGTGGTCCCCGCACAGGAAGCTGGCCTTGCCGCCATTAATCTGTCACTCTGCTGCAGCCATCCTCATCAAGGCAAGTGTTTCCTCAGATAAACGTGGAGGTGCTGTGCCACTGCTGGGATGTCGCCACGGTGACAGGTGCTGATTGAACATTAGGAGGAGGAAGTGCAGACTAAGGAACTTCCCGGCAGACATTTTTATCAGCTGGGGGGTGGAGAGGGTCATGGAGTTATCTGTCAGAGCTGGGCGACGGGCGGGCTCGTCCCTGTGAGGGCACACTGGGGGGGCAGACAGCGGTGAGCTGCAGCAGCGAGCAAGCTAGCAGCTCCTCACATGGAAAGCCAGTTAATCTGGGGGGCATCTTATCATTAGCATTTAGCCATCACCATCTGCCCTTGCATAGCCTGGAGTTCAAGGTCACGTTTACAAAGCATTAGGAAATGTACCAGCACACACACGTGCACATGCATTTTTACTTTTTTGATTGCATTCACAGATTTTGATAAAATCGAGGTTTATATTGTGGGGACTGGGGTGGCATGGTGATACTGCGAGAGCTGGCTTCAAGTCAGGCCTCAGTTCCTAGTGAAACTAGTGTAGAGTCTGCATGCACTGCCGTGTCATTGTAGGCTTTCCCCGGGGTGCTCCAGTTTCTCCCCACAGTCCAAAAACATGCTGACATTAATTGGACATACTAGATTGCCCATAGGTGTACATGTGTGAGCGAATGGTGTGTGACTGTGCCCTGGGATGGGTTGGTGCCCCATCGTGGGTTGCTCCCAACCTTGTGTTCGTAACCTCTGGGTCAGGCTCTGGACCCCCTGCAACCCTGAATAAGACAAGCTGTTACAGAAAATGGATGGATGGATTGTGGGGGCCTGAAAGATATTACAACAAGCTAAAAAGTAGCAGGTTTTACCACATTGTGGGGACATTTGGTCTCAGAGTGACTGTGCAGACACACTTGAACATCACAGCAGACCCGTGCAGGCTTTACAGTCTACACAGTCAACTATGTAGACAGATAGATATGCTTTATTGATACCGGCTGGGAAATTCCTTGGCTACAGCAGCAAACATAAATTAGACATCATACCATAGTACATAGTTTAAGTTAAAGAAAATGAATAGTTTAAGATAATATGAAATACAATAGAATTGGACAAACAGGTGAAAATAGGTCAGATGAATACATTTAAATTCAGTACATGATTTCAGAATACATCAAACTCGATGTTACGTCGCTTATCTGTAGTAATTCATTTCATACTAAGTCATTTTTTTGCACCTTTACACATACATACATAGCAGATGACTGCAGGGGCTTGACGAAACTTTGATGAAGCTTGATGAAACACTGCAAAATATTTTAAAAAGTTAAAAAAGGTTACTTTTATTAGAGTAATTTCTACTTTTCAGAATACTATATGAACATTGACTTTTTAGATTGCAAAGTGAACACTGACTTTTATAATAAATTAAAGATGCATTTATGTCTATGTAAATGACCACGTCTGTTTATTAGTCCTTTTAAGGCATTTTAAGGCATTATTTTCAGGTTAACTCAAAAATCGGCTAAGCATGGGGCTCTTGTAACCAATTAATGATGAAAGACGGGGTATGACTGTATCTGAAATACCCACACTATATACAACAGCAATTGAAAATGTTAACAGCTAGGGAAGGGCACACCATTCCTCCACACATCATACCCAGGACAAAGCATGGGCCCAATGGAGTAGAAGAACCACTCCTGGCATTCACAGGATTTAAACCAAGCACCTTCTAACTCCTGGAAGAAACCCCTAACCTCAGAGCCACCACTCCACCCTTGTGTTGAAGGCACAAAAAACATGCTCTTCACCCTGCTCCCAGTTCGATCCAGATAGGAATAAGGTCTCTGCAGCAGCTATGTAAGAATGAACAGAGTTGTTTTGGGGACATGAACTCACGTCTCTCCCTTTGCATTCAGATTGGGGTCTTGTAGCCCACCCTGTGCCAGGTGTTGGTTGTTGAGCTGAGATCTGGGCCTCTGGTTCCTGTCAGATTACAGACGGGCTCCCAGCTGTGGTCCGCTGGTACAATGCTGCAGAACCACATCAAATGCCCCCTGCTCACCCTGCCTGAAAAATACAAAAAAATAAAATTGCTCCAAATAGACAGTTTTTAATCTTCTTTGGATATTTGAAGATTTCTCAAGCTGCTGCTGGCGATGGCAAAAACACATTCTTCTGCTTTGTTGATTAAACCGCCATTCTGCAGTGCAGCTTATCATACAGGGACGAGCCGTTCTTTTTAATTAATAGTGCGACACCACAAGTGTGCAATTAACAGCTGGTAATTACAGGCCTCTTCAGAACTGTAGCACTCTGCTTTCATTTCAGTTATATAATGGACAAGTGGCTTTTTGATTTCCAAATTAGTGAGCCCTTGTAATATTTGTTTTGTGGCAGATTTGGAAGGTTAATGTTGGCCTGTGGAGGCCTTCTTTCTGTGACTGATGTAAGACTAGAAAAAGGATATTAGAACTATAATAGTCTATCAGGAAATGCAAATTGTACCTTCATGTTAATAGCCAGGAGAACAGCGAGGCTCTGGTTCTTACAATTTAATGAGAGAAAACAAACCTGCACTCTGCCGCAAACTGATTAGTATATCTGTATTTGAAGGTTTAATTAATTGGCTTTTAATATAGATTGTTTTAAAGACCAACACATAACATTAAACTGTTTGATATTTAATTTTGTTTCCTTTTGATTATGGCCTGTGTTGTTAAATTCAGTACTGATGTATGGGAGCATTAAGCTCTATCCCAAAGGGCCCAGAAGCCATTCACTTCATTTAAAATCTTAAACTAATAAGAGATCAAATTTTATCAAATGACCAATGCGCTGCTTGAGCTTATGGAGCAGAACACTTGTTCATTTTTAATTAGTATTGATTTCCATCTCTGAACATACCTGTATTGTTGTCAGTGGTTTAGACTGGGCTATTCCCCCTCCGCTTTCAGCGGCATATCAATTTAAAAAACAATTTCGGGGCCCTATTAATTTTGCTAACTAAAGGCACAGATGAAATTATGCAATATGTTCACAGGGTGTGCCAAATGTACATATAATGGAAAAACCACTGCCAGCGTTTAGAAAGTGGAAACAGTCCTTTTGATAAATGGGCCTGTAATGTTGGTAAAGGAAATAATCTGTTTTAATGTCATTAATAAAACAATTAAATATTTTCAGTGTGATGGAGTCTAGTAGATTAATTATATATTCTTTTATTTTTTTTACTTTTTTGAATTTTGGGAATTTTACAATTCTATCATTTTACCCTACTATTTTAAACAGACACATTTTATGGTGATTTTTTATTACATGACCAAACACATTTTGTCCGGATTTTACAAGTATCCCCATTATTGCATTCCAGTTTATAAACTGAAAGCTGTTTTAACTTGAACGATGGAGTCATGTGGCTGAGTGGACAGAGTGTGGCTTTAGTGCAACAGAGAAAACTTCAAGTAAAGGCGACTGACTATGAGAGAAGACAGGTGTCCATTCTCTGTATTCACTTCGATAGAGTGCTTGCTGCGGATAATTTATAGATTTCTTAATGCTTCCACCAGTTCTATACCCATCAATCATCAGAAATTTGCTTAGCTGCAATAACCTCATAGTTGACTCCAGAATGAATCAATCTGCAGCCTTTGGTCATTTGTTAGCCCAAAACAACCACCAACACTTATTTATATTTCATTATATTAATTATCCCGTTGCCTGGGTGCCTGCATTCACATGCTTCTGATTAATGAAAAAGGCGCCCTGTACAATCAGATGAATACCCCACAATTACCTTCATCATTAACTCATACCTCACATAGTTCACCTGGGTCTGTGAGAAGGAATCATTAAAAAGTATTTAAAATTATATGATACTTTGTTACAATGTTTCCTCTCTGTGCACAGTGCTATTGATTATAGATCTACTACAAGAAGAAATAAGCTAGTCGGTGAGAGTAGTCAAGAATATTCGGTAACACTTTAGTTGAGGGGCCTCAAATCATAGTAGTACCTCATTGACTACTGAAGTACTAATCATGAACATAAATTAGTTAATGATTAACTAATGCTCTAACTAATGAAGTTCCTGCAAAGAATACATGAATCATTATCATTGATTAATGATAAAGTAACACATAGCTAATGGTTAATTAATGCATTTACTAAGCATGTATTACTGCATTATTTGTGGCCCCTCAACTAAAGTGTTACCGAATATTTGTTTTATAAAAAGCGTTATATACTGATCAGCCATAACAAGTGAAGTTAATGACCTTGTTACAATAGCATCAGTCAAGGGTTATATTAGAAGTGAACAGTCAGTTATTGAAGTTAATGTGTTGGTGTCAGGAAAAATGGGCAAGTGTAAGGATCTGCGTAACTATGTCAAGGGCCCAATTCTGATGACTAGACGACTGGTTCTGAGCATCTCCAAACGGCTGGTCTTGTGGGGTGTTTTCAGTATGCAGTGGTCAGTACCTACGAAGGCCAATCAAACCAAGCTACAGTAGCACAAACTGCTGAAAAAGCACCAGGGTGCACTATGGGAAGAAGGCAAGCCGACAGAGGCAATGTTCTGCTGAGAAACCTTGGGGCCTTGTCACTCATGTGGATGCTACTTTGACCTGTACCACCTACCTAAACTTTGTTGCAGACCAATTACATCCCTTCATGGCAACAATATTCCCTGATGGCAGTGGCCTATTTCAGGATAATGTTCCTGTCCACACTGCAAAAATCATTCAGAAATTATTTGAGGAATATGAAAAAGAGTACCAGGTGTTGACTTAGTCTCCAAAATCTCCACATCTCAGTCCGATCAAGAATCTGTGGGATGTGCTTGACAAACAAGTCTGATCCATGGAGACCCCGTCTCGCAACTTACAAGACTTAAAGGATCTGCTGGCAATGTCTTGGTACCAGATACTACAGGACATCTTCAGAGGTCTTGTGGAGTCCATGTTTCGATGCGACAGAGCTGTTTTGGTAGCACAAGAGGGACCTACACAATAATAGGCAGGTGCTTTAAATGTCATGGCTGATCGGTGTGCATTTAAATTTCAACCAGGTCGTGAGTGATAGATTTTTGTAACGAAATGTCTTCATCAAAGCCGGCATGTGGCTTGGCTCTGAAGAGCGGTTGAATTTAATCAGCCCAAAGAGGCAGGGCGATTATTTGAATGCACTTAGAGACAGGGTGATTTCATCTCTTAAGGCCAAGGTAGGAACAGTCCTGGGGACCTAGCAAAAGCAGGGGCATGTTGGGTCTGATTGTTACTGTCATTTTCTCTCATTCCCTTGCTGTCCTCTGTGATTTTGTCTTCGGCTTGGCCCTCACTGTTTGCCTTCACTCTAGATTTTTGTCATGGTCACCTACATGTACACCCCAATTTGTATTCAGCTAGTACCATGATGGTTGCGTTTACGGTCTTGTGTGGATCAGCGCCCATGAGGAGTTTATTGCTATTGTATACTTGAGCATGTTCATGTAATGCAATGCTTCATTATATGTCCAAGAATATAAAAGAGTCAAAAAACAGAGGAAGTGTCCAGCTGTAATCTTTCATTTTTGTTTGTATCCTGTACATCTCTTATTTTTTGGTATACTCTACTTTTACCTGTGTTTGTCCACTGGGTTGTCTTGAAATGATTTAATGAAAAAATGAATCTAATGAAAGAAAGCTCTGCTTTCAAAGGGTCTCTGTGTACTGCAGCACTTCGCTTTGTTTCTGCACTGTAAACAGACTATACAAAGTATATTTTTCATCATTGTGTGTTGGCTTTTTAAAGTATGATTTCAGTCATTCTTCTCCATGAAATGTGGCAAATGAAACAGCAACTAGCTAAGTAAACCAGTTTGTCATCTGAGGGCAGTGTACAGCTCAGTTAGTCATGGACACCAGGGTCCAACAGGCTATGCATTTAAATCCTGCGGCTGCCTGAGTAACCATATCAATGTTGAGCCCTTGAGCACTTGGGCTCTTAACCCCAACTGCTTGAGGGGCACTGGCTGATCCTGCTGTTTGATCCACACTTGTATGTTGCTCTGGAAAAAAGTGTCAGCTAAATGGACATGTGTAAGGTTAGCTCAAGTCTAAAAAGCAAATCTCTTCATATGAATTCACTAATAGACCCTTATTTTATTCGTTTCTAGTACCAGCAAATCTGTCGAATATCATTAGAGAAGAGGTTCATTAATACATAGATAGATATTCTTTCCCCCACAACCCATGTGATACATCAGTTAACATTCTTTGAAATATTTATTCACCCTCCAGTTATGTTAGTAGATCTTTAATAGTATTAAAGTCTATGAAGGTTTGCCAAGGTGGGTAGATGTCTTTTCTTCTGGATGCAAAGGAAAAATTAGGTTCCAACACTTACAAAACAAAAAACCTTTCAAACTCTCCTCTGAAGCTGAACACACTTTATAACAGTCTGTCAGAGACTTGTAAACTGTTGTGTTCTTGGACAAATTAAATTGAATGAGTTTTTAACAGCACTGGGTAAGCATTGGTGTAACAGCTGGTCTGGATCGAATAAAACCTTTGGTTGTGTTAAATGTAAGATAGAAATCTTTTCAGTCTAGGTAAACAATTTATTCTTTAGGGTTGTCAAATGTTACAGTTTAAACATTTAGGTCAGCTGGAGGATGATGCTCGATCCATGTTTTTACATATCCTATCGAATACCAGCCCTGTATTTTATTCAAACGTAATGCAGGGAAGAGTTTTTGTTCTGTGGCCAAATGCAGCTCAGAAACAGAGGGGCCACAACATGCTGTGGGCAAACCCCTTCAGCCAGGAGCAGGATGAGAGGCCCACGGAGGAACACTGTCTGTTTTGATAACTTTTAGCACATTTTCTTTGTACGCAAAAGTGGCTATTGTATTAATTAGTTGGATGCCATTCATGGCTTTTTAAACATTTTTCTTGTCATCATTCTTAGATTTAGTTTTTTAATATGTAACAGCATAAGAATCAGAAGATACTGACTGCCTATAAAGTTAATTTGTCATCACATAATGTTTCATCACATCTACCAGTGCAGGGATATTGTCCCTTTGCAAATGGCTATTTATATTGTCATTATTGATTATACTGTACTATGTTTATCTACCCATTCCGGATCACTGTGTCACAGGAAATTGACTTCAAGTGTGAAATGAGCCATTATATACCACAGTTGTCATGATTTCTGTTTTATATGGATGGGTGTATAAATTTCAAGGCCTGTTGTTTTGTTGAGCTACTCACGGTCCATGGTGGTTAGATCCAAAGCCAAGATGTAAACCACTAAGGCGAGTGTAGCAGCTTCTGTTTCTGAGGGGGTGGGGTGGAGTTGGTGGCTGAGATGTTTGTCCAGACGAAGGACCGATCTTCTTTTATGCTGGTTGTGTTTGTGGGTGTTAGATGTCACAGCCTGTGCATCTGAGTCATTTGTCATCTGTGGGATTCGATATCTTGTCCCAGCTTTCAGCCAGGCATAGCCTGTAGAGCGGGGCCAGTGCTGACCCTGCTGACAGGCCAGACACCTCCATTATGTGATGTTGGCAGTCATGCTGCTGATGAGACAGGGTAACTGTCTGCGTGACAGGCTTCTGCCCGGTGCTTCTTGTACCGATTCCCTGACATTCAACATTCATTCTCTCAAAAGCCCCACTGCCAGTGCCAATCCATCACACCTGAAAATCCTCACACTACATTTTACACCCTCTATACTCATCTAATTCATCCACAACCCCTGCATTTTCTACTTATGCAACATGTTATACTTACACACCACTCATCAGACTCTGGTCTGGGGGCCATCCAGTCCTTTTTCTTCAAATTACATTTATAGACTAATCACATTTAGAAATATTCACAGAGCAGTGCAGTAGCTCAGTGGTGATCATGATGGCCTCACACCTCTAGGGCTGTGGGCTTGATTGACAGCCCAGGTGTGTTTGGGAGCATTTCTTCCAGGTACTCCAGTCATACACAAACTGTGTGTTTGACTCTGTGCCCAGTGATGCCTGCTACAGAATCGGCTTCCCGTGACCCTCTCCAGGATAAACAATAATTAAAAAATGGGAAAAATTATACATTGACAAGATGCATGTAAAATGCTGATTTTAAAAAAAACTGCAATTAGGTAACATAAACATCTGCATTTATGTTCAGTTTAAGTAATTGAATTATTATAAACATCATCAGCAAACTTAGAAAAATCAATGGTATCAGTGCTGTGAAAACTTTTTTTTTATTTTCTATTGTCAGTTTTTAATTGTTAAATTAAAACTGGATGTTGGAATTGGATATTTAAAAATTTTAAATGATAATAAATGAATAAGTAAAGATGGAGAATCTGTCATCTACAGTGTTCAGCCTCCCGGCACTGTTTCTGGTCACCCTGGAGTCCCCAAAAGCATGATTAGTGTGGCCCATGGTGTGAGCTGACAGATCCCTTTTTAAATATTTTGTCTTCATTTTACAGACTTAGAGATCCAATTACAGAGCAGCAGTTCATTACTGCAGTTCCTCATGTTTTATGCATGCTGTTGGTTGAGCTTGTTATTAGTGGGGCGTTGCAGTGTGTGCGTGTGCGTGTTATTAACCGGGCTTTGCAGTGTGTGCGTTTGGTTAGCAAGGCACTGGAGTGTGCGCGTGTCCATGCCATGCACTTGGTCTCACAGTGCGTGTTACTGCATCATAGCCGTGCATGCGGGTGAATACGTGTTTGTATGTGTGTGTGTGTGTGTGTGTGTGTGTGTGTGTCTGCATGTGGTGTGGTGCAGGCTGACGAGCCACACCTCCACCAGAACAAACTCCATCTGCATCTAGCATTGAGACAGATGAGGCCAATTTCACTCAGTAAATTTGTGGGGCGTGATTGATGGGCAGCGGTGGGCTCCGTGAGCAGCCCGAACGAGCGCCTGTCAGCTCTGGCTGGGACAGACAGCCATCGGGCTGTTATTGATGACCTCACACTGTACTCTGCAAATAAAACCTAATGGGCTAACTGGGACACACAGCTGACTGATGTTACTTATATATTAGATATGTCACATCTGCACAACTGATGGGGGTGAGACAAGAGTTATCATCCTTGGGCCACAATAAATATTTTATCAAGCATAATGGAAATTGTCAAATCAATCTAATTGTGTAATGCATTATGAAGACATCAAGTTTAAACAAAGCACACGGGGCATGGGCTCCCCGCTGGAGCGGGCCGCCCGCCCAGCCGGTGGCCCCCCCGCGCCCGGCTGGCACAGCGCACGCTGTAAATACGCCTGCTCAGTGCTCCCCTGATGCTCGCTGCACACCATCGCAATACACATTTCATCAAAGTATTAATTTTTGAAATGTGGACAACTGTGAGACGTAATTACATTAAGGGAAGAAGCTAAAGAGGTCTGATGGCGCACAGCCACAAACATGATTTAGATGTGTGTGCATGTGTGTGTGTGTGTGTGTGTGTGTGTGTGTGTCCCCACAATGCAAAAAAAACAGTCAAATTGATGTTGCGGGGACCATTTTTTCAGTCCCCACAAAGAGAAACTCAATTTTGTAAGCATCTGTTAATGCAATCAAAAAACGAAAAATGCCAGAGGTGTTGTATTTTGTTCGATTACTTATAGTTAGGTAAGGTTATGGCTGGGTAGGGGTTAAGGTTGTCATTGTTGGGATTAGGATTTTTGTCATGGATGGTCTCCACAACTATATGGATACAAACGTGTGTGTGCATCTGCACGCCCCTGTTCCATATATAACAGCGTTTCCCAGTCTGGGTCTCAGCAACCCACAGAAAGTCCACGTTTGGCTCCCTCACAGGGAGCAAAAATGTAACCCGTCTGGGAGGCAGCAAAAACGTGGACCTTATGTGGGTCCCCAAGGACTGAATTGGGAATCATTGGTAAATAAGATGGAAAAATGGTCTCTTCCATTATGTGTGATGTGTTTGACATCAATTGACAAATCTACTAATTATAAACATTGGCTCACTAGATATAAAGGCGAATTACATGGGGAACATCATTATTGAAGAATATCCCTGCTGGATCCCTGTTAAAGGGGAACTCCCCCAGGTAGAGGAAAACATTCGGGGGCTGAAATGGAGGAGGGAGCCCTGAGGCACTCGTTGCTGTATGCATGCAGGGGGGGCTGTGCATTCAGCATTCATGATACCATCCAATGTGTCGTGTGTTTCTCCATTACATTGCAATAATTCTACTAGCTGATGGATTATCCAAAGTGAAGTGAATAACTTGCAATTTTACCCTATCAATGAAGTAGCTGGGTACTTACTGAAGCAATGTATCTTGTGTTCATCAACTCTACGATACTGAAACAAAGTTCCTGTGGTGAATGTTTTGTTGCCTGAATGTTTTACTATGCTCCTGTGGTCAGTGTGGCTGTCTACATCTGTCCATTTGTGTTCCTTTGTGTCTGTGTGTGTGTTTTTATTTATGTTTGTTTGTTGTTGTTGTTGTTTTTTTTTCTTGTGATTGCTCTTGGGAGCCACAATGCCAGGACCTGAAATCTAATCAGGGCACAGTGTTTCTTTACTGGAATGCTGTTATTGTGATTATTCAATATTGTTTCTGCAGTATTCTGATGGGGCATTGGGAAGGTTGTGGGTCATTTGCTGTCTCCACAAATAGAAGGAGGATGGAGGCGAGGAATTGCAAAAGTGGGGAGGAAAAGCAGCCAGAGTAAACAAATAAAGAGCAAAGGGTCTGTGACAGCGAGCCGCCGAGTTTTGATTGGGTGTGGAGCAGATGACAGCTGCATGATGGAATTAATGACCTCTGTCATGCCTGCTCTCCACATCTCTCATCTAAAGAGAAGGGACCCAAAATCAATACCCCCCCAAACAGCAGGCCATCCATTGTGCTGTGTTCATTAGTCTTGCTGATTCTGTGAACCTAAATCCCTCTGCTCTTAATGCACTTAACAAACGGGAAAATGTCTGGCTCAAGAAGTATGCCTGTGTTCTGTGTGCTGCATGGATGTGGAATACTTGGAATACTCTACAGCACATGATAATTCTGTCCTAGGAACACGATGGACATGATGCACGAATGTCTGCATAACATGCTTAATGTGAAGTAACTCTCCATTTTCTATAAGAGGGTGAAATGTAGGATATATATCAAGGAAGCTGTGTGAAGAAGCACTGGTTTAATGGTATTGCATCTAATGTAACGCACTAGAATGAATTTGGAGTCATTCACAATTCCGTTCTTCACAAGGTCTTCAGGAGAATAAAATTTGATAAGTGACAGGGAATAGACAGAGCCAGTGTAGCTCAGTGTGTACAGCTGTGTATTTAAAAAAAAATATCTCACTGTTTTCTGTAATTAAATGTGATTAATCACACCTATCATTAAAAGTTATGATCATAAATATTTACATATGGCTGAACCCCCCCTCCCCCCCAAAATTAATGTAGAATTAAAAGCAAGGAAGTATATTTAAATATTTGTTTTATGGTTTAACTTAAACTTGTGATATAGAGTTTATTTATTTCTAACAAAAATGCTTTAGACTAGATGAACAGATGACAATAAGAGAGAGGGCATTGTATTGTAAACATATATGCACTTAATAACTGGAATAATAATTTCATTTTAAGGTACTCAATAAAATATAATAAAATAAATATAATGCCATTTTTTATCATATTTATGTGGCCATTATCAATTATTCAAGTAAAATGACAGTATGAAGTTGGAAACCTCCCAAGCCCAATCTCATCCCAGCTGAATGGTCCTTGAGATGTGACAGATGTATGCGCATAAAATGTGATTTTGATATTAACATTACACATTGCTCTGCTGTACTTTGAAGCCAGGGTTTTTTACATTTACATTTTACTTTCACACTTACAGCATTTGACCTTAGCTAGAGCCACTTACATAAGTGCTTAGTGGTCTCCATCAGTGAATATGTTCTGATACTGGTTAAATAGATACTGATTATTATTTTGTTTGTGTTTGCATCTGACAGGTCTGAGTTAGCGGTGAATTGGGATCCTGTATCATTAACAAAACAATCATACGACTCATTTGGCGTGGAGCATATAGGCTCAGCTTGGAGGTAAACCTGAGCAGGCAGTGAGGGCCATATATTTCCCAACATTATGGTTCCTGGTGTAGAATGTTGGTTTTTATTGGCATTCCTTCCATATATGACATTGATTGTGGCTTGATCCTAGCCCTGGTGCTGCTTCCTTAGTATAATCCCACACAAGCGAGGGATTGTGGGAGAGCGTACACTGTCAAATGTGACACTATTTCCTCCCTATGTGCTTTGTCCGTACGTGTGCCTCATGCATGCATATGTGTGTGTGTTTTTTTGAGGTGGGCAGGGATGGGAAGGGATGCCTCAGGGCTGATATACATGCACCGGCCTCCCTGCTATCCCTCGTACAAACATACATCTTTATCAAGAGCCTGTTGTCAGACAACATTAGATAATTAATAGGCCATTTGTCAGCCCTGTGAGAAGCGTGTTAAAATCCCTAGTGCCACCAGGATAAATCTCGCTGTCTCCTCATGTGCATTTGAAGCATTAGGCAGCCGTCGCTGCTGCAAATTTACTTTTAAAAGGAATTAATTATTATTCACAATTAATGTTAATTAATTAAGTCTCTGCCTCACGGGACAGTGTATGACTTTCAGTTGTTATATGATGTTAATTGGCAACTTCATTTTTAACTTCATTTAATGGAGTGTTTGTTTGTTTGTTGTTTTTTCATTTAGCACAGTAGCAGTACACCCATGCCGCGAGGCAGATGTGTCACTATTACGCAGGCATTACTCAATGCGAGTGTCTGCATATAAGAATGTGTGTGTATAAATGTGTGTGCCAAACACGTATATAAGATAAACACTGGGTCCAGGGGAGATTCTTGAGAGAAAAGTTGCTTGAACAGGACTTGAACCCTGGACTCTCAGAACTAGGCTAGTCACTCCTATTGGCTAACTTTTGGCTGACTTGACAGCCAATTTCATCCTTGCAATTTCATCTTGATATCTTTGCCTTGGATGGGGAGACGGGCAGCGGTGATGCTCGCTTAGAGCTGTAAATCGGCTAGGACCGACCCCTTCTCAGGCTAATAGTGTGATGCTCCATCGATTGAGCGATCCACTCTCCATAAGCAGGGGCTTGAATGTGAGTTTCAAGCTGTGGATGTGTGTGTAAGTGCAGGAAGTTTGAGAGTAGATGTATGTTCAGATTGTTGACTAGATATTTATGATGTATGCATCTACACAGTGGCTTGGTGGGTTGCAATTTTGGCAAGATTGAGAGTCGTTTTGCCTGGAGCTTTTCCTCCATGTCTGAATGGGTTTCTATGGATACTCCGGTTTCTCTCCATGCGGCCTGGCCAATTGCTGTTTCGAAATTCCCCATAGTGTGTATAGCCATTTTAACATGTCCCTCTATTACTCTACTACCTACCCCGCACCTGCCGATAACTTTACAGGCCATGGGTCCTTGTCAGTCACATCATCCTGCTTGTGTTACCTGCACGGAAATGTAACTTCACTCTTTCTATTGTACCAACAATAACCAGCAAGCAAGTATTCCCATCAGACAAAAGGACTCACACAAAGACTGACTAATTACCTAACTAAGCAGAAGAGCCTGATTTAATTATGCATTGTGTTATCACAAAAGCATTCTGGATGGAAAGTAGGGAGGTATGCTCAGTTCAAATATCAAAATTAAAGTAAGCCTGCATAGTCATGGAGAATAATTATTGTATTCTCCGAACACTGGGGAATACGTATGATTTTGGGACCAGTCCACCACCACGACTGCTGCCACAGATGCTTTGCTTGATAACTCACAAACCATTTTATGGATCTCTTTAAAACTTTGCAGAGGCATTGTATGGCTGACGGACTACATTTTGAGACAGTCTTTGCCCTGCAAAGCAATAAAAGGGCAGTTTTGACACTTTATCCCATTAAAATAATAACGCAAAATCTATTTGACGGATCTTGTTCAAACTTTGCAAATTGAACTGCTTAAATTTTGAGACAGATCATTCCAAAATTGAGGCAACATTGCTTAGTTAAAGCAGAAGGGTGACAACAGATGACATTTGACCTTGCAAAATATATAAATGAATATCTATACCTGGCAGCAAAGGAAGGAAACAGCATCTATATAAGACACTTGGCCTTGTGAACACAGTAACTCTAAAAGTACTGTATGGATCTTTGTCAAACTTTATAGGCACATTGTGGGGGCAACAAGCTGAGTCGAATTTTGAGACGGATTACCCCAAAACTGAAGCAGCACCGCATAGTGATAGCAAAAATCCTGTTAACATTATAATGCAAAATGTATTTGACAGATCATTTTCAAACTTTGCATGTTGTAAAAATGAAGATCTGTAGGTATTTAAATTTTGATACAAATCACAATGACGTTAAAGCACTAGTAACAGCTTAGAGAAGGATGAATGAAATATGATACTAACCTGGTGCATAGGATAACTCTTATTTTTGAGAAATATTTATTCAGTTTGATCTTTGATGGATCATTTTATCACTTCACAGAAACATGTAGATGAATATCTATACCTGAAAATCTTCCCCATGATACACCCCAAATCAATCCAAAATTGGAACTGCATGAGAGAGAGTAGCTGAGAGCAAAAAGAAGCCTCCATATTGTGAACACAGCCATCTGCCGTATAAACATATTTCAGTAATCTTTCAAAATTCCCAAGAACATTGTACATGGTTCTCAATGATGTTGTGAGTATTCTGTAGTTTATATTGTTCTGTAGTTCTGTAGTTTATAAAGTTTATATTGTTTTCTTTCGTCACTAGCCTCCCTGCTCAGCAAATTTTATCCGTACCAGTCCAGTGGCCAGTTTGCAAAATGTATCACCGGGGTACTCCGCGAATTTTATCGTGGAGCAGTTTTTTGGATAGGTGAGAAGAGTGCATAAGGTTGGCTACTGGAATATTTTCACTTGGTGAAATTTATCGTGGACAAACCCCCACTCGAGTCGTTAACTCGAGTGCCCATATCTGCCTCCATCTGACAATTTTCTAAGACAAATCTAAGTTTTAGAAATCCCTGTAAAAGTTAAGCACATGTTTTGATTTTAGCTGTCAATTCTGGGATTCTGTTGAACATGGCAACCACAACTCTCATGTTGTTTAAAACAGGAAGGAATATTATAAGCGTTAAAATCTTTGCTTATAGTATTCTTCCACTTGAATATCGAAATGCTACGTTTTACAGTAGCATGCTCAAAGATTTAACAGCATGTAATGAATTCAATTAGTTTAAAATTTCCAAGCCCTATTAAAAACACATTTATTAACTTTCATGTTTAAAGATGATTCATCCTGTACTTCTAGAAATTGTACAGGTTGGTGAATGTGAGACGAGTATGGATTAGTGTTATTATAATATGGATTACTATAATTCACACCAAAAAGAGGTTTCCAGAAAAAACACTGTCTACATGGGTTTTGTATAAGTTTTGTTTACAGGTTTAGTTTTGAACACTACCTTGGTTGAATGATATCTCAGTTTAATATAATCAGTATGGCTGGTGTAGTATCTCATATATGCGGTGTAGTAGTTTATAGATGTCCTTGGTCTTGAGCATGCCTGTTTATGATGAGGAGTGCAGCGTTACATTAGGATCATAATGCATTAGTGCAGCATCTGCTTAGTAGTAGGTATGAGTGGAAAGTCTTTGTAGGACCAAAGAATCAGCAAAATAGTGCCATTTAGTCCTCTAGATAACAGGCTGGGCTTTCCATAGATGTTTAATGGAAAGCCCAACCTGCAACTCTGCACATGTAGATTGTTCACAAGGAGTGTACATGGGCAGCCGGTTGTAAATCATGGCCAGCAAATTCAAGGGGCTCGTGGATGTGTGCACCAGGCCAGCTCTGAGTGTGATGAATGGCGGGGCCTTGTGACAATCACAGGAGAGGATCTGAGGTGACAGGGTGAGCCCTGTGGGCAGGGGAAATGAACGCAAGGTGGAGAGGGACCAGGAATCATTTTCATATATTGTGAAAACAGTAATAAATATGCCCTCTTTCTTTGATTGCCCTAATAAATGAGTCATCTCTGACAGGCCTGGTGAAAAATCACCTGCCTCCTATGATTGTTTGCCAGGGTCTGTCATGCCAGTATGCATTATGGGTAAATAGGTAATCAGTAGAAAGTTGTGACTGGGATTACATTTATCACATATAGTGTATGTCAGTCAATGGAGAAGTGATCCCACTGTGTTCTACGTATGTGTTTCGCTGCACCTATGTAACGTGTCCAGCTTTCTGAGGGAGGAGTGTGTATGCTTTATATGTACATAAGTACAGCCGCCTGCTTAATACCGCTCTTAGTTCCCACGTAGAACTTGGAGGATGTTAAACAAATGTAGTTGCATGGTTTCAGGACATGGAACCCAGAACCCAAAAGGCATTCAACAGCAAGAATGTGAAGACACTTTTTACCTAGACATCCACATTAAAATAGACAGCTAAAGATGCAACAACAAACAACAGAACTTTGCAACTTGTGGAACTGCCTTGCCTTGCATTCCCTGTCCCCTGGGGGGGATTATTGTTTTCTTTAGCATTTGGGCTGTTCCCAAAATCGTATCACAATAGTTTTGGTTAGATTGTGATTTTTTGTTAGTTTGTTTACAAGCCAACCAAACTGGACATTTATATACCCTGCTAGCATCCACATACCCTGCCTACATTTATATACCCTGGCGACTCTCCACCCTCTGCTTGACATGCAAGTTCTTTGTACTAAGCACAGTAAAGTGGTGACTTCTGCTCAGCGTCTGATGCAACATAAGCATCTGAACAGGTACCTATTGTACAATGTGGAGTACAGGCTGTATGTATATAATTGTAGTTTTCAAAGACTCTATATTTGAGTTCACAGTGTCACACAGTGGCTGCATTCCAAAGTGTGACAGAATTTTGCAGTGCTACAGGGATTACCACAAACACCCGGGGGGGGGTGTGTGCATAGCTCACCACCCACCTGGGTCTGACAGGCTTACCCACTGACAGAGCGGGGGAGCAAGGAGACTGTTTCCTCAGGTAGCTTATTCCGGCATAAACATATGTTTCCATTTCTCCCCTTGGTACGTCCCGTGATGTCCCCAGGCAATGACACGGTCACTGCAACATTAAGGCCTTTGTCACAGTGATTAATAGCTCTTTCTATCATCTTTAATTCACTCCCTAATGACGGAGGGTCTCACAGTGCTCGAGGTAATCTTGTGATGTATTAGTTTGCCCAGCACCTTGTGGCAGAGGTGAAAATCATTCCACCGATGCAGATATTGTCATAAGAACAAATGTTTTCCCACTTAATAAAAATTAATGAATTCTTCGTCAGAATTGGGAGGAGTGAAACAGAAGTAGCAGTAAATGTGTAGATCTGTGTGTGTTCACATTTGAGAATTTCCCTGTTATATTTCAAATGGTACATTTTCTTTTTCATTATTTTATTATTATTTTTTCTTACTCCCAAATATGGCCTTAACAATAAACTGACGATCACAGCTCTCCTGCAATGTTTCATAATCATGCAGCTTTTGTCCTTAGATTGAAAGGCAGGGGTATGCTGTATTTGCTTGCATGTTTTACTTTGAGAGCATTACGATGAACATGCCACACCGAGTGGGTGTCATATATGGATAAATTCGGCCCCGTGACAATCAGTAGGTCTTCTGTTCTCTTTGATAACAATTGACAACAATTAACCTTGGAAGTCTCTGAAACAGACTATATCCTTCGACTTAAGAGAACTTCATGGGACGGGTCTGTTGTCAGTGGTTATGACTAATATATTATAATGAGTATATGTCCTCGTGAGTATGTTTTTGAGTTAAAATGCAGTGATGGTGGCCTGTTAAGCAACTCAGCAAGATAAAGCAGCATTCTTATCTGATGCCGACAGTGCAGTCTGTGCAGTCTGTATTGTAGGTTTCCGCAGTTCCCTGCACTGAGTGCTCCTTTGAGTTACAATGTAGCTGGCATCACATTGTAGGGGACTGCTCCCCAGTCTGTGCTCCAGAGGACTTCTGCTGCTCGGGGCCCCATCGAGAAACCTGGGTGACTCTGCTTTGACTGTTAGTAGAGCTGCTGGCTTGGTGCACATGTTACTCTGTTTGATAGCGACCTCTGTCCTCACAGTTTGGCAAAGAAAGATCAAACACCATGCCTGCGTGGCATCTGTTCCAGGGAAGACATTACAGACACCTGAGTCTAATACAGGGTGAGAAACACCAGTTTGAGACCTGCTCGTAATAAATTTGCTTTGTGTATCTTTGTGAAATGTATATGTTTATATGTTAGAACTTTTTAGCTGGAAAGAGCTGTTTAAGGTTTCAGTTAAGAGTATAAACTTTTAAACCATTTGAAGTAAAGCAGCAAAGAGGAGATTTAGTTACCTTTAAAAGCCTATGGTCTCGACCATGTGGCAGGCTGTACCTTTACAGTCCTAACCATGTTACACAATCTTGCTAGAAAATCATTACACAATTGCAAGAGTGTACATTAGGTTCCCCAAACAGATGGGCCCTGTTGCCTTATAGAGGCTTTTTCTGCTGCTTGGAAGGCCTTCCAGAGACGTGTGTCAAACACAGCGTAGAAGCAGCATGAATTTGGCACTCAAAGTCGACACCAGCCCAAACAGACAGACAGTGCTTTCTGCTCTCAGAACTCACTATGATGAATTCTGATGGATATTTTGAGAAAAACGCAATTTTTACCACAGCCATGGTATTCAAAAATGTGAACCACGTAGTATGGCTGGGCAAAATATTTGATCATGATTTGATCATATATGTATCACGATATATCTCAAATCAATATTTACTATTCATCTTTCCTAGGCTCCGTTTTTGCTTAACACTCACTAAGAATTGTTCTTAATCAGATTCGAAACATGAACAAAAGTGAAAAACTGAATGAAGTGTAAACTGAAATATACTTTTAATGGATAAATCATACAAAAACAAACTTCTTTGTTGCAGGACGTGAAATGCCAATAGTATGGTTAGAAAATGCTGACAGTATGGTTCATTGCTAGTTTTTTTTTCTCTTTGACTGCCTCGCTGCTCATTCCAGGGAATGGATGTGACATTGCTGTTAGAGTTGTCACCCGTCCCATAGTAAGTACTTGCATTTATATGTCCTACTGGGTGGCAGTGCTTCAAGTGGTGAAATGAGTTTGTAGTATTTCCAGTTTTATTTTGCACATTTTTGGCAGAGTTTATAGTATACACACGACCAGCATGTCAGACTTTAAACTGCAAAAAGTACTTCCACAACATAGACATTTTTTAACCTTGTCTATCCATAATATCTCCTTTTTAAAAATATGTTGTGGTTGCTGAGCTGTCACTTTCTTAACAGACAATTGAAGATGCCTGTGAAGAAGTGCTTATTTCTTCCATCATATTACCAAAACTGTATCATGCGTCCTCTGCTAACTCAATCAACCTTGCTGTGCGTAGTTTGTCCATTCTTAAAAGACTGCCATATGATTGGTTGGAATTGTGTTCGTTACTGTGATGTAATAGGCTGATGTGTGCTATCAAGCACTGTTCCTTATTGTCAGCTTATAAAAGTTTCACATTTTCTTATTGTTTTTTATATGACTATAAACTATACTAAATTGATATGTTATTTGTATCGCTGCAGCCCTACTATAGTCTAAAAAAAATCTAAAGATTTTGCCATAGAAGCAAAATGGAATATGGAAGGCCAAAAAAAAAACATTTTTACCACAAACACTTTTATCTGTGTATGGGCAGTTTGATAATTCCTGGAAAAGAAAATTTCAAGAAAATTTAAAGAATTCACTTTAACCTGTATTTTGTAGGGAATGTTTCATAATTGCAAGTAAGACACTTTTTCCATGACAATTACGACAATACAAATTTTGTTTCCTTTTCTGCATTATTTCACCAGTTATTGGAAACTATGAACCTTCATTAGTGTTTTAGCTTAATTCACTTCTCTTTCACTGACACCTTGACAGGACACTGGACATTTGAAGCTCAGCCCAGCAGTATTTATACCTAAGCTTGCCCCTAGTGAACTGTGTCCTTGTGATCTATTATCTTGCTTGTAGATCACTTTGGACAAAAGCATCTGCAAAAATGTATGTAAATGTAGCTGAGTTACTTAGTTTGAGGTATGACAGAATATAATTATAATAGTTTATTAACTGTGAATAGCTAGTGGTGCTGTCCCAAATGATTATTCTTTAAACGATTAATCTAGTGATTGCTTCTTTTTTCTCAGTTATTTGACTAATCTAAGAATTAATTCTTCGATTCATCTGATGATAAATTTATTGATAAGCAATTATTTGGAAGATAGTCATTTGAAACAACAATTCACCCCCTCCCACACACACACAAATCTGGGGTGCCTTTCCCAAAAGCATAGTTGCTAACTATGTTAGCAACTTACGTAGTAGGAACCATACAAATATGAGGCAGGTGTTTCCCGAAACCATAGTTTGAACTATGGAGGTAATAGGCACTTACATAGTACGATCCATTGTTAAACGACACAGGTGTCTCCCAAAAGCATAGTTAGAACGAACGTTTGCAAACACTGTCGTTAAGTTGTAGTTAGAGCTGTAGTTAGAAGCTTAGTTCCTGCAGAATGCAGTCGAAGGAGGGTAGTCATCATGTAAGCAAAGTGAAAATATTAAATAATATTGCTGTACAAACATGTATAATGTCAAATGCTTTGAAAATGTAGTTGTAAGAGTACTTTTAATGTACTTCTCTGTTCATGAGTATGGTATGATTGCAAAGGATGTTGTTTACCTACTTTTGTTTGTTATATGATACAGACATCCCACCTGAGGGATATTGATTTCAGGGAGGCAGATGGGGGGCATCCGGGAGGTAACAAATATGACCCACGATGCCTTGCGCAATGATGTCACCGCCACATGTATAAGTATATATATATATATATATATATGTTAGAGCTGTCAAAATTAACGCGTTAACATGGATTAATCCATCATTATGATTAATCTGTCAACGCATTTCGGCTAGTTTTTCCAAGAGTTACCTTAGCACATGCGCAAGTGTGCAGTTGATCTGGTAGTGACAGGCGGCAGAACCAATCAACTCAGTATGGAAGATGATAACCTGATGATGACTCTGCATATTTAAAACAAGAAGACCTAACCTCCCGTCAACAAAACTATATCAACAATGAATGGCTCAAGATTGCAACAGCTTTGGATCCTCGTTTCAAGGACTTGAAGTGCCTCCCCAAGAGTGACAGAGAGAGGGTGTGGACCACACTTGGAAGACTGGCTTGCAAATATCTTGCCACTCCTGCAACCACTGTTCCATGTGAGAGACTGTTCTCAGTTGCAGGCAACCTCTCGGACACTGTCAACAAGTCAGTTTGTCTTGGTAACTGGCTGAAAGAGGAGCAACATGGCCACATTAATGTGGATAAATGTTTAGAGAGAGTTTGTTGTTAACAGGAATGTTCAAGATGTTCAATAAAATGTTAAGTGCATATATATTCCCTTTTTTCTTGAGTCTGTTTGCTCATGCAAAATGAAATTAAAATAAAAATGTAACCGTGATTAATCAAAATTAATCCACAGCAACTCTGTGATTAATCTGATTAAAATTTTGACAGCACTAATATATATATATATATATATATACAGTATATATATATATATGTGTGTATATGTATATTGCCAACTGTGGTGAGAGCGGCCTTGCGTGCAGTTTTTACAACACTGATTAGCAGAACGACAGCGCTATAAACGTCACCATGTCTAAAAAAAACACTTAAGACCGTGCATATGGAAGGCCAACGAGGCCAAAACGTCTTAAAACTTTATGCCTAAAGACGTCAAATATTAACACCCACAGATGTCAAATTTGCACGCTGTTAGATGCAAAAAACACATCAACTCAAGAAGAAGAAAAAGAATAGTACAAAATTTTAAATACAACTACTAGTAGCAACAAAAATTGTAATTAAGAATATTAATAATATATGCATACATGCACATATTATATTATATTTTAAAATAATTAAGTGTAATGTGCTAATTTAAAAAGAAAGAAATTACACCTGTTTTTGATGTCTGAAGGTGTGAAAAATTGACATCTTTAGGCGTGAAGAATCAACATGTTGATTTTTTGCATATGAGGGTGTGAAAATTAACGTGTCGATTTTTTGCATCTAAAGGCGTGCAAATTTGATGTCTGTGGGCGTTTATATTTGACGTCTTTAGGCATAAAGTTTTAAGATGTTTTGGCCCCGTTGGCCTTCCATACGTGCAGCACCTCTCGCCCAGCTGCACAAACTGGGAACGCCTCCGTGACAACACAACTTTGCATTTATTGGCTGAAGATTTTAGTGACACACTTGACGTGTGTGATGTTTGTATCCCAAGAAGTTCCAATGCATTATCTGCTATTTCTCCCGAAAAGAATTGTGCAGCAGTGAGAACTGTTTTTCAGTTAATTTACATGGTAAAATAAAGTTGAATTAAAAAAATAACTAATACAATAAAATATAGTAAATAAAAGAAATTCCAACTTTAACGTTACAGTAATGTAGCACTGCTTTATTTGTCTTATTGTCTAGTCTGTGAAGAAGGCATTTAATTAGAAATTGCATTCTACTCTGTACACTGTACTTTGTACATATGACAATAAAAATAAATGTAAAAATAAATAAATGTATTTTAGACTCAGTGTATTGCAGTCCTTGGGGACCGTTTAGATAAATATAATAAAGAATAATAAAGAAAACCATCTATCTAATATTTTCTTGGGAAAATGCAGTTTTTTTTTAATTCAGGAAAATAGCTCAGAGTAAAATACCAGAAGTGCTACTTCAGATATTTTTGAAACAGGTATGTTTTAAGTCGTTGTTTGAAGACATTCAAAGACTCAGCTGTTTGGACATCTAGAGGGAGCTCATTCCACCAACTAGGTGCCAGAACAGAGAAGAGCCGAGATGGGTGTCTTCCTTGTTCCATGAGGGGTGGTGGGACCAGTCGAGCAGTGCTGGAGGATCGGAGAGATCGTAGTGCAGTGCGGGGGGTGATGAGATCTTTTAGGTAGGGTGGTACTGGACCATTCTTGGCTTTGTATGTGAGCATCAGTGTTTTGAATCTGATGCGAGCAGCCACAGGAAGCCAGTGGAGAGCACAGCAAAGGAGTGGTGTGGGAGAACTTGGGAAGGTTGAAAACAAGTCGAGCAGCTGCATTCTGAATCAGCTGGAGGGGACGAATGGCACTCAGTGGTAAACCTGCTAGAATAGAGTTGCAGTAGTTAAGGCAGGAGATGACGAGGGACTCTGCGAGTATCTGGGTAGCCTGTGTGGAAAGAAATGGATGTATCCTTCTGATATTAAACAGGAGAAACCGACAAGAGTGAGAAAGGTTAGCGATATGTGAGGAAAAGGACAGATGATTGTCCATGGTAACCCCAAGGGTGCGAGCAGTAACCGAAGGACAGATCAGGAAGCTGTGGAGGGAGATCGCAAAGTCCTGGTGGGGGGATGAGTCAGCTGGGATGAAAAGCAGTTCTGTTTTACTAGGATTGAGTTTTAGTTGATGAGCGGTCATCCAAGATGAGATGTCTGCCAAACATGCAGAGATCTTATTGGAGACATGAGTGTCTGAAGAAGGGAAGGAGAGGATGAGTTGAGTGTCATCTGCATAGCAGTGGTAAGAGAAGCCATGTGAGGATATGACGTCACCAAGATATTTAGTATAGAGGGAGAACAAGAGGGGGCCACGAACTGAGCCCTGTGAGACACCGGTGAAGAGATTACGTGGGGTAGATGTGGATCCATTTCATGTCACTTGGTATGATTGGCCTTCTAGGTAGAATGCAAGCCATCGCCACGCCAAGCCACCAATGCCAAGACTCCTAAGGATTGACAGGAGAGTCTTGTGGTTGACCGTGTCAAATGCTGCTGATAGGTCAACAAGGATGAGGACAGATGACAGTTTGGCTGACCTGGCAGCATGTAGCTTCTTAGTGACTGCTAAGAGGGCAGTCTCTGTGGAATGAGCTGCTTTGAAGCCAGACTTATTAGGGTCCTGGAGGTTGTTATGAGAGAGATAGAGAGAGAGGTGGTTGTAGGCTGTGTGTTCGAGGATTTTTTAAAGGAAGGAAAAAAGCGATACTGGTCGGTAGTTGCAAGAGTCTGAGGGATTTAGAGTGGGTTTCTTCAAGATGGGAGTGACCCTAGCTATTTTGAATGCTGTTGAAGAAGTTACATGGAACCATGAATGATAGTGGTGATGAAGGGGAGAAGGAGATTGTCTGGAGCATTGTGGAAGGGATTGGATCCAGTGGGCAGGCGGTAGGATTGGAAGATGAGATGACTTTTATGATCTCATCTGCTGTAAGACTGGAAAACTGGGCCAGTAAGGGGGAAGGGAAATCCTTGGTGTGTAGTGTAGTGGATGGGGAGGGAGTCATAATTCCAATTTCTAACTAGTTAAAATTGAATTCCAGAAAATGGAATGTTAACTAGTTAAAATTCCAACTCCCACTGAAATGAATGAGGAAATAGTTTTGAATCTCACTAGACAAAATAAAATTTCCGATATCAGGAACTGGCATTTTAACTAGTGAAAATGGAATTTCTGATATGTAGAATTACCATTCTCACTTTTTGGAACTAAATTTGTGATATCAGAAATACACATTATTTACTAGTTACAATTTAATTTCTGATATCAGGAAAGTGCATTCTAACTAGTTAGACTTGAATATGTGATATACTCTAAAAATGAATTAAAGCTAAAACGGCTTGCCATAGACTTGATGCCAGTCAGTTTACTCTCCACTCCTGCAGCCGTGCACAGATCTCGTGCTATGTCATGTCAGCTGCAGACAGCCATAAGCCCATGTCGAACGCACCATAGTTAGCAATTATGCTTATGGGAAACACACCCCTGAACGGTTTCGATAGGTAGCATGGTTCGTCAGAACACCGGCCATGTCTCCCAGAGGACACACGTGAAAATGAATGATCTGCGTACTGACTAGTCAGAAACCTTTCTACCCATGTATTCCTATCCATTTATTATTACCAGTTAATAACATATCCTAAGCCTTTGCTACATCTGTCAAGCTTTGTTCTTTTGCAAATACACATTTGTTTTCTGGCAAATATGCATATAGTTTCAAAGGTAACTGCAATTTTAAATGGTTTTGTGTCTATGTTAATAGCCTGTGATTTTCCAGTGATTTTTTTCCAGTAGTGTGGTAAATAATATAAATGAACATAAACAGAATAGATAAAAATACGTGAAATACTTTGATCTGCGTTAAAATAGCCTATATGAGTATTAGGTATGGATTCAGAGAAAAGCGAACACAATGTGGTGGCACTTGACTGAACGTGAATGCTACGTAATGACGTCATCGATAAGTTAGTGTGTGACATCACCTAGCGATATCTGGTGATTTTCTGGGTACAGTTTAGCGACTTCTTGTATGAAATAGTTGGAAACACTGGTTGCAACAATTCATCAAGTAACTCGAATAACTCAATAACAAAAAATCCTGGATGCAAATTCTTTGCTTTGATTCTTCATTTAATCCACAGGCCTATGTGCTGCTCGTTGATCGTGGTTATTACTGTCACATACTGTGTTTATGCTGCATTACATGTAGCAGAGCAGTATTAAAAAACAGAGTGGCAAGGCTGTACAGATCAGGTAGCAACAAGGCTGTACGGATCAGGTAGTGGCAGCAACAATCCCATTCTATAAAAATGGCAGAGAAATTTGCGGCACAACTTTTGAGTCATGGAGATGGTGAATAGTTCCAAACATACGGCATAGAATCATTGTCATGTCCATTGCTTATCAAGCGGTATGTTGGTAAAATAACAGATTAAAAAAAAACATTTAATACATTCCTGTCATTAATATACTAAATAATATTTTGTTTTTATGTGTGCACAGCATTAGCTGTTAATGGTTATCATAATTAATAGTTATGACCAAAGATAGCTGATGATTT
>JAODKM010000035.1:16981587-16998857 GCA_026780845.1 Petrocephalus sullivani | reverse complement strand
TGAGATTTTTATATTTTCAACAAATAGGTGAATTTATTTTTGTGTCTTTTGGGTTGCTTTTGTGTGTTTTCATTGATTTTATAATTATTTTATAATCTCACATTTGCCTATGCCAGATGTTACAATAATATAACACATTCCACCATTGAAATACGTGGGATCGATGTTCCTGTTATCGACAGTCCGTGCTTTTCCTATGCGGAGGCAGGGGAGGAACCAGCAACGTACTACTCAGCGATCGTTCGTTATTTCTGAAATAACGAAGGGTTCTGGAAAAAGCACGTAGACCTCGCTCGTTATTTTCCTAAGTAGTACTTAATCTTGTTCAGTATTCACTAAGATTGATCGCTTTCGGGAAACCCACCCCAGTTCTTGTTTACTTGTTACTCTCTCATTTCTGTTAAATTTCTCAGAAACATCCCACAGAGTATGGGTGAGCACAGAGCTCATGCAGAAAACAACAGAGCTGTTAAGTCGAAAACTTATTAGACAATGGAGAATGTTTACAAATATTATACAATGGAGGGTGGCATGGTGGAGCAGTGGTTAGCATTGTTGCCTTGCACCTCTGGGGCTGGGGTTCTAGTCTTGGCACAGGTTCCATGTGTGTGAAGTTTGCATGTTCTCCCTGTGCCGTTGTGGGTTTTCCTCATAGTACTCTGGTTTCCCTCTACAGTCCAAAAACATGCTGAGGTTAATTGGAGTTCCTAAATTCCCCATATGTGTGAGTGTGCCCAGTGATGGGCTGGGCCCCCATCCTGGGTTGTTCCCTGCCTTGTGCCTGTTGCTTCCGGGATAGGCTCTGGATCCCCTGTGACCCTGTTAGGATAAGCGGGTTGGAAGATAGATGGATGGATCATACAATGGACAATTAAATAAGTAATTGGAGTATCTGGAATAAAGTTCAGCAATCTCTATACACTGGAAGTGTTTCCACAATTTTGACCTCTAGTGAATATTTTTACTTATACTTTTGTTGTGCCCTGTGTAGTTTGTATAGTCTCTTCGATATATATTGCACTGTAGATAACGTAGGGTGACTTTACTTTCCATTCTGGTTCTGAGGAAGGGTTATTTGCAGCATAAGTGTAGCTTTAGAAGTGAATTTTTTTCCCTCAGTGAAAATCTATTCTGTGCCTCTCATACACAGTATTTTAGGAGAAGCTGGAGGAAGGGAGGGTTTGTACACAATACTATACTGTGGAATGAACTGTACTTTACAGTACACAATACTTTACTGCACAGTACACAGTACTTTACAGTACACCAGGATTCTCAAAGTATGGGCCTCAGTCCGGATGCAGACCAAACCACAAGTTAGGACCCAGCCAGTAATGCATCTTATGAATCAGTTTGGTATACGTAAAAATATAATGTCAAACCACCAAACTTCGCCCACACATAACTCACTATAAACCCCCCAATGACACAGAGTGGGAATGATCGGCGAAAAAAGTTTCCTCTATTGTTATATATTCATGTTTATATCAAAAGTTATTGTTAAATCTCTGACTTTGAAGAAAAATCTCTGATCAAAAGGTTTACGAACCCCTGCACTACACAATACTTTAGTGCAAAGTACACTCCTAGCATACCAGGTGTCCAGCCCATGGTGTGTAGCATTCACATACTCAAACAAAACCTTCCTAACTCATGTTCCAAGAACAGTTTTGGTCCAGATTCTGTAAAATTCTTAGTCATTTAGTTGAATAATGTTGCTATGATTTTAGAGGGCTTGGTCAAACATTATCCCCCCAACCATAACCAGACTGACGCCTCATCTTTCTTACAGGTTATGGAGCTGACTTTGAGTCCTATGCTACTCCTCTACTGGAGGATGACCATGCTCCTCCAGCCAGCTCACCCAGTCCATCCAGTGGTGGAGCCTCCCATGAGGAACCTTCCCTCTTTCGGGCCCCAGTCTACATTTCTGATGACCTGTCTTCAGCCCAGGACTTTGAGCTGCGTGAATCTCGGGCAGTTTCCTCTGGCCTGGGTGTCTGGGCTCGCCGGCAGTTGGATGTGGGGGAATGCTTTGGACCATACGTGGGCAAGCGGCGGCCCTGGCTAAGCTACCCAGCTCAGAGCTGGAAGGTAGGCTTGGAATCTCCTCTCCTGGGATACAGAGGGCTCTGTTTGCTGTATACTCCGCTAAGAAGTATTGTGTCTGCTGGTTTCCATCTGCTGCATGAATGCGCAGTGCCTATACACGCTCAATACGCTTAGGCACTGAAGAGTTCTCTGAATTGTAGGTCAGAGCTGGAAGTACTGCGCTTCTGTCTGTGCTCTTACTTCAATTAAAATAAAAAGCCATAAATTTCTTTTTGTTATCAGAGTTAAAGACCCATGGAGCATTTCCCAATCAAATGTTAGTTAGTTCAGGCATTAAATCGAATGCGGGGTTATAGGACAAGGTCAAAGGTCAGCCATGGGCTAACCTGGCAGGTTTTACTGGTGAGAGGAGAGTCAGCCTCATCGATTCCCATGAAGGAAGAAATGTTTTTTAAACCATGATGCTCCAAAATGCAGTAAAAAGAAATGTCTGCCATTGCCAGGAGTGTCTCACCAGTGGGGTCAGCTACTGCTTCTGAGCCAAGGAAAAAAATCTCATAACATTAATAGAGCTACTAATAAGTTTTTGTGATATTTCACATTTGCTATTGAATCAGGAATATGTATTTGCTCTGTTGCTTTTATTCAAGTCTTTTCAGATGTGCGTGCGTGTGTGTGTGTGTGTGTGTGTGTGTGCGTGTGCGTTGGTGACATTAGGTTTTAATATGATTGAAAAAGTATGTCTCTCCTGATGAGATTTATTGCCATTTGAACAAGCTCTCAGTTTTTTCTTTTCTTCCCATGGAAGGAAATAAAGAAAAAGGTTTCATGAATTTTAATTGGGATGTTATTTATGGGAAGCTTGAATAATATGTATTTAAAAAGCCGGAGAGCCAGGAGTGAGGACAGAGGGATACTGTATCATTATGTTTAATTACTGCTTTGACAGGAGCCATAATTCTTTCCATTAAGTAAATAAGTTGTAAAGAATTTATGATGAAATGCCACATTATTCAGAAGGGATATTCAGTGATGACATCCTTGCATTAAATATGGTAAATGCCATTAAGCCCCCGACAGTCAATATGCCAATATGCAAGGGCCTGTAAAAATGAAATTGATTTGGTAAATGCAAGCGCGATAGATCTGTTTGCTTTCATCATCAATTCTGTGTGTGTATCCGAGTGATGTCACCAACCAGGGAGCGATAAACATGTGGCCATCTGTGCCCAGTGATGAATGGGCTTTTGGGCCACCATCAAGGTGGGGGGTGTTTGTTAGCCCCCTTCCACCGTATCCTATAAATACATTTGTATCAGTAATACAGAATTAGCGAGTTATGAGCAAGAAGGCCTCTGTAAATATATCCAGTGTTATGGTTAGTGCCACTTGTTGTCTAGCTGGACGTGTATCGGTTACACAGCTGACAGCCTAGTGTGCAACAGACGGCAATATAAAGAAAATTACTTAATTTTCTGGCGTTAACATGCTGGTGCATTAAGTCAATATTTGCCTGTTTCCTGCTAAGCATTGGATGACACCTTTACAGAGCATGTCCAAATAGTCTCATAGTCTGCTTGTTTGACATGAAATAGCTGGGATGTATGGTGATTAATTGATTTATTTGATGACTTATTTAATTATTTGACAAGCTGTGAGTGTGGACTTGTATTTAGTATAGCTGTACTATCAGCAAATAATTTGTAATTGACAGTTAAAAGTCACCAACAAAACCATAAGATATGCTCGTCATTTGCCAAAGCTCCTTGTATGTGCCATGCCCTTGCACCATCATATATCTGAAATGATGGCACGACTTATCATGCAAGTGACTAGTCCTGAAGTGTCTTAAGTGTTTGTTTATTACACTGAGTAGCCTTTCAGTCTCACTGATGAGTTTTTACAGAAGACAAAACAAAAACTTGCACAAGTAGCGTGTGTGAAGGCTTCGGGGTCGAGGCTGACATCACAGGGAATGTCACACACAAACAGTGCTCCTCAGTAACCCTACGCTGCAAGCTGAATGTTTCCTGCAGATAGTAACACTATATTCCTTAGGCCTGTTAAAGTAAAAAAAGCATGCTTAATGAGGTTTACCAGACTTTACTTCTTGCCTATGAGTAAAATTGACTTATGTCTTACTCATATTATCTAAAGGCTTGATTTTTAATGATTTATAATAGTGTTTCATTTATTGTTTTTACATTAAGGCGCACTACTAAATGTTGCTCGTTTAATATTGGAATATTTCAGCACTTCAGTATTTCAACACACAACTGTAAAAAAGTTCATGTTAACAGCACATTTTACGGAACATGTTTTGCAGTTAATAAATTCAGTCTGCCTGAGTCTGAGAGTCAGTCTGTCTGTAACCACGTGGTGAAACATGGGTGCGCATGGGTGGGCATGGGTGGGTCATGGATGCCTTTGTGTGCCATGCAGTGGGGAGATTAGCGGGCGTTGCGAATAACCCCAGCGGATTAGACCCTGTGTCATCTCCTGGCCCTGGCCCATCCACACCAGCTACCCAGAGGCCTTTTGGATGCTGAAAATCTTCTCCAGAGTTCTGTCATTGAAACTCAGATGCCATGTCAGGGCAGACAGAGCGGAGTGCATATTTGGCCTGACCGGGTGGGTAGGGCTGGCTAAGCTCTTGTCCTGAATGAATGCAGTCGGCCCCCAAGTGTCCGAGGGCACTCTCCCGCTCTCGGGCTCCACCTGCCAGAACACCTCCTGGCGCCTCCTCTACCTCCCTCCCCAACATGGTAGCGTCTTACTCTCACACAATCACATCCTCCCACCCAAAGTGCACTAAGAAAGGAAATGACCCGCATCTATTTAGCGTGCAGTCGTAGCATGAGTGCCATAACTCCGGACCCTATTAGGATGAATGAGTTTAAGAGGTTGTAAAAAAGAGACAAGCTGGGTGCAGGATTTCCACAGTTACTTGTGGCTTTTGCACATATATTTTGTAGTAATTGTTGCTGTTTCATTGAGGTTATTGAATGCTGTTTTGCTTTGGTGCGGATTGTCCTATCATGGAGTTTATTGAGAATTTGAAATGGCATGGGCAGAGGGCTGGGGGGTGAGCAGAAGGGGCTGGCCAAGTCGGTGAATAGCAAAGCGTGGAACGGGCCTGGGCCTGTTTGTGGCCAGTTGGGGTGCTCACCCTCGCTGCTGCCACTGGAGGATCCCGGCTGCTCGCGCTCTGATATTATTTATTAGGACTGGGTTATCATGGTGATTTTTGCTTGTAATTAGAGCTAAGCAGCTGTATTAAATTTCATCCGCCTCCTGCTCATTGTGCTGCAGTAAGAGGCTTGCTTGCTGCCCTCCGTGACGGGAAGCTCCCTTTTGTCCATGGAAATAGTTCCCTGTTTCAGCCTCGTTGATGATTCTCTGCCACCAACCCCCAACCCCCCCGCCCCCATTGTGCTAGCGAATAGAGCTGTGCCTCCTCATCCTAATCAGCTTACAGTGCTAATGCAATGCCCTGGGACTCCATAGGCACTACTGTGGTGGGGGCTGGGGCCTCTAGGGGCCCCAACAACCTACATAAGGGCCCCTTTCTCCATTCTTTATAATGTTCTTCATTCCCAAAGGACAGAGATGCACACCCTTTCACTATTCAATTAAGCTCATTTTCACCTCTCTTCTCAGCTAAATTTGGCTGTATGTCTTTCTAAACTATAGATTGGAGAGTTCAGCTCTGTTTTTCTGTAATTTTCTCACAAAACAGGCCACGATTTCCTCCTAGCATAATTTAATAGAAAAAAAGTAAGAAGTAATTTTAGGTTTTAGAATACTTCCAAAAGTCTGAAATATTCCTTTTATTTTGTCACCTTTGTCTGTTGCATGAGTCCTAATCCTTTTCCCTCAGGAATCCGCCGTGCTTGGCAGTTAAAAAGAGAGCACTGTTTTGTCAGCATTCTAATCCGCCGTAAGAGGAACAGGGGCCACAGAGGAGGATGGGAAAAGCAGAGGAGAGTTCCGTGCAACAAGTGGACGGTCTGTGAATTCCTGCAGTTGTTTGGCGGCCACTCTTCCCGCTCTCAGTGTCCCCCGCCTCTCCTTTGCACAGCCTCTGCAGGGAGTGGAAGCTGGGTTAACTGATTAAACAAAGTCAGAGTGAATTGTAGGAAGACAAAGCCGAGTATTAGCGGCCCGAACAAGTGGAGGGTGTAGCCAGGGCACAAAGACAGGTGAGGACAGGGCTGGTCAGGGGAAGCTGCAGCACTGAGGGGGTCAGTGACCTTATTAGAAGCCATGAGGATGTAAGGATGGGGGGTCTTTCACCTGCGGAGAAAGGCCCGGCAGGGGGCTTCAAGGACGTATTCTTACACCATTAATGCTGGACCCTTAAAACATCCTGCTCGTGGAGACAATACACACACACACACACACTGGGACCTGCGGACTGGCTTGGGTCTAGACTGGAACGTGAGTGACATTCATAGTGAATTCCCCCTAAACATCAGACATCGATGCACAAACACCCACACACACACACACAGTCACACACAGTATAACTGTAACACATAAATAAGGTATCACTTTTTATTATAAATCAATACACACAAACAGGGACCTATGACCCAGCATGGGTCTAGAAGTGAGCAAGAGTGATGTTCATAGTGAGTTCCCCATAAACACCGGAAATTGATGCACAAACACACATTCATGTACACACCCAAGCACACACCTAAACATACACACAAACACACATTCATGTACACACCTAAGCACACACACCTAAACGTACACACAAACACACATCCATGTACACACCCAAGCACGCACCTAAACATACACACAAACACACATTCACGTACACACCCAAGCACACACCTAAACATACACACAAACACACATTCATGTACACACCCAAGGACACACCTAAACATACACACAAACACACATTCATTTACACACCCAAGCACACACCTAAACATACACACAAACACACATTCATGGACACACCCAAGCACACACCTAAACATACACACAAACACACACACACAGACTCACGTATCTAAATGGGGACCTTCCATTTATTTCTATGGAAAAAATCCTAATTCAAATCACAACACCCTTACCCCCAACCCAGCCCTAACTTAAACCATAAGTAACCAACCCAAGTACAAGACTTTTTGACATTTTTGGTTTTTTGATTACATTCACAGATTTTTATAAAACTGAGGTTATCCAGATTGGGACCGGAAAAAAAAAGTTTTATGTTTTACCACACTTTGGGGACATTTTGGTCCCCAAATGTAATCTATGGAAACCCATACATGCCTACAGATACACACACATACACATAATCACACACACACAAACGCACACACACTAATTGGTAAATACACACACACTGGGACCTGCAGCCCAGCCTGGGTCCACGTTCGGAGTGACTGTTCTTTTGCAGACTTTTTGGAATCCCCTTAAGCATTGGACAATCACACACAAACACATACGATCACACATAATCACACAAACACAGTAACCATAGGGCATGAATAAGTAAATACACAACTATGTACCTGCACAGTCAGACTCACAAATTTACCGCAACACAAAAGCCCCATACATGCCTGCACATAAATACACAAACACTCAGGCTTGCATGCGCACAGAAAGGCGTGCAGGAAACAAACGTAATTAATTATGTAGGTGTGCAGCACATAGATACCGTATCTTGGGGCTCCCTTAAATAAGAACTTGATTGTTACCAAATGTCCGCACAATGAGAGCGAGAAAAGCACCTCAGCTCTGAGGCCGTATACGGGTTTATTGGTCTGGTCCCTAACCATACACTCCTGCCCGGAGTGGCGTAAGTGCTTAACTGCAAGTCAGATCACATTACCCAGGTAGTAAATCTAAGTAGCGGTTAACGAAAATAATCAAGCACTAATACTACTCTACAAAACTACTCTTTCTGTTTGTGGTTGGAATACTGCAAACAGTAGTGAGCCTTCCTGCCATCCATGCCCCGGCCTGCCAGATACAACCCTGTTTCCAAAAAAGTTGGGACGCTGTGTAAAATGTATATAAAAGCAGAATGCAATGATTTGAAAATCATATAAACCCATATTTATTTATCTGAAAATAGAACATAGGCAATATAACAAATGTTGAAACTAAGATGCGATGCTAAAAACAAAACCCCTGGTTGAATACCTTATAACTAATTTGGTTAATTGGCAACAGGTTAGTAAGGTGATTGGGTATAAAAAGAGCCTGCTAGAGAGGCAGAGTCTGTCTGCAGTGAAGATGGGGAGAGGTTCCCCACTCTGTGAAAGACTGTGTTGGCAAATAGTGCAACTATTTAAGGATAATGTTCTTCAGCATAATATGAACACGGTTATTCCCTGTATCCATAAATGCAGGATGAAACTCTACCATGTAAAGAAGAAACCATATCTAAACATGATCCAAAAATGTTGCAGACTTCTCCGGGCGCAAGCTGATTTAAGGTGGACTGAGGCTAAATAGAAAATTGCCCTGTGGTCTGATGAATCAAAATTTCAAATTCTTTTTGGAAACCCTGGATGCCACCCCCGTCCTCTGGGCTAAAGAGGAGAGGCACCATCCAGCTTGTTATCAGTGGACAGTTCAAAAGCCAGCTTCCATGATGGTATGGGGATGTGTCAGTGGCCATGGTGCGGGCAACTTGCACATCTGGGAAGGCATCATTAATGCTGGACAATATATAGAGATTTTTCAGAGAAGGCCTTATATATTCCAGCAAGATAATGCAAAACCTCATTCTATGCATATTACAATAGCATGGCTCTGTAATAGAAGGGTCCGGGTGCAAGACTGGCCTGCCTGCAGTCCAGACCTGTCACCCACTGAAAACATTTGGCGCATCATGAAACAAAAAATGTGACAAAGGAGACCATGAACTGCTGAGCAGATGAATTCCTATGTCAGGCCAGAATGGGACAACATTGTACTTTCAAAACTCCAGCAATTGGTCTCCTCAGTTCCCAGATGTTTACAGCAGGGGTGCTCTCTCCTGGAGATGTACCACCCTAACAGGACACACCTGATGTCCTGAGGTCCTGTGTTAACACAGCTGGCTGTAATAATGATATGTTACAGAAGGACCTTGTTATCTGTATCAGGTGTGTTAAATCCGGGCTGCTCCTAAGCTCTGCAGGGTGGTAGATCTCCAGGAGCAGTTCTATTTTCAGTTAAATAAGGGTTTATATGATTTGTAAATCAAAAGGTAATTGATCTGTGGCAGCTGGTGCTCTTCTCTGCCTTAGAAATCATTGTTTCAGTCACAAGCTCTTTGGCACGTCGCAGAGTCACCTGCCTGTATGTCTTTGGATAGTAGGAGGGAAGCCAAAATTGCCAGAGGCGCAAGAGCTGCAGACTAATACACACACAGTGCAGAGGTGAAGTTTAGGCCCTCTGTACCGAAGATTTGAGGCCAGAATGTCATTCATGTACAGAACAGGCTGCCGGCAATATCTGCCACTAACTGAAATATCTCCAAACCCTTATCAGATTCACATTTTAATTCCTAATGAAAAACACATTTACTGACTGATCAACCAGTATTCTGCAGCCATACCCAATTTTATCAATTCTTATTCAAGAAAATATTTTCTTAATTGAAATGAACAGAAAAGTGAAAAATATGATTGATAAAAAACAACTCTTCAATCATTCTTTTCATATGTCAGAAAAAATCATTTTAAAAGGTGAAAATCTAATCTTACGAGCTGGCAATGAGAACCTTCTGGATTCGAAAGATGTTGGCTAGTTTTTTGATTAATGCATCTTTTGGTGAGTCATATTACTTTGATAAGGACAGATGTCCAGCACACATATTTATATATTTTATAGTTTGCAAATAAAAAGGATGCCTAGCAGTATATGGCAGCATGGTGGTGCAGTGGTTAACGCTCTGCAACTGGGGTTTGAGTCTTCACCCTGGCCCGTGTGTGTGGAGTTTGCAGGTTCTTCCCATGTTATTGTGGGAATTCCTGAAGGCTCTCTGCTTTCCCACCACAGTCCAAAATCATTCCAAGGTGAACTGGAGTTACCAAATTGAATGTGTGTGTGAATGTTGTGAATGGTGTGTGTGTGTATATATATACTACAATGAGGGGCCCAAATGTCCCCACAATGTGTTTAAAACCTGTCATCTTAGCATTGTGGGGCCCATTTTTTCATATAAAAATCTGTGATTGCGATAAAAAACTAAAAATACCAGAAATCTTTAATTAATTAATTAATTAATTTTTGGTTACTTATGGCTTAATAGGTGGGATTGCCATAGGTGAGATTAGGGTTTTTCTCATAGAAATTAATAAGTGTTACATATGATTACAAACATGTAAATGTATGCGTGTGTGTATGAAGTGCAATGAGTTGGCACCCCATCCAGAGTTATTCCCTGCCTTGCACCTGTACTGTAACTAGGATATGCTCTGGACCCCTGCAACCCTGGATAGGACAGGAGGGTTTAGAAGATGGATGGATGGATTTGAGTTTTGGAAGTACATACATCAGTGAAGGTGGAGCAGAGAGAGGGATCAGAGGGGGGAGTTTGGAGGGAGGACGAGACCCAGAGGAGAGAGCAGCAGGAGCATCAGCATGCCCAGGGCGCTGGTAGCGGTGTCGGGTCGGGCAGGAGCAGTGCTCCGCGGCCTCTGCTCCCTCCTGTAACCCCCTGCAACATTTCCCATGTTCAGGCACATCCTAATGGGATTTTCCAGTGTCCAGCAGGTAGTCTGACTGGCACTTTGTTCGGCAGTGAGCGCAGATAGAGGTTAATGCACGGCGGCGCTGCAAGGCGGCACCACTGCTCTGGGAGCCTCCGTCCATCCCTCCCGTCGGCCTGCTTTGTCAGCCTCAATCCGTCAGAGGGGATTTCTCCCGGCAGTGCTTGGAGGCTGCTCCTGACATCTCCAACAAACTAATTGTTGTCTCCAGCCTGGCAAGCCTGTGAAGTCCTAACAAGTTAGCGTCTTTCGCAGAGATGAGAAAGAGACTCGCAAAATCAATTTCTCAGCCGATTACGCTTTGCCATCAGCCAAAACAAAACCCGGGTGCAGACAGGAGGAGCAGTGGGCACACTGGGTCTCTGAGAAAAGGCTACAGAACCATCCATCTTCTCTCTTCTTCTAATTGTTCCTTTTCTTCAGGCTGTTTCATAGCCGCTTCCCCTCCCTCAAAGACACTTTATGACAAGCATTGTAATCTCTTTAGAGTGCTGGGGACCCTCTCTTTGGGCTGCAGTCCTCGTCTGTCTTGAGTGACAGCAGGACAAGGTCCAACTGCCACCCAGGACACACAGCCATAAATCATCCTGCTGGCACCAGAAGGCTGGATCAGGCTCACTTCCTGAACAGCTACCAGTTCCTGCAGGGGACAAAAAAGCCTATTGTCAGGTTTGGGCAGCCAGCTTCTCTCGCTTAGAGGGTGTTGAGGTTTATGAGTGGAGCTAAGAAGGACTTGAGGACACAGGGCCAAATACCAGAAGGAAAGAGAGGGGACACAAAGCTGAGAGACAGAGGGACACTGCCGTGCACAGTCACTGTCCAAATGGGCAGGGAAGACAAATGAAGGAAAAATGTGAGGGAGACGCAGAGAGGAGGAAAGGCACAGAAACGCACATCCTGTTTAAAAAATACGCAATAGAAACTCTAAAACATTAAAACACTACACATTAAAACTGAGAAAATATAACTGATACTCAAACAAGATAGCCAATCATGTCTTAAAGGATACCACAGTTTGGTCTAATATCCATGTTTGAAATCTGAATCTGGCCCCTGCTGTGTGTGGGGGGTCTGCATGTTCTCCCCGTGTCACACAGGCATATGCTGGCTCCTACAGTCCAAAAGCCACAGTCTCTAAATGGCCCGTAGCGAGTTTGTGCATGTGTGTGCCCTGCGATGGACCGGCACCCCATCTGGGGAGTACCCCAGGTCTCTGCCCTGCGATGGACTGGCACCCCATCTGGGGTGTATCTCAGCCTCGTGCCCTGTAATGTGCCAGCACCCCATATGGGGTGTACCCCAGCCCCGTGCCCTGCGATGGACCGGCATCCCATATGGGGAGTACCCCAGGTCTCTGCCCTGCGATGGACTGGCACCCCATCTGGGGTGTATCTCAGCCTCGTGCCCTGCAATGTGCCAGCACCCCATCTGGGGTGTACCCCAGCCCCGTGCCCTGCGATGGACCGGCATCCCATCTGGGGAGTACCCCAGGTCTGTGCCCTGCGATGGACTGGCACCCCATCTGGGGTGTACCCCAGCCCCGTGCCCTGCGATGGACCGGCATCCCATATGGGGAGTACCCCAGGCCTGTGCCCTGCGATGGACTGGCACCCCATCTGGGGTGTATCTCAGCCCCGTGCCCTGCAATGTGCCAGCACCCCATCTGGGGTGTACCTCAGCCCCGTGCCCTGCGATGTGCCGGCACCCCATCTGGGGTGTACCCCAGGCCCGTGCTCTGCGATGGACCGGCATCCCATATGGGGTGTACCCCAGGCCCGTGCCCTGCGATGGACTGGCACCCCATATGGGGTGTACCCCAGGCCCGTGCTCTGCGATGTGCCGGCACCCCATCTGGGGTGTACCCCAGTCCCGTGCTCTGCGATGGACCGGCATCCCATATGGGGTGTACCCCAGGCCCGTGCTCTGCGATGGGCCGGCATCCCATATGGGGTGTACCCCAGGCCCGTGCTCTGCGATGGACCGGCATCCCATATGGGGTGTACCCCAGGCCCGTGCTCTGCGATGGACCGGCATCCCATATGGGGTGTACCCCAGCCCCGTGCCCTGCGAAGGGCCGGCATCCTGTCTGGTCTGTTTCACTTTCCCATGACTGTGTGCTGGACAAGCTGGGGGAAGATAGATGCACAGTTAGGTGTCAAAAATATGTGAGATATGCAAATATGACACTTATAGTTGTAAAGCACAGACACACACAAACTCACCTTGCATTTTGCTTTCTTGCTGAAAATCTTGAGTCTGAGTTTTATAAGTTGGTCTCTTTCTTTTATCCATTGTAGTTGGTAAAAGATTTGGTTTTTCCATCATAATGTCAAGAGCTGAGAGAGACATTGTTTTTTTAATCAGATCAAAGATGAGAATATGGCTCCTGAAGCTGCCTACTCTTTCTCAATAATCTGTCTGCAATTTGGATGTAGTAAGAGGCTCAATGAAGCAAGACAATAAACATTCCTGTTGGGCTTCTTGAAAAATATTGGCGTTCCCACCATAACCATCTGTCTTTTTAAAACCTCTTTGTGAGGTATTCTTCTGCTCTGTCGAATCACTCCGAACTGCTCACTTTACTTGTCATTGAACAGTATTTAACACAGCGGATGTCAGGTGATTTAGACCATTTTGTAATTTTTGTTAGGTAAGTAAAATGGTCAAAGTCATTCCAGCATTCAATAAATGCTGTTTTTTTCTGGACAGAATCCACAGAGCAGCTCATGTATTACCAGCGGTAATTCTTACTAATGGTGTCGCCCCAGCTAAGGAGCCCCTCACCGTCATTGCTGGCAGCTTCAGCCTTAGATCCCCATGCGTACAGGCCGTTGCATGAACCAGATTTTTCACACAAATGGAAATGCTGCCTGTCTCGCATCCTGCCAGTCTGGCCACTCCTCGGCTGATTCGTCACGCAGGCCGCGCAGCACCACAATGGGCCTGCCAGCCTCCGTTGCCACCGTAACAGATGTTCCCTGCTGTCAGACTATCGTTAGAGTTGGGTGGAGAGTGCATGAGGAGCTCAGCTGTGATGAGCCTTTTCTCACCAGCCCCTCATCCTGCTAAGGACGGGTCTCCTTCATCCATCCAGAGTACACCGCGGCATAAATCCTGTCCACAGGCCAGACTTGTAACCTAACAGCCCTCGTAAATAACCGTGGCCCATCTGAAGGGGGAGATAGGGCATTAGGAGCTATTTACACTGCAGGAGGCACACTATCGATCAGCTGTAGCCGTCCCACAGATAAGGCCGAGATGATGTCATGGTTATTTATGATGATTCCTGACAGTAAGGCTACAAAGGAATTTTCTGCATGGCAGCTTAATTCATTTTGGGTTGTGATGAATTCTGTAGTTAAAGAAACAATCAGCAACTTAGTGTTCCACCAACCGAATGTCACAGACAGGCCTAGAATATCGCACATCAGTGACCAACTGGCAGAAAGAAAAATGCAGCCATTTTAATTGGACTAATAAAAGGAGAAAAGGAGTAAGAGTGGAGGAATGTGTTTTTGTATCATCACTTTGAATAGTGTCCAAAGCTTATACACTAACATTTAAATGGATTCACTGAATCACAAATAGAAAGGACCCAAAAGCCAGGCTTTAGGTTTTCCAATCAAAGCTGAGAGCACAGAGGTAAGGCTTAGGTGAAAAAAGATATCACAGTACAGGTTAGAAGATCTATGGAATATATGTCCATGCATTTACTGGTGCGTTTTCCTGCATTTCTCTTTAAGCATCACATCAGCAGTAGAAAAGACAGGATCAATATATCTGGCAATCAAGGCCATTTTAATGCAAAGGTGAACTAGACATTTGCCTAGGGCACCACTAGCTCCAGGGGGCGCCAGAGAGAAGCTGTTTCTTAATTAATTTATTTGGTGCGCCATACGAGTTCCATCTGCCTTTCCCTGTTAATTTTGATCGAAGTTACATTCAGTGGCCATGTCCCGTTTTCAAATAAGAAATGCTACCGACTAGACGGATATGGGCCTGACAAGCAGTGCCCCGCTCCCAGACCTGTGACGGTGATGCACTCAGGGAGACTGACAGCAGCGGGGGATGATAGCAGAGCATGAGTGAGGGAGAGGGGCGCATCGGAGCAGTTGGGTGCTGCTGAGCTCCACAGTCACTGCTCTGTGTCTGCTTATTAATATGTAGTGGTAGCCAAGCAATCAATTCGTAATAAAATGATCAAAGCCATCTGCTGTGAGATATGGGAAATGCAGCAAAGAAAACAAAAAACGTTTTACAGTGCACATGATGCACTAATGTCCTTAAAATGGGCAAAGCAATGATGATAATCATATAAAAACAAATCATTGCAATATTCTTCCTTTTACTTGTACTTTTTCATTTTATTTTTGTATCTTCATGAAAATGTTCTCCTGTAGTTTGAAAGTGGCGTGTAAGTGCTGAAGACGTGGCTCTGGTCCAGCAGCACGATCGGAGCAGCGGGGCTCAGGCCGGCCGTGTGTGCCCCTCCTGCGTCAGCGAGCCACTCTAAAGGAGAATAAACAACAAGATACATATAGGCCAGTTCCTGCCTATCCCTGATAACAACCAGCACATTAAGTAGGCAAATACTCATGTCCGTTTGATGTGCGCTTATCTGTGGAACTTTAAACGCTAAATAAGTTCTTAAGCAAGATGAAATTCAGTAATTAATCTGCTATTTAATGAAAGTTTGCTTGACACATGCTGGCACTCCCTGGGTCTTTCATATCAATGAGAAACCAGCAGAAAACTCTCTATCTCTGTACCATGTGTGCTTTTCAAACAGGGCGTTTTTGTTCAAATGCAAGCACGTAATTTTGCATGATTTGATTATGATGGTAATGTTGTAAAATAGTGACAATCCATAACTCAATATTCCAGTACAGCGTTAACTGGGAAGTTTGCTTCTGCCAGGAAAAGACAAGTGTAATACTTTAGCTCACTAGAGAGATTTCCACGGTCTGGGACAGTCTGGAGGATCGGGAGTTGGGAGTGAATCCTAAGAGAGGTAAAGGGCTATGACTCAGGAGAGACAGCAGCTGGAATAATGTGAAACACAAAGACGCTGCGGGATGACTAAGGAGTGTGTCTTGGGGTGGGCGGGGCCGGGGGGTCACAGCCAGGTCATTGAAAGTCCATGAACTCAGAACACTTCTCAGTAGGAGAAGATAGGTCCCTGGAAGCTTGCCAGTCATTGCTGCTATATGACAGACATCTTTGGCAGGTTGGGGCTGAGCTGTGAGGTAGACAGGTATCATGTAAGTGAGTATTGGAGAATAAAGAACCATCCCCAGTATTTAGCAGGGGGAGTACTGTCACTATCTGACCAGAGAACCTGGGAGGCTGAGGGAGTCACTGATGTTCCTCAGTGCTTCTTTGAGATTGCTCACGGGCTGCCCTCGCTCTTCCCAGACACTGGGTGCACGCGCTGTACTTTGTACATGACTCTGAGCTATATGGGAGTGTGATGTCACTGATGTTCAGATGTGTGAAGACTGGCAATAATTACGTGCCTGACAGTGGCCCCAAATCATCAGCGTCTGCTGTTGTCAGGCAGTGTCCCTTCCCAGCGTCAGGCCAGATGCCAAGGAGCAGGATGCGATTTTATCTCCAACCTAACAACAAGGGCAAGATCCTGACCTTCTCAGCCCCCAGACCTCAGCCTGCTGATGGGAGAGTGTTAAGGCAGGTCCCCCCTGGTCCTCAAGTGCCTTTTGTTAGATAATACCCACTAATAAATCTGGATCTACTAAATAGCCCATGAATAAAGGACATTTTGTCCTCGATGGCTGGGTGAAGATTTAGTGGCGGAGGCAGTGACGTCTCCTCAGAGCTGCTACAAAGTGGTCACTGGGTGAGATCTAAGAAGCATAAAAAGCCCACGGTAGTTCATTAAATTTCCGACATGAACATGGTGATGGAATTGATTTATGACGGGCAGCTTCATATATTCAGCCTGGCACTTACCTCGCTCATTCTTTATCTCCGTAAATGAGGAAGTAACAGGCCTTTGCTGCTCTTAGTGCCATGACAGGAGCGCTATTGTAATATTCACGAGCACTTAGAGACTAGTGATTTCTCTTTGTCACAAGGTTGTTTTATCACTCCTTTCCCTAGAGAAATAAACCTTATGTCGCTGTAGTGATAGTAAAAAAATAATGCTGGCATGTGTGCCCTAGTGAGGGCCCTAGGTTTGGACAGGGTAGCACCATCGCTGACTCAGTATCACCACCCCTGCTAAACAGTGCCTATATGATCTGTATACTATGAAAATAATGCTGGTATGTGTGCCCTAGTGAGGGCCCTAGGTTTGGACAGGGCAGCACCATCGCGGACTCAGTATTATCATGCCTACTAAACAGTGCCTATATGATCTGTATACTATGAAAATAATGCTGGCATGTGTGCCCTAGTGAGGGCCCTAGGTTTGGACAGGGCAGCACCATCGCGGACTCAGTATTATCATGCCTACTAAAC
>JAODKM010000035.1:16967872-16981487 GCA_026780845.1 Petrocephalus sullivani | reverse complement strand
AGTGCCTATATGATCTGTATACTATGAAAATAATGCTGGCATGTGTGCCCTAGTGAGGGCCCCAGAATCGGACAGTGCAGCACCACCACGGTCTCATTGTTATCACTGTTAGACAATGGCTGTATGATCTATATTCTATAAAAAGACTTTGAACTCTTCACCTCATGTCAGCTGTTAATGGGACAAATGTCGCCATGCCTGTCCTCCCTCTTGTATTCTTTATCGTTGATTATGACGCCCGGCTTCTTGATTTTGGGGTCGCTTGCACAGCTCGCTGTTTCCTTCTTATACAACCAGGAGGAAAGTTTGCAAGTGCAACAAAAAGACTCTTTTGTTCAGTGCTGTTTCTTCATGGCTGTTTATCTCATTTTCCACCTGTTGTTATCAAAAAAGTGGTCATTTACTTTTTCTACTCTCAGTATGTTGCTCATCAAAACTAAATCCATTTAAGTTAATTATCAACATATATTTCTTTGACTTCAAACATTTGTAAGTTACTCCTTATGAGAAATTTAACAAACATACTGGTTAACGACAGAAAATGGAACATTCAATATTGGAACAATTTTTTTTCCTGTCTTTTTTAGCATATAATTGGATTCCATAAAGCACTTAGCATCATGTTTGTCTTGTGCAAATACTTTTGTTGATTTACTGGAAGGTCCCAACTTTTCCTATGCATTGCTCCAGAAGTTCATTCATCTCCCCTGTACCTTTTGTGCATGTCAGTGTGTGACTGTGTGCTGCATGCTTTTCTCGTGTGTATGTCAATATGCTCCTGAGCAGTTAGTCAGTGCTGTGCTCCTGTCCAGTTCACAGGCACCCTGCTCACGCTCTTAAGGTAATGAATACGTGTAATTTAACGTAATGAAAATAGACATTTGCTGTTGTTAATGACAGAAGTGCACAGTTTTGTTCAGAAACGTCTGAAAGCTAAGAGGATAAGAGCCCAGGATAACATTCCCAACTTCATCTTTCACTGAACGGATAGTAACATTAAACAAACAAGAACTGGATCTTTGTCTTGCAGTTTTGCAGTACCGGCTGTATATAACCGCACTACCAGTATTATTCGTTCTTATGTACCAGACCAAGGCAGCCATGCTGTCTCATTGTGGCTTTGTTTGCAGCTTAAACTAATGGCAGAAAGTGTGTGTTGTGTTCCATGCGAGGTTCCATCGCTGACAGAGCAGTGATTTCCTTGCCTGGGGTGCTGCATATCTCCATGGCTTTCTTGCCTGTTGTTCTCTGGCCGGCTCCTCACGCTGCAGCTGGCTTTCCTGCCCCTGCCAGTACAGCAGAGCAGCCGGGCCCCCGCTGTAGCCCACAGGAGTGCTCAGACTGTCCAGTGACGCTGAGAAAGCACTCCGTGAATAGAGGAGGCACAATGGGCTGGTGCTGCTTGGTGACTTGGACACTCAGTTAATGAGGTGGTTGTTGAAACTCTTGATGTGCTTCTTTGTGTGGATGAATATGCCTCTCCTTCATATTATCATGGTGCGGTCATTAATCACTCCTCTGACAAACACAGCACTTCTCAGCGGCCAACAACAGCCCGCATCACTGGCCTTCAGTCGTGCCAGCAACCTGTTGGACAGAAATATGTCTGTGTGTTTTCCTGAATGTGTGTTTGTGGGAAAGTGTGTGTCACTGGATTATGTTTATATTACATTGTGGGGACCATATGTCCCTCACAGTAGGTTAAAAACCTGGTATTTTGACGTTGCGACAAAACAAAAAATTTGACAAAACTAAAAATACCAAAAGGCTTATATTTTGTTTGGTTACTTATGGTTAAGGTTAGAGCTGGGTAGGGGTTAAGGGTGTCATGTAACGATTAGAGTTTCCCCCTTAGAAGTGGATGGAGAGTCCCCACAAAGATATAATTACAAATGTGTGTGTGTGTGTGTGTGTGTGTGTGTGGTGGGGGTGGGGGTGCATAGATCACATTTGGGGACCAAAATGTCCCCAAAGTGTGGTAAAACCTGAAAATTCCCTATGTTTGGGGACATCTTTTCGGGTCCCCATTTGGATAATCTCAATTTTATAAAGACCCATGAATGCAATAAAACAAAACAAAAATGTCGAAAGTCTTGTATTTGGGTTGGTTACTTATGGTTAAGGTTGGGGCTGGGTTGGGGATAAGGGTGTCGTGATTGGGATTCCATAGAAATGATTAGAAGGTCCCCATTTAGATAGGTATGCGAGTCTGTCTGTGTGTATGTGTGTGTGTGTGTTTTGTGCATCTCAATGATTTTGGAGGTAAATAGGATATCTGTTCTAGATCTGCTTTGCCATCATCTAGGTCCTTCAGGTCAGCTGCTGGTCTGGGACACATACAGCTATGTCTGTTGTATGCTTTTCTTCTGGCCAAGAGCATTAATGGCAAGTAAGAGAGAATGGAGGTGGAGCACAGTGGGACATCCTCATTGTGCAGATGAATGTGTGTATGTATGCATACGTGTCTCTGTCTGTGCAAATTTGCACAAGTGTGTGTAAATGCAATGGTGCTCAACTGGTTCAGCCCATGTTAGCACCCATGTTTTTGTTTAGCCACTGTTTTATATACATCCATATATATATATATATATATACATGCACACACATATATATGTATATATACATGCACGCACACATACACACACACAGACACACATAAATCATTTTTAATTAACTGCATTTCAGAGGAACTAGTGCATGTGGTAAATGTGGTGGTAATTTTTTTAATCACACTGTGTAACACACTGAAAATCATCCCCAACCCACATTTAAATACACTATCTTATTGTGTTTGATGGTTTATGCAAAAATACAGCTCCGGAAAAAATTAAGAGACCACAGCACAATTTTTTGTTTCACTAATTTCTCAATTTATAGTAATGCATCTGTGTAAAATATACATATTTTTTGCAAACTGCAGCCTGGTTCTTCTCTGTTTCTCTATAATTAAGGGCTTCTTCCTTGCTTTATGGGACTTCAGTCCTGCTTCTAGGAGCCTGATACTAACTGTCCTAGCTGTGCATGTAACACCACTTAATGGTTCCCATTCCTTATGAAGGTCATGTCATCCTCCAATTCATGAGGCACTGCTGGATAAGCTGACGGTCATCTCTGTCATTAGAAAGTCACCCATTACCTGGCGGGTTTCTGGTCATTCCCAGTGTGTCCTGCATCACATTGTTCTTCTGTGGGCTAATGCTGTCTTCGAAACTTTGAACCTGGAAGCAACCTGCCGCTCAGTGTAGCCTTCTGCCTGCAAAACCAGGATGTGTTCAGGATGTGCTGTGGCCTCTTAATTTTTTTCTGGCCTATATATTATAATAATGATAATTATGATACTAATACTGCTACTAATAATAATAATAACAAGTATTATTATTATTATTATTGTTGTTGTTGCTGTAAAATTGTAAAAAAAATTAAGATTTTAAGACCCAAGGCTACCATTTGCGGCTCTAACCGCAACCCATTCTGCTACTGAAACTGCACAAGCTGCCTCTCTTTCTCACTGATCAATTTTATGTCTCCTACGTTTTCTGTAGCTCTGGAATGTAGGGCTTGACATTTGAGAACACTCAAAAAGCTAAAGCTGAATTTTAAAGTTTTAGTAAAGACGAATGTAACTTAAGTGATGGTTTGCTTGTTAGAATTCCAAGCTGTAATTGTGGCTTGTTAAAGACGCAGAGCTCACTCGCTTCACAGATCACTAGCAGTTAAATCTGTTGATCCCGTTATGGAATCTCGTGTGGTTAGGCTTTCCAACAAATCACTCAACGCTGCAGTCTTAAGCTTTTAACACATCCATTTGAACAAACAGCAAAAGATGAGCATGCAGTAAAAATGTAATTCCATTCAAAGCATTAGCTCAACCTACTGAAAGTAATATTTTAGTTTTATCAGCTTTCAATGCTTGAGGTAAATTACCAGCCACAACAATTTAACACATTTATGCAATCACTTCAGCGACACTCAGTGTTGTCCGCTTTTCCCGGAGAGTCTCAGTGCTAAGCCTGGGTCCCATCATTATATCGGTAATGGCTGAAAGGTTCGGATTAGTTTGGATGCAGACAAGGTTACCCAAGCTCTCCAAATTGCAACCACAAGGTCCAAGCAAGAGGATCACGCAGAGGGTGCTGTGATGTGGTTATGTCTGTAGACAGCTCCTCTTTAGAGAGGGTGTGTAATTTAATAAGCACAGTGTATAATTTAAGATTCCTGGTAAACTAAATGACAGTTTAGCTCAATAGTCATCAATCTAGGCGCAGTAAAGCTGCTGGGATCAGAAGGTCAGCTTGTTAGATACCAAAGCTGAGTAAAGCAGATTTAGAGGGATTTGATGTTGAAACCTAACAGGAAAGTACATATGGATCTGATCAGAGAACAGTAGTTTGATGCTATTATTACGGCAGTTCTGAAGCTTTGGCTCGCTTGCTGCTCTCGCACACATCTGAGTACTCTGGCACTGTTCCCCTTTCTGTTACACATTTTCATTTGCCTTGGTCCTTTCCACCTTTCTTTCTGTCCACCTCTCTCCCCGTCTTCTCCATCCTTTCTCTTATTTTATTATTTCCTCATTCTATTTCTGTTGTTTCTTTTTCCTCATTTAGCGTCATGCACCCACACGATTAACTGTGTGCCTGGGCCTAAGGGTTTCGGAAAGGAATTGTCCGTTTGCAAAACCATTAAGAACTTTAACGTCATACCTCTGAAAGCTCTTTTTTTTTGTTCGTAGCCTCAGTTACTTGCTGGGATTTATCTGCGCGCCACGTCCATGCCAGAGCCCGCATGCAGCCGTGCCGTAACTGTGTGTAATTGAGATCTCAACGTGACAGCTCCGAAAGCGAGTAAATCACAATGTGCCGGCCAGCCCGTCGCAGCCTCGCCAGGCCAGCAGCCGGCTGTACATCTGACTCTCATTACCGGCACGGTGAGCCGCGGCGCGACGCTGCCAGTCGCCACGCTGGAGTCTCTGATGACTCGCTTACAAGCTGCAAGCGGCCCGTGTTACAGCTGTCAGCATGCCTCGCAGTCGCCCTTCTTTTATCAGTGAATTTTTCTGCCAGATAGCTTAATCAGTGATTTGATGTCATCTTTATAATTTACTCTAATTTATGATTTATAATTTACTCTCTAAACTCAGATTTATTCATTGGATATTGGGGTGGATATCAGCTCAGCAGGATCTACAGCACAAGATGATTTGTACACTTTTTGACTATTATCACTACTCCATAATAAGGTTCTTAAGGTTACCCAGGCTATTCATTCCTGTTTGTTTGTTCTGCATATTGGGGAGCCTGTTGATTGTCTTGCATGCTCATGTGTACTTAATTTACAAATAGCAGAAGGCAAGATGGACTTCTGGGTCATGGAGAAAGATTATGATCTAATAGCTTTCCCTCATGTCTGTTCAGGAGGCGTATAAGAACAGGTAATGATTAACGCAACAGAAGGGGAAAGAGCCCGGGGGCACTGCTCTAAAGACACACACACACACATTCAAGTACACAAGGTGCAGTCTACAGGGCTGAAGGCACAGACATCACCTGGTGGAACATGGAAAAATGTGGCCATTTTAACAATAAAAGCAAAGGCACCTATGTCCTGCTCATTGAATCCACACTGGCAATAGGGGCACTGATGTGTGATGAGGTGTGAGTGAGTGATCACATGTAGGGCACATGTGTGGCTTTATTGGGACACATGGAAAGAGGTGGGTCGTGAATTTTCCGCGATGCCTAATCAGCTGCCTGTTGCCTGTTGCCCACGCTCTTTAGCCTCTTTCAATTATAGCTGACAAATTGCTACCAGAAGCAACCGGACACTCTTTGGATGGCAAAACACATTGTAAATTCCCCTAATAAAACTGTGGGACCTTGCATGTGACAATGCGGGTAGAAGAATGTGTGCTTAGCTGTGCATATGTGTGTTTATGTTTCCCTAAACTTGGCTGTGTGAGGACACGTTGTCCTGTTCAATAGGGGTTAAACATAGTAGCCCTTGTTAACAGTGAACATAAAGAGTGAACCTATATATAGAGCATGAATTGCTACAATTAGCTGTGACTTTCTCAGAAGTCGTCCAGCGGAGCATGCAGCCTTTCAGAGAGCAGATCACAGTGCCTGGCGGCCAGCAGCAGTGCCACATGCCAGAGCATTCTAACGCACTAATGAAGTGCATGGAGATAGGAACACTGTCCGTTTAAAAAGGCTAATTAAAATAATGAAGAAGGGAAAAGGCTCTAGTGCCGTGCCACTATGGATTGATTGATTCACGAAAAAGGCTTTACCTTGTTCTTGAGATAATTTACGGGGAGCATATTGGACTCAATGAACAAAATGCAGTGAAAGATGATGACACCCTTGTGTGTCCCTGATGCCATGCAGGCTAAAGCGCACAGACACTGTTAGCAATCTCAGAACGCGCATATACGTATCCAAGCACAGAAAGCAATGAAAAAGCTTTGTTTTTTGTGACCTGCAATGTATTCAACATGCTTTTTTGACATCTTGTTTTTATGTTTTTACATTATAAATTCCATTTCTTGCATTATATTTTGTAAAGCTCCCCCGTTTCATTTCCTTCCGTAACATCAAAGATATTAACCTTGACATCCTCTCCTCTAGTATTACCTCCTTCATTGACACTCATAACTTAACCACAGTCGAAGAGCTGGTCTCACACTATGATGCTGCCCTTCAATGTATTCTTAACTCTCTTGCTCCATTAAAAACCAGATCAGTTTCTTTCTCCCATTCCGCCCCCTGGTTAACGCATGAACTTCGACTTATGAAAGCCAAAGGACGGCAACTCAAGAGACTCTACAGCAAGATTTGACTACTTTCTCACAAAGACATGTATGATAGCCACATATTCCATTACAAGGACTGTATCACTCAAGCTAAAACCAACTATTACTCTGGAATAATCTGTTCAAATGTAGGTAACAACAGGTCATTGTTTTCATTGGGCACCTATTGTTTCATTTAAGAATAGCATTCAACCCCTGGATTCCCTTCCACCTCACTTTCACACCTGCTTTCTGTAATTTTCTCATGTCATTTTTTGCAGAAAAAAATCTGAATATTCATCATGGCCTTGGTTTACAGTCCACTCTTAGTAACCTACCTGAACTTTCTCCATCATCTCACTCTTTTTCGTCCTTTCAGCTTCTTACCATAAGAATTTCAGATCTTATACATAAGTCTAAGCCATCTACCTGTAGGCCCGACCCACTCCCTACACCTCTCATTAAATCTTGCCTCCATTGTTTGGTCCCTCATATCTCTGCTATTATTCATTATTAGTAACTAAGTCATCTACCTGTAGGCTCTGCCCCCTCCCTATACCTCTCGTTAAATCTTACCTCCATTCTTTGGTCCCTCATATCTCTGCTATTAGTCATTCCTCTCTTTATACGGGAACTGTCCCAGAATCTTTCGAAATTGCTGCTATAACCCCAATATTAAAAAAACCTGGTGCGGGTCCTTCTAATTTTAATAACCTACACCCTATTTCTAATTTACCTTTCATTTCCAAAATTCTTGAAAAAACAGTAGCTACTCAACTCCATTCTCATCTATCACGTAACAACCTTTATGAACAGTTTCAGTAGGGCTTTCATCCCCTTCATAGTACAGAAACTGCTCTACTAAAAATTACCTCCTTATGGCAGCCGATTCTGGTTAACTGTCCATTCTCATCCTCCTCGATCTGAGTGCGGCCTTCGATACAATTTGCCATATCACCCTTCTTAACAGGCTGTCCTCCATTGGCATTACCCACACTCCCTCTGACTGGTCCAGATCTTATCTATCACGCCGTACTCAGTTCATACAACTTAAGTCTTTTACATCCCAGTATTCAAATACATGGACTCCTGGCCATAGGTGGAAATTAGCGGGAGAACATTTCAATCTGGATTTGAGGAAGTACTTCTTTACACAGCGTGTAGTTAGAGTATGGAATAGTTTTCCTGATAACGTAGTGCAAGCTGAATCCTTTAAATCAGAGCTAGATAAGATTCTAACAACTCTGAGCTATTAAGTTCTCCCCAAACGAGCTTGATGGGCCGAATGGCCTCCTCTTGTTTGTAGAGTTCTTATGTTCTTATGTATTTCTCTGTGACCTCAGGGGTGACCCAGGGCTCTGTCCTCCTTTTCATTATTTATCTTCTTCCACTTGGCAATATCCTCTGTCACTACAATATTAATTTCCACTGTTACCCAGCTCTGCCTCCCTTGTAAGCCCACTTCCAGCCTCCCTCCTCCCTTACCGACTGTATGGCTGAAATAAAATCTTGGTTCTCTTCAAATTTTCTTAAACTAAACAGTGATAAAACTGAGGTACTCCTCATTGGCACTAAAACAACATTATCCAAAATCAACAGTTTTTCCCTTAACATTGATAACTGCTCCGTTTCCCCTTCTCCACAGGGTAAGAGTCTGGGTGTCACCTTCAATAGTCCCCTTTCTTTCAGTCCCATGTTAATAATATCACCCACTCTGCATATTTCCATCTCCGTAATATCAACCGTCTTCGCCTTCCCCTCACTCCCCTGGCTGCTGCTATTCTTGTTCATAGACTTGTTACTTCTCGGTTGGATTATTGTAATTCCCTCTGCCTACTGTAGGTCTTCCAGAAAACCCCTTCATAAATTACCATTTGTTCAAAACTCTTCCACTAGAATTATTACCAGGACACCATCCCTTCACAGCATCACACCCACCTTGCCGCTGGGATTATTACCAGGACACAATCCCTTCATAGCATCACACCCACCTTGCCGCTGGGATTATTACCAAGACACCATCCCTTCACAGCATCACACCCACCTTGCCGCTGGGATTATTACCAGGACACCATCCCTTCACAGCATCACACCTACCTTGCTGCAGCTCCACTGGCTTCCGATCAAGTTTCATATTGAATTAAAAATACTTCTGTTAACATTCAAGGCCATTCACAACCTGGCACCTCCATACCTGCATGATCTCATTCACATTGCCATCCCCTCCCGCACCCTCTGATCATCTTCTTCTACTCACTTGGCTGTTCCCTCGGCCCGTCTTACCACCATGGGGTACAGAACCTTCAGTTGCTCTGCTCCACGGCTCTGGAACTGACTCCCACCTGATATCAGAAACATCAACTAACTTTCACTTTTTAAATCTGCCCTCAAAATCTTTTCAAATTAGCATTTTATCTCTAATTTTCTATTTATTTATTTAATTATTTTCATTATTATTTTTATGAAACTCGCTTTATTGTATGTTCTCTGTATTTTATGGTTCTATGCAGACGTGTCCTTGGGTGCTAGAAAGGCGCCTTTTAAATAAATGTATTATTATTCTGCAGCGCCCTGACTCTTATATCAAACTCCTTTAATTACCAGCTTTTTGTGTATGCCCGTAAAATGGCTGTGCGTATAATAAATCATGGCATATGTGTTAAAACAGGGCTTGTGCTCCCAGCTGGGTTAGACTAGCAGTCATTTATAAATGGCAACGTAATGATACCATTTAAGCACACAGAGCTCATAAAGAGGGATGAGGCCACACCAGGCACTGGTGCTGTGGGTGTGACTGCTTTATCTCAGCTCTGTGGACAGCCTCTCTCTCAGTTCTGAGCAGTTTTTTTTTTGTTCTTGACCAGTCCCCAGCCAGCTTTTCTCTACCCAATCAGTCATAGACCATGTTAAAAAGCTAATTAGTTTGATATGTTTTATGCAGCAGATATACCACTGGTTATGTCATTATTTGCTATGGGATTATTTTCAGAATCACAAGCCAAGAGATGCCAAAGCTTGTGGAACAAAACACACATAATACATTAAACATGCACTACATTTATTTTGGTCATTCACATATGATATTCAGCTTATTTTAAAGAAATTGTATCACTGTACTAAAGTTGCACTTCACTTTTTTTTTACTTTTTTTACTATTTTTTCAGTCTGTCTGTAGTCTACAGAGAGTATAATTTACAGGTTCTGTAAAACCGGTGGTACTGTTCTCAGCAACTGCATGTGCTGCAGATTTTCTTGTGTTGTGGTTTTATTAAAGATATGATCAATTGAGGGTGGTGCAGTATTGCATTCATAGAATACTGCACAGCACTGTTGTCCCAGGCCTCTGTGCCTGGCATTTGAGTCCATGCGTTTGGAGTTTACATGTTCTCCCCATGTTGTTCTGGGGTTTCCTCTAGTTTCCCCCTGCAGTCTAAAACATGTTGAGGTGAATTTGAGATGCTAAATAGGTCTGAATGGTGTGGATTGAGTCATTGTCAAAATGTTTGGTGTAGATCAATCTTGAAGCAAATAAGATAAAACAATTCATAATATTTTTGGAATCATTCATTATAACTCATAAGGAAACCAATTACAGTAGTACCTCCTTTAAAAAAATGTAGGTTTAGTAAGTAGGTTTTTAATTGCAGTGACTTTGGGAAGGATCTTTGTCATTTCAAGGCTAATACCAGAACAGGTGGCAAAACCTGCGAATAGTTGGATGGGGGGGTCACACTCTAAGGTGTGTGCTTTTTATCTGTGGCCCCTGTTGGAGGTCCCCAATGTGTCTGTCTACAATCACTTCTTCTTCAGCAAAGTGGTAGGTGTGGCTATGGGGCAGCCGAATGGGAAGCCAGGGGGCCAGGGAGCACAATAGCAGCCCAGCAAATGATGTAGGAGACAGCAAAAGGAACCTGACCCATAAATATGATCCAGCGAGTCTTTATGCTTACTGGGTAATTCACTTATCCAGAGGAGTGTCCATTTTCACTTGGTGTGTATATGAGTATGCGGTTGAGTTTACGCCATTGAGTCTAAAGGAGGAGCGTGTGTAATTGTTCAAGCACCTGGATGCGCTGACCCTACCCACCAATGTTCCTGACACTCACGTGCTTACTGCCAGCATAGCTTGGGTTTCGGCCACTCTTTGTGGCAGATGTGTTGAGGAATAGGAGTGATTTAGCTTGGCCATATCTAGTTTCTTCTGTTACCTAGGATTGTGTATAAGAGGACATTTAAGAGGCGCTCATAATAAGAGTATGTAGGCCTGTACGTATAACAGAGATTTCAGAAAGAATGCTGAAGTCAAATTTGTATATGAGCAGAAATCTAGGACTATTGCTAAAATTTATAAGAAATTATGGTAACACTTTAAAGCTGCTCTCTATAACGCATTATAGATAGCTTCATACTGTGTTAGAATGGTTGGTATAAGATTTAATATAGCATTACAGCATATTCTATTGACAGTCATATGGCCTTATGGGTATTTATTATAAGTCTTTGTAAGCTCCAATGAAGCTCTCATCTCTAATGCACTATAAATACCATCATAATGCATTATAAGGGTCGGGATAAGAAATAAGGATTCTTTGTACTGCATTAAGAAGGTATGTATAGTGTATTATAGATGATGCATAATAAACAGTTCTATACTGCATTATGCCTTTTCATAAATATATATTTCCATGTTTATAATGCTTTATGAATGCATTGCAATGTGTTATGAAGGTGTTCGCGGATTCTTATAGACATGGCATTCAAAGAAAGTGTTACCGAAATTATCAGTGAAAACTGAAAAGTGACTCTGGACCATTGCTTAATGGAAAATTATACCACTAACAAGTGAGGGGGATAAGTGAATAGTAAGGATTTGGGGAAAAGAATGAAAATAAGATATATAAGGTTTAGGAAGAATGGTAATATGTGAGAATGTAAGGGAGCCCTAAGGTAACCTAAGGGACCTAAGGGAAGTTGGACCTTTAAAATTCCAAAGAATGACTGTTTTCTTGTCATTTGACATTTAGCTTGTGGTTGGGGTTTTCGGAGCTGGATGCTGAATGTTTTACTGTAAGGTGGATGGCATAAAAAGCAACATCTGCAGATGACCTGGGGAGGAGTTACTTATTAAGCAAAACACAGGCATGTACATATATGAATACTGGCAGTTATTCATGCTTAGACGCTCAGAACATTATTGAAGACAGGGTGAGTACGTCATTTGAATGATGATACTGCCGATAGAGAGCACGGATCAATGACTGTACTGGATATGCTGAGAAATGTCGGGGAATCGATGTAAAGCACTGAATGACAAGCAGGACAGTGACTCCCCAGATGACATTCAGGCCAATGCATAATGCTCCTACAGGGGGTAGCTGTCTCACGGCTGCATGTTGATTACCTATAAATCCATGTGACTAGGGGACTACCTCATGAAGCTGTGATCTGTTTGTTTTAGCAAAAGCAGTGTGTAAATTAGCAATGCTTAAAGCTTAGATAAAAACATGGGAACCTTTCCAATAGCTGGGGGAAGAAAGGCTTTATCTATTTGTTCTTGAACACAGAGGAGAGTCAAGTCTTTCAAGAGAATGGACACGTTTGAGTGGCTTCAGACTTAATGCAGTTTGACTGATAACACTTTCACTGCAGTCTGTCGCACTGTTAAACATTAAGCTATGAGCTGAACTGAAGGATGTTTGCGTTTACAACATTTTTGAAATTCACTTAACAAAATTGTTAAAGCTGGGAGAATTGTGTCCACTTTATCCCTCCCATCAGCCTACCTCGAAAATCACACACGCAGTTACTCATGGGTCAGTGTGTAGCTCAGTTCACATTTTTTGAAAAGTTGCTCTAAAAGTTGAAAATCCTTGTTAAGGTGCTACTTGCCATTAATGTCACCAAGTCTGTAGCTTCATTTGATAAGCGTGAAGAACTTTGAATTGATTTTCTTCTGTCAATCTATTGTTCATTGTTTATGTTCTTATGTTATGTTGTTTATTGTAGTTACATTTTTGTCAATAAATATTCGGCCAATTGAATACATATCCTAAATTCCTCACATATTGAACTGGTAGATTTTTCAGTAGTGCTAATAAATAGTATACGATTGCATGATTTGTAATTTATATATACTGAAGCTTTCATGTCTTGTTCATTGAAAGTGTTATGAATGCAATGCTTTGAGATGTTAAGTAAGGTTATGACAAATCTCAAATTTATTAGCCTGGGGTTGCAATTGATGAACTTTTACCTAAAACACACAAAAATTACTTTGGTTTTACCAGAACATGAAAAAACCTCCCGCACCTAAGACAGTTTCATATTTCACATATTTCACCTAGCGGCTCAAACACTCTTTATGATAACATGTAAGTTTTACATACAATAAACAAGAGGAATACATGTAAATGAGTACATAAAGCATTTTTTGTGTTTTTAATAGTGTTTCAGATTTGTGTGTTAGTGTTGACAATTTTGCTGTTAAGATATTTGTCAATTTTGCAAGTAGAATGAACCACCTCCATCAACTTTACAGCTCTCTCATCTACTATGTTGGAGCAAGGCACATAAAGCACTGATAGTTCATTTTTCCAGTGAATAGAGAAGTATTTTACAGCTTTGGGACACTGAAGTTTGAATATTGCTGACAGCAGGTCTTCATAATCCATCTCTGAGTAGTGTTGGTTAGAAAACCAGACCATGTAGTTGCAAAATTGTATGAATGATGTGATATGAACAACTACAGTATATAGTATACATTTACAGTTTTAAACCTCAAATCTGTTTGGTCAAGTTCCTGCTTGTTGCAAGGTCTAAAGCAGG
>JAODKM010000035.1:16929450-16957322 GCA_026780845.1 Petrocephalus sullivani | reverse complement strand
GGCTATATCAGGCTAACATGAAGTGCTTCGAATGGCCGTCACAAAGTCCTGACCTCAATCCCAATGAAAATATGTGGGCTGGGTCTGTGCCAGGCACCCAATGACTTTGATTGAATCCTATTAATTCCCCCAAGAACAGTGGTTAAATATCCCACCAGAATTCTGCCAGAAGCTTGTTTATGGCTCCCAAAAGTGTATGATTGATTTGAAATGTGCTAAGGGACATATAGCCATATATTAGGTGTGATGTATGCATAATTTTGACCCAGTATGTATAATTTTGACTGTTTTGGTTTCAGAAAACCAAAAATAACTTGAAACTTCTGCATCAAATTTATGATTTGTGAACGCTATGTGGAAACCCAAAACTGCCATGACAAACGTTTATGACAAGTGTATGTAAACTTTTGACCACAACTGTAAGTCCACTGCACTCTGAATCAGATTTAAATAACACACAGATGAGATCTGTTTAGCAATCCAACATTAATTCAAAGATCAGTTTAAGTAACACTTGAACACAGCTTAAAATATAGTGATTTCAATAGGTATTCATTAAAAATCAAGATAGCATTTACAGCATTTGGCAGATGTCCTTAGCCAGAGCGACGTACATAAGTGCTTTAAGACTCCATAATGAAAATTTCCTGATACTGGTTCAGTAAAACCCAGGCTATTATTACCATCCGTCTAATACTCTGTTGGGAAAATAGTTTTTTTTAATAAAGGAAAGAAATTTTTCTTCACATTTAAACTTTATCAATAATGAAATTTCAGGGCTCCAGAAGTAAAGACACAACTATTAAAATAGTGGCGATGATTGCACTGGACAATCATTTTCCATAGTGGAGGGTGAGTTGGCTTGTTCACTTATAAGGGCCATTAAATGTTTATAATTCATAATTAAATGTGGCCCACAGATTGATCTTTCATTTTCCACAGGATAAAAATGATCATCATTTCCCTCATCTGCAGCAGCAAGCTTGGCAGCTTTTACCACCAGCAAGCTGCCCCCCATAGCTCAGCCAGTAGCTCTGAGTGTATTGGCAGTATTACACAAAAATATATTGATTATAGGTATCGGTACAAATGTCCACATTAGTGCTCCGCTGCTGCATTGTTTGTGTTTTCCTTAAAATAAACTTTTTCTGTCTGCCGTCTTTTACACAGAGGATATACATTACTAGGCTTTGCAATCTTGCCTTCTTCAAAGGTCATGTTATAATGCAATGCATCAATATACACCCCACTAATCAATGTATTAAAAGTCTTTGCATGGGAGATGAATTTTTATATACAGACGTGAGCCGGATTGAAAATGCATGTGCTGCCCTTGATCGCTTCCAGCTAACCCTAACTCACCTCGCTCGGACCCTAACAAGGGAAACGCTCCACTAAATAAACTATTAATTGAAGCCTCCATCATCGATAGGCACCTAACTATGTATAACAACAGTCAAAGACAAGACTCAGGAGTAAATTGCTGAAAGACCTCAAATGAGTGTCATGGTTAAAACAACTACTGTAGTTTTGTAAAGTCATATAGTGTTTTTATTAGGTTACATTTAAGAGGTCTCTGATTATTTTGGCATTGTAACTTCTTTGGTTTGAGAATCCTAGCTGGTGAATCCCTGACATAACAAGACGGAGAACTCCATTTTGGAAAGGCAAAGCTGCAGATAATCAAGGCTCAGGAAAAGGCCAGAGAGACACGTCTGTCAGGCGGTTGCAGCTTCCTTCATGAATTCATTAATTCATCACCGCTTCACGTTTGCCAAAACTCAAATATTTGCCTTGTGTATGTTTAATATTTATGATGATAAAAACAAATATTACCTAGAAGACTGAGTGACTTTGAAGGGTCACCTTTTGGGCTTCCGTGGCCCCAGAGAGACCCAATCAGCATCACAGGACTGATGCTGAAATAACATGTAAGCACAGGCCAGGATTCAAGACTCCAGGCCTTTATCTGAATGGATTCTCTAAGAGCAGCCTGTGACTGACACAGGGCTGGGTGTCACGCTCTTGTACGCAGAAGCAGCTCCCTGATTATGTTATGGCTGAGACTTTGCCATCTGCTTGAATGCTTGGAGCCCTTTCTACCACAGCCTCACTGGGGCATCTCTGGCAGTCAGATCAGAGACCAGCTGCTCCTGGTAAGTTACAAAATATCCTCCCAGTCCCCAGCGAAAGCTAAAGAAACTACTGTTAATCTGGTTCTTGGATCAAATTTGTATCAGCATTATGTATTATTGTTTTAAATATTCCTCTCAGTTTTATCAAGTAGAACTGAAGGAAAAAAAACTTAGTATCCCCTCCCTGGGTCACCATCAGACTGCATGAGATAAGGACACGCCAAATACTTATCCGTGCTCGCACCGCGCATGGTTTGACTGAGTGTGCTGGCAGTCTCTGCTGTTTCCCTCCTTACAGCTGTCTTTCCCATTTTTCTTTCATCCTTTCATTCTTTGTCTGTTTTTCCTTAGATAAATGATTGTGTGAGATCTAGGGATGTTCACAAGACTCTGCATTGTTCTTTATCTCACTGCGTACATGAGGTAGGGGACGGCAGGGAACAGAAAGAAAGCTTGTCACAGCAGAGCGACTCGAGAGTGAAAAAGAAAAGGCAATATTTGATTACTCACTACAGTCCGTGCTGCGGAGAGATACAGACAAAGACATGAAGTCAAGGAGAGCGCAGGTGTGACTGGTACGGAGCGGGGGGGCATCTGCGTGTTTGTGCATCTCCGTCGCTGTGTTTTTGTCTGTGTGAGGCCCTGGCACATGCCGTCACAGCAGAATTCGCAGAAAAAAAATGTGTGATATTGCATTATGACATTTTAATGGCCGTGATGTATGTTGAGACGTTTATTGGTGAAAATAAGTGTGTATACATTTTAAGATTTTACTACTTTAATAAATTCTTTAATAAATAAATTCTTTAATAAATTCTTGATAGAAAATATGTTTTCATTGGAACTGTGAGACTCACTTGTGCTGCAGTGCGGTCACACACACACACACACACACACACACAGTGAAGGTGCAGTAAGAAAGTCCCTTCCCAGGGGCTCTGCTGTTCCATGAATATCTTCTTTTATAAACGGAAAATAAAAACTATATATGTTAAAATTCCTCCACATAAGGGGATTTGGCAAGCCTCCAAAAACTAATTAATAACTCATACACAAACATTTTCCACATTTCTGTATGTGTTACAGGTGTAAGAATTTCCTTATTAGCCAACAGACATTCATCAAAGCTAGCTAAAGAAAGAGTAAGACATCATTATCCAACATGCATTAGGGAACTCTCTGGACAGAAGAAGGAATACATAAGGCCCCTTCCCTCTGCAGGAACTTTTTTCAAGAACCAGGAACTTGCTTTTCCACAGTAGGAACTCGGCCCATTTGTAGTTTCGGACACATAGTTCCTGAAATGTTTTTAGTCCCTGCAAGTACATGAGATGGGCCTTAACTTTCTATAATTGGTAAGGATGCAGGTTTGGCAGACTTAAGTCCTTTATTGTTTCAATAGTTTAATACTTGAATAGTTTAATGCAGTTGACTCAGATCATGTAGCACATGCAAAACTCACATCCACAGCAGTGACAGTTCCTGCTCCAAACTAGGTACTTTTTGGTTGACAAGGAACTCTTGAGTAGAGATTATAGTAATAAACTTTGCTGATTGATTGACCATAAGCACCAATAGATAACTGATATATTTTCGTGTAGCATCAGTGGTCCCAGTGGTAAAACTTGCCAGAGGTTGTAAGAAATTTTTTATTTTAGTTTTTTATTTTTAAATGTTTTTTATTCTATGGAAAACGAAAGATTGATCGGCTGGCCAGACTTAATGATGAGTTATAAACATGTCCAGGGTAATAAAAATAAAATGCAAATAAAATACTGTGTCCAGTTTTGAACCAATACGGGACCTAATTTACCCCATTCTGTTTGACCCCGTGATCAATAACTAACAAATAACAAAAATAAATAACAAAACAACTTGGGGAAGCGTCACTTTAACGGGGTGTGGGTAACATCTGGAAGCCATCATAAAGTGGAAAAGCTTGTGAATACCACCCATCACAATACTCCTCAATTATTACCTCCTCCTTAAACCATATATAATGCATTATTTGCATTTATACAAAACACACAAAGCTTTAAGGATCCATAACTATTGAAATATGTTTTTTACACCAGAAATACATTGAGAAGTAGCAATGATAGGCCTAGCTCTTGTTCAAAAAAGGGAATCAGAAGATCATGCAGTGGGAATTTTTAATAATATTTGCAAAGCATGGTTAATATTCTGACCTTGGCAATGTATGGTCTTTGCATTTTGTCTGTTTTGTACTGTATGTATGTTTGTCTAAACACTGGATTCCTGCTGCACCAAAACTTCTCTCTGAGGTCAATAAAGTGAATAATCTCAATTTAACCTGGGGTATAACTTTTTTCTGTATTATTTTCCTTCTGTTGCTTTGTCTGAATCTGCTGTGTCACATCAGACATACATCGGCAGTACAGGGAGCAGAAAGAAGGCAGAGACTGGCAGTGTGCGTATGAAAGGTGTGGACCTGCGAGCTGAGACCTTAATGCCGTCGTGTCTTGGCAGGACTATGCTGCCACTGGCTGAGTATCACTTCACTCCATGCCTTTATTACCTCCCTGCTTTGGAAAAGGTCTAAAGGAGCAAGACGTGTGAAAGGGCCTGTGGCGGAGATGGTGGGCAGCCAGTGTGAGCTAGCAGCTAAGAGATGCCTTTATGTGGTAAAGGCAGCTAAGTGGGGCGGGTATGGACCGGAGAGGCACGAGGAGTTTCACAATCAAATCACAAAACAGCCTGCTCCACCGCAGTGTCATTCACAGACTTTCTTAAGGGATTTAGCATTAGGGGCTTTTGAACGGCACACCTGTGTGTCTAAAGCAGCATGTAACCTTATCTTCTGCTTTGTACCTCCTGTTCTTCTCTGTTCTTCTCCAATTGATATGAACAAATTGCATATTGTTTGGCTGCTGGTTAGATTACTGAAGGAGGAAGCGCTTTCCTGCAGAGGCAGCGGGCCGAGACCAGGGCCAGAAAGTATTCAGTGTGAAATACTCTGCTTCCCATGGAAAGGGGGGGGGGGTTGTATGGGAGACCAATCATTACAGCAACTCCTATTGACCCTCTAGTGACCACGTATGACCTTTGTATTCACTGTCATGCTGTGTTTAGTTTTATAATTATATGTGACAGTTTTATAATGATATAATTTCACTCATTGTGATGGACAAGCATTCCATACAGGCTATAATGTGCCTTTTGGCCTTTCTTTTGGCTTTTGTGTTCTGGCTCTGCACCTCCGTAGTCCTGTCAGCATAAACTGTTATTGTTAACTTCCTAACAGTGTTCCGGCTCTTGGGGGGACCTTTCAAGGTATTATGAACATTCAGGTGTTGCATTGTAACCAGGCCATCTGAATGTTTAAGAAAACTATCATAAATGATTGGTTTGTTAATATTTTGATCTGCATTGTCATTGTTAAACCAGTGAAGGGCCACAGTTATCTTTACCACAAGTGTGGCAATCCATGGGGATTTTGGCTTTGCTCCATACCTGAAATCACCAGGGCCCTCTACAAACCCATAACATTCCTTAATGTCAAACGATCCCAGCGACAAGTCCTAAAGACTAGTGTTAAGAATAGTGTTACTTATGAATATTTAGAAAAAGCACTTAATGTAAATGTAAAGTTAGCACTTAATGTAAAGTTAAACAAGGCATCCTTACTTATTCAAATTTATCTTTACTTTTCCTATAGGCTTTTAGAGTCATTAGTTTGGATCATATTTTTGCAGTTTTTCTTTAATACGTGTAATCTCCACACCACAATGTCACTTCTATAGAGCAGAACATCATTTCTCATATTTTCATAGAAATGTTTTAATATGTATGTGCAAATCTTCATCATTTAGTATCTGGTTCCTGTTTATGAATATATAAAGATGTAGTTGAAATTGCTTATAATCATGCACATGTCAGCAAAGAACGGTGGGCTCAGTGTGGGTCGTGCTGCTTTCTGAGTGAGTGTTGCCCCCTGGCCGTGTTGGGATTATGATAAGTGCCAGCAGGAGGCGCCGTGGGCAGCGTGTGCCTGCACTCCTCCTGCGGTGGCTATTTGCATCCTGCCTCAGCTCTTTCTCTGCTGCTATTTGTCTGTTCTCCTCGTTTTGTGGGTTTCTTCCTGCGACTCCAGCATCCTCCAAATCCAAAGTCATGCAGTTAGACTAATTGGTTTGTAAAATGCCCGTAGAGCACGTTGCGCAGAGTATCCAGCGTGTTCCCCAGCCATGTGCCATGTGCTGCCAGGGACAGGGTATCAGGGTATATGCCCACTGCTGCTTTGACCAGAATGAGCAGCTGGATGGAATGATAAAAGACACCTTTCTGGTAGGGCTGCCTGATTACGGCAAAAATCATTATTGCAATTATTTTGGTCAGAATTGGGATTGTTTAAATTATTAATATTTATTTAACATTTTTATTTAATTATTTAATATTTAACCATTAACTTTGAAATTATATGCATTTATTATTAATATCATTAAAGGGGACAATTTGGAGGGGACAGCATGGTGGTGCAGTGGTTAGCACTGTTGCCTCACACCTCTGGGACCAGGGTTAAAGTCTCCGCCCAGGTTCCATGTGTGTGGAGTTTGCATGTTCTCCCTTTGTCGTCATGGGCTTAACTTACACAGTCCATAAACATGCTGAGGCTAATTGGAGTTGTTAAATTGCCTAGGTATGAATAGTAATAATAATAATGATACATTTTATTTATATAGCGCTTTTACATTAACTTAAAGACGCTTACAGAGAAAGTACATACAACATAAGAAAAAATAAATAAATAAATAATAATAATAATAATAATAATAATAACAAATAAACTAAGCTAATAAACAGAAAACAGATAAGCAAAACACACCACGTTATGCATTATGTGGGTTGAATGCCTTAGTGAAAAGATAAATGAATGGCAGTGGGGCTATGAGTATGCCCTGCGATGGGCTGGTCCCCCTCATCCCAGGTTGTTCCCCACCTTGTGCCCATAGCTTCTGGGGTAGGCTCCAGACCCACATGACCTGGAAGGATATTCAGTTTCAGAAAATGGGTGAAAATATAATTAACCTCTAAATATAATAAAAAAAGGCTGGAAAGGGGTGCTCTGGATTTATAACACAAGACAAATCATTGCAGGACAACATGTGGTACAAAAACTGTCTTATCTCGATTATTTCATTTTGATAATCCTTGAATCTGTAATTGAAATGAAAATGTGATTAATTGCCCAGTGCTACTTTCAGTGGCTGAAATGATACAATGATCTGCCGTTTCAGCAGCTGCCAGATTTAAGGATATAATTTCCTTTTGCATGTTGTTGCCTCTGTGTGTTTTTCTGTAGGTGCGTTTGTGTCTCCCTGTTGAGCTGTTTGTTATTGTATTCATTTGTCTATTTTTCTGCATCACTGATTATAGATAATTTGGGTACATTTTCATCTTCCCTTGCGTTTAGGAGGATTTAAGCATGTTCTTCTCAGGACAAGGCCTTGCTTTTATTTATATCTATATCAGATGGAGTTTCAGCAGTACGATCTTTCTGTCTTCACACTCCACAATACCCGTGGCCTTTTATGCAGATTGAACAGAGCATTAGCTGGTGTGAATATCAGAACAGACAGTCGCCCTTGTAAACTGAGTGTTGGAACAGAAATATGTCTGGTTCCAATTATGGCTGGTAGTGATGCTAAACTGGTGTGAATGGTGGATGAATGGCTCTCAGGCTGTGGCTATGAATGGGCATGGTGAGGAGGGCCGTCTCATGTGAGGCTGAATTACGATTCTAGAACAGAAAGAAACCCCGGGCAAACCCATGAGCCAGGATGTTCATAAAACTACTGACATATTCTGTCCTATCTAAGCATGCGGATTCCACAGGGCTACAAAACATTGTTGGAAAATTTCTGTTATTACTGTCTTTATTTCTGACTGAAGCAGATATTCATTTTATGGCCTTTGGCACCTAAATTTAACCCTTTTATCTCTTTAAATTATAAAAAAATGAATAATGGATTAGCTTTTGCACAATTTAAAGGCAGACATGGTCTAAGAGACGTGCCCTTCTCCTGGCTGTATAACAATGGGAGATGGTTCTGGTGACTGTTCATAGCTGGCCTTCTAACAGACGTCCGCTCTGCAGTTCTGCCCCACTGCCAACCCATGTTGTGTGTGGCCTCGGAACACGGGTGTCTCCCCCAAGCCTGACTACGGTCTGTAATTTGGAAAGAAGCTGCATCTGCTGGCACATTCCCTCTGCGAGGTCCTACCCAATACCGTTACGTTTAAAGGATCTAGCTGCAGGAACACCCTGTCTCTGTAATCTTTGAAGTACAGTGGAGAGTCTGTATGCCACATGGAGCCATCCCATCCTTCGGTGGGACAGGTGCCGAGGAAGCTTGTGTGTATGATGACACGTCCGAAGGCCTCCTAGTTCACTCTGTTAAGTGGGCCAGATACCAAAAAGAAGAGAAAAAAAGAATGTGTGCAGTGCGTCATGAATGTAGACACAGCGGTGGCCAATAAAGAAACTAGCACCCACTGCACAGGAAAAAATGGTCCTTTTACGCTCATGAACTGAATGTGTGGCTCATCAGGACAAGCAGCCTGAACCACCTGAGCAGCCAGATTAGGTCCACTTATCTTCCTTCTGAGCAAACTGTATATTCTCTGTGCTGACACACATCTTCAATGGCCACACAGAATGGCTGCTGAGAAAGGGGTGCCCCTCTCAGCTCGCTCTCAGTGGAATAGTCCATGACTATCCCCTGTAATTGACTGATCCTTAGAGTATATTCAGAGGGAGAGATTTATTGCACAACCAACAGAATGAAAAACCCCTTTTGATCTTCAGTACATCTCCAAGTATAGGTTCCCTGTTAGTAGGTGAGTGCAACTGTACGTATTCAGCTACAGATTTTTGAGACTCTTGTGTTATAAGGGTAACAGTGACCAACAATGGTTTTAAAGAACTTTTGTGGTAGATCTGTAATCCTCTTAATTTCCTTATGAAAGAAATAAAAAAGTATTTGTGTGAACCTACAGGAATGTAGTTTATGAGGACCAGGTTTGGTTACCTCTGGGTTAGGGTTAGCCATTGTATATGAGTGGCTGTGCTCTCCAGATTCCACTTTAATTCATTAATTTAATTCATGCAAATGAACATTCCCCCACAAGGATTCGTCATGTTCTTCATTCATCAGGACATAAACAACAGCTTCACCCTGGAGAACAGCGGCCATTGAGGAACTCTGGGCATTTATATAAACACCGACTGTGTTTGGATTGCTGAGCCTTACGCGTCACTTTCACCTTTGCGCTTTCTCGCAGTGCACCTCTGTGCTTGGCTCAGCCGTCTGCCACACAGCCCTTAGTGACGGAGCTGCCAGATCCTCCAGAGCTCTGCTATCACAGGGATCCTGCTCCCTTGTTCTTCTCTCTCTTCCCTGCAGCAGCGGCCAGCTGTTCTGGGCTCAGCCCTCCCTCAGACCTGCTGTTCCAATGTCCTGCCACCTCGGTCCAAGTGCTACCTCTGGCCCTGGGCCAGGACTGAATCGAGAGACCCGCATTCACATCCAAAAGGGCCTCTACAGCGTCCTGCTGGATTCCAAAAATTTAGGACCAAGCTGAGGCAGGCAGCAAGAGCAGGATGCTAGCTGTCTTTTCCGCTCAAGTCTTTAAATTGTTCCTGATTAATACTACATACATTCATTTTCTGGTTCTGAAATTGCTCTGTGGTTTGCTGCACTGCAAGCTGTGCTCCCAAACCAGCAGGATTGAATTTACTCTATTTAATTATTCAAAGCTGTTTATTTTTCCATACAGTATTGAACTGAGATTCTGCATTTAAAACGTCTTTGTTCTTATCTAAACTGCACACAGTAACTGTGTAGCTTGGTGTGTGCACCTTATAGGTGTATTTTAGTGCGTCCTTCTGAGTAGTTCAGGGTGGGCGAGAACCCTCGAGCTGCCCGGAGAGGATCGCCCCGGGCTGAGCCCCTGCCACTCCTCAGGCCGAGGTTTTGTCTTTGGTCCATTTGCACCGCTGCCCTATAAGATAGCCAGGCCACAGTGAGCATGTTCTGCTGCTGGTGGCGAGTCTGCCAGCCTCTCATACTGATGGACAGGGGAGGGGTTGTTAACTGGTCCGCTTGACAGATGAGCCTTTAAAAGAGCAGTTTTTCAACTTCAAACATTGCGCTGTAATGACTTGCTGCGGATCAGCAGGATATTGTGCTGCACGCTTTGTGAGCCGAGGCCGTTTGGAGGGGCTAGGGCTACGGCGGGCCCATTAAAGCCTAAACCGCTACCAATGAACCTGTTTCCTGTACAAACCAGCTGCCTCTGAGGGGGACTTTAAAAGTTACTGGTATTAATGGTGCAGAATCCCAGTTAAGGTGCTAGGATTTATTCAAGGTCTTGTTTTGATTCCACCAGCCCGATCGGAATAGTTAATTATGCATGATTAATGGAGTATTCTCCCCGCAGTGATATCTGTGACGGGACAAAGCTGTCGCGGGCTTGTCAGGGTGGATTGGGGCTGAATGAGTATTTATGTGATCACATGTGATGGGGCTCCTCTCTGCAGCCCCAGCCCTCATCAATCAAGGCCTGCTGCTCGCACTAGTGGGAAATTGGTCTATCAGCACGGCTGCTCCCACCTCGCTCCCCATTCAATCAGCCCCCAGGCTAAAATGCTTCTTTAGCTCTTACTTCTGACCAGCGCAAGGGTCATCGGGGAAAGTGGGAGCGGGAGCCGGACCCATCCATTACGCCTCTTGTTTCTCTCAGTGGCAGCCGGACGCCAGGATTCTATTAGAGCAGCGTCTATTCAGTGCGGAGATTACACCAGAGCCCCGTTCCTCAGGAGCACCCCCCTTCCGCCCCCCCCGGCTTGCCCCCCACATCCGCTCATTCCCTAAACTGGCTTTCACCTCTGTCCTCTGTCTTTCGGCTATTATGCTGCTTATTTTTGTTTGTCGTTCCTTTTGAAGGCAAACATCCCACTGAATGGAACATCAGCGCTTTGCCAGAATGAGGCGACAGTGAGGACGACAGCTATATCTCTTAGACATGTATTATGGCATGTTAGTTAAACTTCATTCTGGCCACCAAAGACTGCGCATATCTATGTGGAGAATGGTGGACAGTGCTCCTGGGCTCTCGTCAAGAGCGCTAACATAAGCTAGCATATATTGCATCATAAACGTGAGCCCGCGCAAATTGCATCATACTGTAAATATGAGCCTACAGAGATTACATTTATGCCTTTCTCTTGTTTAAGAAGCTAATTTGTTTTCCCTCACAGAAGAGACTCTTAATTTACTTAATGCGTGTTAGCACTTGAGAGAGCGAGCGGGAATTCTGTGAGGGTCGTGACCCCGGGTGAATAGATGGGGGTCTTCCTGACAAAATGAAAGAGAGAGACAGGACTCTTGTCAAACAAATAGAAATTTAATATGTTGCATTCTACAAGGATGTCCAGTGTGTGTACGTACTCGCAGGGCTTGATTACGTATAACTTCACTTCTTATAAACAGGCTTGGTGAACAAATTGCTCCCAGATAGAGGGTGAGGGATGCAAGACAGGTGGAATTTTCTCCTTGGCAGCTGACCGAAACAGGTTTTTTATTGTATGAGTGTGAGGTTGTTGGGGTGGGGCTAGGGGCTAGGGGGGAGGGGTGCTGAAAGGTTTTGGATAGTTTCTCATTCCCTCTACTTTTAGCTAGATGACAGGATGGCAAAGCCTGTTTAGGGCTAAGCAGAATTATGACCAGTTTCCTGCAATTGGGAGTATGTTACAAAGTGCTCTGTGCGTTTTTTTATTTGAGCAGTAATGCTTGTTGTTGAGCATAAACTCTGCGCTGTATACTGGTCTAACTGCAAAGAGCCTACACTGCTAGGCTGAGCTCCATCTCATTTGAGATCAATTGCAATTTGTTTGTATTTTCTCCTGAAGAGCTAAAAGATTTCTGCAGTACTGTGTCTCGGTGTGAGAAGAGACTTAAGCCAGCAGCCAGGAGCCCTTGGCTCTCAGCGCAGCTCTGCTCCAGGGCATGCACTGCCCGCATGGGCATTAAAAACCTCCATCAGACATTGTGACTTTGGTCATAGTCCATCGCCGCTCCATCACTCCAGCCCGAGACGCACATCGATCCCTCTGTCTCGCATGACATGGCAGCATGTCTGATTGATCCCCAGATCAGTCCTTCATATCACACAGTGCCATAAAAACTACAACAGTCATCATAAAACCTGATTTATCTTTAGTTGGCCCCCACCACTGGTTAGAATATTACTCCAAAAGTGTATTACATTAGAATGATTCGTCTAGTATTAAATAAACCCAGATCATGTCATTCAATCAAATCTGACTTTATAAATGTGATTTTGTATGACCACTTTTAAAAACTCATGATTAGCCTTCCAGATAGCCAGAAGTTCATTTTGCCTTTCAGAGTGTCTACTAGTAGGTTCATACTTAAATCAAAGCTCAAAGATAAATACTCTGAAGCAGCACTTTAGTGGAAGTTATTGTGAACCAATTAAAGTTTGTGTAAAGTCTGTGGTGTCTGTCACCGCAGTTCTGTTGAATTAATAAAATATGGAATTTTCTTTTCCGTAACCCCCCGACTATTTAGCATTATTTAATACTGATGATTGTTTTTAATCAATATACAGTCAAGAGAAAACTTTCACAGAAGCTTTACTTATACTGAGATTATATTGTAATTGCCAACAGAATTGTCCACAAAGTAAATACACAAAAAAAAATTTACCTAGTTACAAAACATTAGATAAAAATAGCAAAGAACATTTAATTTTATTTATTAATTTAACCATCCACAGATAGAGATTATTGAACTTAAAGACTGACAAACTCCATTCTTTGATTTAAAAAGAAAAAAAAAACTTTCTAGATGAATATGCATCGATTATCCTGCACAGTCACCTCACGTGCGTCCAGCTGGGTTTTTGCCTTCTCTTCCTTTTGCTAGAAATAATGAACATTAAACCCTACGCCATGAACTTAGACTATCAAAGTGTCTCACAATTCTTATTAATAACTGCAAGGGTGGGGGGGTGTCCCCATGATAACTTTTACTGAGCAATAAATTATTCTGATTAGCCCACATACCTATTGGTCTGCCAGGAAAATGCCTGGAATGCCAGATGTCCAGTCCAGCCCTGGTAACTTTTGGATAATGGTAGACAGATTTCTAAACGTGCTCCACACGTCCTTTGTTAAATTACTCTTTAATAACCAATAAATCCAGTCCTGTTAGCTAAAAGTAACTAGAGGTCAATGTATTATCTTGTAATGATTGTGATGTACAACATGGTACCCCCTACTGTTGTAAAAACATCTTCCTATGAAACGTTGTTATTTTATATATGGCGCTGAAGTTCTACACCTGAAGTTCTAGGTCTGCTACATAGTGCATCACGTGCCTCCCTGGAACATCCCCCGGAGAGAATAGAATAGTGATACTTTGTTCATCCCCATGAACGGGAGATTTTCTTTTTGCCATCCTGCTTTCTATGTGCTACACAAACATGTGAGAGCTGGCTTGGTGGGGGAGGGTCACAGCACTGGGTCAGACGGCGTGCAGCACCCCTGAAGCTAGGGGTTAAGGGCCTTGTTCAGGGCCCATGGACATGTGACTCCTGTATTTCATCAAGGCTCAAAGCGGCGATCTTCTGATCAAGGGCACAGAAGCTTAGCTTGTTGAGCTGCACACTGCTAACCGCATTTACCAGCCACAAGCCCTGCCGTCCAGTAGTTACACCGCGGTTATATATTTCATACTTCGAATTATTATATGTCTCAATTCAACATTAAATTTTAAACAATTTTTAAAAGTAAAGGAACTGAATGTATAATTCATGGAATTCTCATGAGGAAAAAATATCATAATACACACAAATGGAGAGAAATATTATATAGATAAATACACTTAGAGAGTAATCATGGCAATATGTAAAGTCAGTGTGACAATGTATACTGTAGGTGTGGTGTAGAGCTGTTTGGAAGAACTTTAAAGAACTTAGTTTTGAGATTTATTTTCTGCACTGAAGTGGGAAGCCAGCTTTTGGAAACCACACTTCCATTGGGTCTGCATGGCTGCCCACCTACGCCCAACACCAATTTGAATCCACCAACTCACATGCAAGCCAAAGAAGTCCATGGCCCAGGCACCACTACAGGCTAACAAAGTCCCACACAACTTGAACAACACATGAGCAGCACTCACACATCAGCAAAATAGCACACAACAGCCTGCCACTTACAGTAATACTGCAATGCAAATCAATTGAGTTTTTATTAACTACAAAGTACAGGGAAATCTTGGGAGAATCCAATTGCATATGTGTCGGCTTAAATGAAGGTGTTTTACGATCATTAAGATTATTTATGTAATTTTCCACATTCTGGTATAGGTTGACATTCAATGTACCAGACATACAGCCCGTAAGACAAAGACAGAAAGCTCAATAATTGTAATATACATGAAATACTGTGTTCTCAGATCTTAACAGGTATGTTCCATTCCATTGTTTCTACATGAAAGCTATTTTAAAGTCATTATCTAGGAGCATGTAAGAAACAAAGTGTTCACTTTGCTGCAGAGACCAACATGGGCAAATTAACCCCCCACTTTCCACCCTTAAAACTCTAGGGGCTTTTTTAAGTTTCCAGCATGTTCCACATGTAAGCTCACCCAACTAAATTTATGTTTTTAAAATGTTACCTTTGACTCTCATGCAGACTGTCTCTCGCCCTGTGGCCCCATACACTAGGCCCAGTGTGCCAAGGCGGCTAGGAGGAAGTGTGTGTTATGATCACAGGCACAGTGTGCTTTCAGCTCGGCCCCCACCAGAAACAGTGGGCTTGCAGCAGAAAGGCTTATGAACAAACACACACACGCACACAAAGTAACAGCACAAACCACCAAAATCAGTAAATACTGCACAGTCACCAAATAACTTGATTTCCATCTTGAGTAAAAATGGTCCTCATACAAGATACTCACTTATCTGGAACATAAGTAACTGAATATAATATCCAACTGAAGGTGGCATCCAACCTTTTGTATCTGTTCTTTTCTTGTATGTGTAAATACAAATAAATGCTCAGAGGTTAAGTTTCCAACAGTTTTCCTTTTGTAGGTTACCTATGTTTTAGTCGCACTTACTTCTTACATACTTTGCCATTTGTGACAATTTTGTATGCGACATCTGAGGCAGCAGAGTGTGTCCCCTCTGGCTGATTGGGAAGGAACTGGTCTAGGGCTGTAACAGGACAAATCTGTCAAGGGAAGGAGTGTACAGCAGCCAGGACAGAGCAGACAGTGCAGAAATGATGGGGTACTAATTCAGAAAACACACAGCCCTCTGCTTGAAGGCCGCAGAATTTGTAGGAAATCATCTCTCTCCTGGAATGCCTGGCTGACCTCCGCAAATGAAAATAATCAAAAGTAATTAGAAGTGAGCTGGTCTGCTCCTGAGGGCCCAAGGCGGGGGGAGGGGGGGGGGAAACATGGCTGGTGTGCTGCACTGCTGGGAAGGACTGGGTGGAGGCAGGGGTGCCCTGACCTTGTCCACATAAAGCTGTGATTTATGAAGTGCAGGGCAGAGCGACGGGGCTTCTGTCTTCTCCCGGAGAACCAAATTACTGAGGTGGAGATTAACATGCACTAGCTACAGGCCTACTTCCAGACGAAGGAAATTTTTATTTACATTTTTCCCCTTTCATTTCCTCCCCTTTCTTTTAATGGTAATTGGCCCGCAAGGAAACTCTCACTATAACGTGGATTTTTTTTTTGGGGGGGGGGGAGGTCGAAGTAGTTTTGCGTCCCTTATGAGCTCAGTTAACTTTCTCACGCCACACATGAAGTCTCGGAAAACAGCTCATATATTGATGTTACACCAGCGCAGACGTTTTAAGCAAGATTAACTTCATTATCGGTTTTCCAAACACAGCCGACGTATTACGAATGCTGTGATCGTCTTTAGGTAGTTGTACTGTACTCCATCACAGTTATGCTGCTAAAAACGCAGCATTGTTTTTTCCGCAATATATTATGCCTTTTATGCAAAACGAAACTAAAATAAAACGATGAAAAATTAAAGTGGCATGCACGGAATGCCGTTCATTTCCGCGAGTATTAATATTTGAGAATTGTGGTCTGGCAGTTGCGCATAAATTATGCTGCTGAAATGTACACAGGCGTAAAATAAGAATGTACCCCATCTTTCACAAACTGGGGTGAATATAAGCACAACACGCATCGCCTTTATTAAAATAAACAAATATGAGAACGTGATGACACAAACTTAATTGCTGTTATATCTTAAATGATATTCCGTTAGACCTGTAATTAATTAATTCCTTACTATTGTAGGACGAATAGTCGTCCTTATGCTGTTTGATTGTTTGTACGAGTATAACCGGTTTCCTGTAAATTCATAATTTTTTTTTAACAGTATGTTGAATCAATGTAGCTTGATTTATGGTTTTATTAAGCAGTCAACATGTCGGGTAAGTTTGTCGACTGGTCTTTGTTATAAACCTGTCTCACGTGATAAAATGTAAATTTACAATGTATCTGCAAAAAATGGCACTAAAAAATTAAAAGAGTGACTTTGAAATCACCATTAATAAATGTATTTTCTTTCAAATATTTTAAATGAAGTAGTATTTATCATTGTTCTTATTTGTAATATAGTATTTTATCTTTCATTTTAAGAGCAATACAAATATGTAGTCTTATATATTATGCGACAAAACACTTTGCATTTTCCTAAGTAGTGGATAAATGGTTGTTGAAGACAGTTCAAGACGCAGTATGCCCGAATATTCTTGCGCTCTGTCTTAACATAAACTTCTGTTGATCAAGGAAAATATTTTCGTATAAATACAAGTTACTCGTCAGGGTTTTGCTTTGCAAACTTTTAAATATCTATGCATAATACACAATAAACGTATGATTTTGATTGCCCGTGTGAAAATTTTAGTCAGTTGAGAACGCCATCTCCTGGCAGACATTTGAAGTGCTGGTACATCTACTGACTGCCTGGGTTTTGATCACTTTTGCCCTAATTTGCCCCGACTTGGTTCTGATACCACAGACCCTTTTGTTTATTCACCGACGTTTCCTCCTTTTCAGTAAGGACTCGGGAGTCTATCAAAAACCTCAATCAGATCCACAGAACCCGAGCAATCACCTTCCCAGATTACTTGTATTTAATACACAATGCATCATAAAACAAATCCCTCATCCTGACAGGAAGAAAATAGAACAGCTCATAGCTCCAGCTTATCCCAATTTATGGCTAAATTAAAAAGGGTTTCAACAATGGACAAGTCGAAGAGAGGCAGGAAATCAATGGCCGGCGAACCGGGGTCCCTTTTTGGTTCTCAAGCAGCGCGGTGTATGGGAATCTCAGGCGAGTCCCGCTTATTTACACGCTATTTTTCCTGTCCTTGCTACGTTTGCTCTGCGATTTTCTAAAACAATGGGCATTATCTGAACTAGAAGTTCAATGTCATGGATAGCGGGCCGCGGAGACATATTAATCATAATCTCTTCACATTAACCTACCTCTCCCATTTAGAAGGGTTGTGAGAAAGGATCCCGCTTGCAAATTCCACAGTTAAGCAAAGTAACTTCATTTTTTATATATGTGTTTAGCATCCTTACTATTGCATATGCGGTCATAAATGTATAACTAAAAACTGAATAAAAGTTGTGATTTTTAAAAAATCATACATAAATATTATCTTAATGTATCTCTTTTCACATAACAGTAATAGCTGGGGAAAAATGTTGTCTTCAGGAAAAATTTATAAAATTCCGACAACATGTTTATAATCGGTCTTTTAAATTTCTCTAGATCAAAACAAAAACAAAAAACAAAAATTCCTCAGTTTAGAATTTAAAGCAAATCCATGTCCTGAAACAGCATATATATATATATATATATATATATATATAGTCCTACCTCTTATAGCAGGTGCAACGTCGGTCACACCAGAAAATTTGGAATTTACGTTTCCGAAAACAAACTGAATATTAAAGTTGTTTATCGTCACACAATAAAACCAATTTAATCATGAGGAAAAACTGTAATTCACTGTCCGTTCAAATAATTGTTAAAACGAAATTTTAAATTTACTAATAAATGATTTGATATACAGCTCATCAATTCAATAAAGATGCTTGAATAGGCTAGTAAAAAGAAAGAAAACGTAAAGTTTGACTTGGGAGTACTGTTAGTTTTGTCTGAAGCGTATTAGGGGCTGGTGGGTTTGCTGTCAGTCTAACAGGACCTCGTTCCCCGACCTTTCTCTGACCTCTCCTCTCCAAGCAAGCTGCTGTCGCTTTAAAAATTACCGAGGGGAGCGTCGTTCAACTTCCGATCGCGGACAGGCGAGATAGCGCGGCTGCCTTGCCTGGTATGGATGAGAGAGCAAGATTCCCTTTAAAGAGACAGTCTGCGAAAGCGAAGCGCATCTCACAGACGCTGGGAGATTCTGCCATCTCTCTATCATCCTATCAAAAAGGGAAAGTAGAGCTCTCCTGCCCTTCAAGCGGAAACCCTGGACATTTTTTTCGTGGAACAGACAGGGTGTTTTTTTGTACTGAATTTGGAACAAATTAATAGTGCGATGGATTAACACGATGTCAAACTGACAAAAATAGAGAAGTTGAGGGACAATATCAGGTGTTGGAAAAGAAAAGATATAATAATCCAGTTTTTAAAAACTTTTTCAGGGTTTTTTTTTTTAAGGATATAGGACAATGTACTGTTTGGACTCACTAAACTGCCGTTACAATAACCTGTAATCATTTATTATGTCTGTGATTTTTACCCTTTTCCACTAAAACTGAAGTTCTGGCTGGAAAATTGACTGATATTCCGTGCATTTTTGTATTTCGATTTCCAAAAAGCAGATTTTACGGTAGGATAAACGTTTTTTTATTGCCTGTCATTTACGAAAGTTCATAGACACTGGATACTTTTATGAATACCACATCGCATATAATTGTATTCTTGCATTAAGAGCAATAAAATGGCATGACAGTTCTGACCGCTGTGTGCGGAGATTCAGAAGTTTTCTCTGCATCAGTTTTTAGGTGAGTGTTTTTGCTTGATAATCATGGCTGTGGTTCTTTTAGCTAGCTCTTTACTGGCCGATTTAACTTGTTGTTGAATCTTTTCGATTAATCTTAAAGAGAAAAGTTCAGACCATGTTAGACTTTATTTTATAATTCAAAAAGTCTCCCGTTACATTTTTGTAGGAATGTGCTGTGTGAATGTTATAGAAATTTAATGCTTCTAGTGAAAAACCAATTCGTTTCCTTTTACGGTTATACTTATATGTTACGCGTTCGCTCTAGTAAAGTATTAAGTAGGCCTAATTTAATTTTAAAGTTTTAAAAAGTAAAACAAAATGCAATTAACTCTTAGTTTGTTTTATAGCTTCGTTTTCTCCATTATTCAGGTGAATTTATAAAACCAAAATTTTTTTAATCAAATTTTATAACTTGCAATCTATTAAGATATCATATTTTCAAATCATTTACATAGATAACCCATATTTATATATGTATTATTATTTATTTTTTAAATGCAGGTCTATTGGATATTTAGCAATTTAATAAATTAATTCGTTCATTATTTTTTTGCATTTGGTGTATGACCAATCTGTAGATTTATGGATAAATAATTGGACAAAATTGCATAGGCCTACGTAAATCGAAACAGTAAACTCTAAAATAAAGAGTCTTAAAAAATAATAATACGTTTTTGTACCCCGTTAATTCTATGAATCGACTTGATCAGCATGTTATAGTCAGCTCAAGGATTAGGTAAACCAGGCCGGCACTTTTAGTACTCTTTTCGTTCAGCGTCTAAGTGGCTTTTTGTCCAGCTCAAAGTCGTAATTATAACTCCCTTTTACTGTCTAACATAAGGCTCACCATATCAGTGCTTAAGTTAATGTAGTTTGAGAGCACATGCAGGAAAATAGATTTTAAAAAATTCCACGTCTACTGAAAAAATTTATATTTTAGTTTGAATAATTCATTTCTGATTTGTGTAGCTCCATATGCTTATTAGTACTTTGTGTGCATTGTTGGTCCATGTTTTAAAATAAAACTCTTATGAATACTCTCATGAAAATTCTTTAAAAACTCTTTAATTTCACAAGAATTAAGAATTTTTTTTTTTTTAAAGTTTAGATGGTTTTGTTAAAAACACTCATAAAATAAAAATTCTATCTATCTGTCTATACACAAACATATACATATAAGTTACACAGTGTGTGTGTGTGTTTGTGTGTGCATACACACAAACACACACACACACACACACACAGACATGAACCTCCAGAGAGTGAGTTTACATATTTGTCTGTGTGGTTTTCCGTGTTTCAGCATCTGGATGCAGACTCCCACAGTGTACCCCCTGATTCTCCATGGGAGGTACAGGTTCTCTCCATGAATGTATCAGCATGAGATAGAGATCAGCAGGGTGATCTTAGCCTCCGCCCCTCTCTTCTCTCCCCTGTCTGTGTGTGCAGATTTCGGATGAGTCGGGCCATGTGAAGTTCTGCGTGGATGCCAGCGGCTCTGATACCGGGAGCTGGCTCCAAAACATCCAGTTTGCTCCTTTGGCCCACCAGCACAACCTGACTGTGTGCCAAGTAGATGATCAGGTATGTGGAGCAGAGCGACGTGAGGGGAGGCCGTGGCCTGCTGCTTCGTGCCCGCCACCTCATGCCTGCCTCAGAGTAGTGCAGAGCTGCTGTTTTGATCTGGCTGCCTGATATCTTCTTCCCCAGCAGACCGCCGTGTGTGTATCGCTCTGTTTGTTTTCAGTAATTGTGTCTTGGCTTCAGTGTGACGGACCACAGGAACAGCCTCCAAAGAACGAGTTTTACCGATACTTACACCGCTCTTCCTACACTTATATAATAAACTCTGAGTTATGCGGGGAATGTGAGATTTCTGAGCACCTTGGTGCGTGCAGATTTCTCCTTTAGTTAGCAATCCTGCCTTCAGAAGGCTGTCCTGCTGAGGAAGTCAATGTCTTATCAACACTTTATGTGGGAATTTCCACAATCCGGTTGGTCATTTCACTTAAAAAAAAAAAAAATTATGACAATTTTAGAATCAAATTGAATCAAAGTATATTTTATTTTACCTTAATGGCAGAAAGTAAAACTTAACCAATTGTAAATTTGTAATTAGGAATCAAATGAACAGTGGCTTCATCAGCGTAGTGGAACATATCACAGTGTCTATAGTCCTACATCTTTTCTACTAATATACATATTTAATAACATTATAAAGCAATATCAATTATTTGGATTATATAATCATTATCTATAATGCAGCATAACCACTTAAATATTAAAGTTAATATCAATGCTAATTAAATTGCTAATATTTGCTAATAAACATTTATGAAGATGGTTTATTATTAAAGAAGGATTACTTGTCAGTAGTTTTTAAAAATATATACATTAACAGTAATGATAGGTCACAGTAAGTAGCTGCATTTATTACAGAATAAACAGTTAAGCATGATTCTTTAGTAGTGACACTTTATCAGCATCTATTATATTATTACTCACCTTTTCCGTCATATTTGTACGCCCATCTAAGATTCATATATATTTACTTCATGTGGGCATGCAAATAATTTTAACAGCCATCCGACCAGCGTGAGAATGTGTAACTCCTCTGTCGTGAGCTCTTATTTATACTTGAATCAGATCAAAATTTTTACCAGTTTGCTAATTACTCATTACAAATTTCTCTCCACAGTCATTGTTCTCTTCCACTGAAGGCAGGTCATTCTTCATTGATCTGAAACCACATTAAACATTGTATTATACATATGTTTATCTTAAGAATGAGTACAATGCATGTAATGGGTCAGTTTTCCAGTGAGTGAAATTTTTGAAAAGATCTATAATTTATCTTACAAAATTTACAATAGAGTGGGGATGTTCAGAGAAGAGGGAGAAAGGGGATTAGAAAACAAGTAGAGGCCATGTAAAAAGAAAAGAGATTTGTCACCTGTCAGTGTCATGGAGCAGCGCAGTGACTATGCCCAGCATTCACAGTGTAGGTGGCCTGCTGTCTGCAGATACTGTAGGAACACAGCTTGGTAGGCTTAGTTCAGTAATGATAGGAATAAGGAAATAAATAAGGAAATCGTTAGATGTTGTAGATAATTATCATTTGCTTCGGATAAGGTTGCATCTTATGTGAAAAACTGTTTTTGGTTGTTTTCATTTAGGCAGTAGTTAAATATGTTTATTGGCCTTTCGGAGCCGTATGAAGTCACAGGTGGTGATGACTGTAATTTCCAGTTGCCATGAATGGTAATGTCAGCAGTTTGTTTTTTTAGTATGTCATACCGCGTCAAACTCATGGCTTCTTCCAGATGAACTCCCAGAAGTTTGCTCTGTTTAAAGATGTTGCTTCTTAGGTCAATAAAGCCTTGATTTTATACACAAGAGTACCTCTTAAAAACCCCAAGTTAATTGAGTAATCTGAGGGTTAGCAGTGAGGTCCTATAGTCCATTCCCAGATTACTGCCTCACTGTTCTTTATAGACTGCTTTCCAAACTACTGCGCTTCATTTGCATCAGGCATATATCATTCTCCCAAAGAGGCAAACAGCCTCCCTGACTTCCTCTCACCTTCTCTTTATTGTTTGAAAATCATATTATTTCAGTGAGTTCATATAAGAGGTGAAAATGTCACGACTATCTGCAATCTGCAGGAAAGGGGTCAGACCTCTGTTCTCAGGTCCTGCTCAGTTCCCTGCATTCTTTCTAAAACAATAGGGCACCATTTTATCCCCTGGACTGCAGTAACCGACGTTTGTGTTCCAGCAGAGATGATGTCATGCAGAGGCATTGAACAGTTTGATTTGAACTGTCTTCAAGGATAATGCCTCTTTAACCTCTGTGTTTCCGAGAAGCCACAGTCTTGTTCTAATAAGTCACAATCCAAATGTCAGTACCTCGCTGGACAGGAAACTAATAAGTTAAACCTTCAAGCAGTGCCAAAAATCATTGGCTTTCAATTGTTTCAAGAGTACTATTGTGTTTGCAAGGGAAGTCGAGCGATCGCTGAGCTGCTGTGTTATTCCATGCATATCTGCGGGAGCAGAAATTTAGTGTAGCTTTGGACTGAATTTTTGAATGTACTAATTACTCATAGCATCACTGTTATTCAGTGCTGATGAATTTAATTGAAAAGCATCAGTGTTCCTTATCGCTTCTTCTGCAGGTGCCTCTATAATAAGATGTGAGTGTGTGTAGGTGTGTATGCATCAGTGTGAAGATGAGAGAGGGCAGACAGAGAATTGGGGAGATGGAAGATGGAAGTTTTGCATTGTTGCCTGAATTTGTTTGAGTTGTGTCATGCTTCCAAGTTGATCGTTTCCTTATTTGCTTCTGATTGACAGATATTTTACAGAGTTACACGAGACATTCAAGCTGGTGAGGAGCTTCTGCTTTTCATGAAGGCAGAGGAATATTCACACGAGACCATGGCACCTGACATTCATGGTCAGTTTCATCTCAATGATAGAGTGATTTTTTTGCGTTTAGACACCCAATTTACACTCATGAGCAGTGTGTTTTACACTGTCTGTTGTTACAGAGGAAAGGGAGTATCGTTGTGAAGACTGTGACCAGAACTTTGAGTCCAGGACAGAGCTGCTGGACCACCAGAAAAAGCCGTGTGGGACGCCACACTCGGGCTTCTCTTTACCCAACCAGGGGGATGCTTCAGATAGTCCTCAGGAGTGCAGGGACTGTGATCAGGAGCTGCCAGATGTGCAAAGGTGGGAAGCAATGTTGGTGGATGTTTGTTAAAAGACCTGGCTTTCATTTTTCATTATTCAGTTATTCAGGAATAACCTAGATGATTTAGAATTTTGAAATGATGATATAATAAATGCAATATCATAATAGCAGATGCAGAATATTAAATAAGAATGAATGTTTCCTGTCCTTTAGTCTAGAGACACATGGCTTGGCCGGCGCTGAGGAACGGGAATACAAATGTGACCAGTGCCCTAAAGCCTTTAACTGGAAATCCAATCTGATTCGTCATCAGATGTCACATGACAGCGGCAAGCACTATGAGTGTGAAAACTGCTCAAAGGTACAGTGAAGACTTTAACTGAAATTATCGTGTGTTTTTTCTTTATCTGGCGCTGCCTTAGTGATTATTTCTTATTTTATTTTGTGCACATTTGAATGCTGCTGCCGCTGTTGGCATTCTTGCAGGTACGAGTGTTTCTGAGTGTCTGCTGGTTTGCGGAGGTTCCGGATGGTGACCCTCCCATTTGTTTTCTTGTCCCTCCCAGCAGGTGTTCACAGACCCCAGTAACCTGCAGAGACACATCCGCTCACAGCATGTGGGGGCACGCGCGCACGCCTGCCCTGATTGCGGCAAGACCTTCGCCACTTCGTCTGGCCTCAAGCAGCATAAGCACATCCACAGCAGTGTCAAGCCCTTCATATGTAAGTCAGTCAGAATCTTCATATGTAAGTCTGCACTCTTTTCTAGTTCCTTTATGAACTGTCTCCAAGTAGCTCCACTGAGAGCAATTTTGTGCAATTTCTGTAGCCTAGTGTTATTAATTATCACATTTATTATTGAAAGTAAATTAATTCTTATTATAAAAATATTTATTTTACATAAATACTTCCACTGTCATTGTCTTCATCTTAAAATTCTTTGTAATGATGTAATGAATTATTTAGCAAAATTACATTTTGCAGTGGTTACCATAAAGACTGTAATTTGATTCTACTTTGCAGAATTGTACAGTTACTTCCTAGATGGTTTGAATGTTAAAAATCAGCCTGGATACATTTTTAAAGGGACAAAGGCAGACTGGACATACAATGACTGATACCCAAATCTATCCAGACTCCCGCAGAACCCCAGACTACCCAAGCACACAATGACCTCCTTGCTGATCTACATACATTGCTCTGCTAACCATTTCCCCATAATGCTCTGGGTGATGTTTATAAGTATCAGTACAGCCAAATAGCAACCATATGTAAACCTTCAATATACTTAAAATAGGCCTCAATTGAAGGTAATCAGCAGAAAATATGGAGCCATAACTACCAGCTAATGGCTGAGCTAAGCAGCCACCACACATGGAACAGCTGTGCATATGCATTTAAGGGCCTGCAAGAATGTCTGCCCTGCTCCAGCACTACATTAGGTTGTTGAACACAACCTGCTCCCAGATTACATTATGTTCACCCAGAAGAAATTGAATAAAATGTTCGGACATAATCTTTATTAACTTTAAACTTTATTTAAGTCAGAACAGATTTTTATTTGCTACTTGAAGAAATGTACTATGATGTAAAGCTGTGGTCTTTGGAAACCTCCGTAGCACATGGCTGCAGCTCACACCATGTCTGTCCCTCACTAGTGCGCCGAGATTTACTGCGAGATGTTACAATAAAACACGAACATCATACAGTCTGTGGTGCCAGGCCTGTCTCCAGAGAAAACAAAACGATAACAGCGATCAATCCCAAAGAAGCATTTTCATATTTCATCTTTCCTAAATATTCCAATGAAACGCAATCATTATTATATATTGCAGTTCGTTGGTAAGGTACTTTATTTATGTTTTTTATCCCTTGTCTTGAACCAGGAGTTATATACAATTATATATCACATGATTATATAATATTTATGGTGAGCTAAGTTGGTAATTAAAATGCTTGATAAATAGGCTGTGACAGAATGCATACAGTAGTGTGATGTATAACGCATGGCAGATTGTGCTGCAGGGCACTAAAACAGGCTGCAGGACAGCCTGCAGGGGATGCAGTGCAGAGCAGAGTGAAGAGCCAAGCACTTTTGTGGTTTTGGGTGTGGGCAGGCTGGGTGGCCCCTTAGGGGTCGCAGTGCCACGGGGCAAGATAGCTACTGTAAAGGGAAGCGCCAGACAGGACCTCAGTCTATGGGAACCAATCCTGCAGGATAGCATTCATTCAACTCAGCTTCCTCCTCTTGCTTAAAATAGAGCCATTGTGCTGCATGCCTTTGTGTATCTGTCTCTGGGAATATCCAGTATCTCACAGTGCATCACTGGCTCTGTCTGTTTCTCACCCTGATGAACTTTGTAGCCTATAACTGCCAGTCATTTTGTGCGAATCAGCTGATGAGCATAATAACATGGACAGGACATTATAGGTGGCCGTCTTGTGCGCCCGTTACATGCAAGCACAAAGACAAATAGCAAGAAAATGTCTTTGTCTTCTTGCATATGTGAAAGTGGGGAATTTTTACTGTGATATATGGGTAGAAATCAGGAAAAATCTGGGGAAAAAACATATAAAACACATAAAAACATATAATAAACATATATTTACTATACCTATCTAAAAGATGAGTTTACAAAAAAATGTACAGGGAATACATGTGATTTTGGGACCGATCAGGCATGGCAGACACTTTCTTTTCAAGATGAGAACTCAGAAATATTTAATAGACTTTTTTCTCATTTTTCCATGGTATGGATAACAAACTGGAAATGATTAAGTGTTGAGACAGATCACCACAAAATTTAAGCAGCGCCGATTAGTGGCAGTAAATGGAAGGGTAAAGGCAGATGGCATTTGACCTTCTGAATGTGATTTTGAGTATTTGAAGGATCTTATAACTGCTTCAAAAACATTATTAAGATCTTCACCCTATTTCATTTTGCGATAAATTGGCTCTTGACACTTTGGGCTCTATTATCACGATCAAACCCAAAAAATAAAGCACAAGGTGCGACTAACAGTTATGGGCGTGTCCAAATCCATTTTGCTATTTTGATGGTGGAAAAAATAGATTTTGCACCAGCACAAGGTGCAAAAAGGTTGTCCTATCTCTCTTAACTATTCAGAGGTGTGTTTTCGGCATAACATGCAATAAACCAGTCAGAATGGCACCTCACCTCACCTTTAAAAGACAGGAGCAACTTGCATGGTCTGAACTATGCACTTGCGATGCAAGTGTTTCCCAAAACCATAGTTTGAATGAACATTCCCAAACACTGTTGTTAAGTTGTATAGTTTGAACTACTGATCTCGAGTGGCTTTGTTTCTGGTGACTATGTCATTGATGGTTGAAAATGCAGTCATCATGTGAAAATATTAAGTAATCTGGCTGTAAAAACATCAATAGTGTTGTCAAGTGCTTTGAAAATTTTGTTGTAAGTACATTTAATGCACCTCTCTGTTCATGAGTATGGTATGATTGTGGAGGATATTTAGCCCCTTTTTTGTGCTATATGGTAAAATTCATTACATAGATAAATATATATTTAGGGCTGCATGAATATGACATCTCAATATCACATGGAGTAATATTGTGATATTTATAAAACCAAAAAGGAAATTAAATTACCTGAAATAAATTACTGCCAAATAGAACTAATCGAACAATACAGTGTGCCAAGTGAGTTGGTGGTTGTCCCGACTTTGTATCAACAGACATAAAGCAATGCAATGTGATTACAAATGCGATGTGATTATTACGTGCATATAGCGATGGCGAGTCTGAGACGATTTATCATTCAGCGCTTATACACTCACCTAAAGGATTATTAGGAACACCTGTTAAATTTCTCATTAATGCAATTATCTAATTAACCAATCACATGGCAGTTGCTTCAATGCATTTAGGGGTGTGGTCCTGG
>JAODKM010000035.1:16895209-16922790 GCA_026780845.1 Petrocephalus sullivani | reverse complement strand
CCAGGCCATCACTTTCACAGGTGACTGTCCAGGCCAGGTCATCACTTTCACAGGTGACTGTGCAGGCCAGTATTCCTTCATTTTCCTTCTTCAGATGGTTCTGCAAAGGATAGTTTAACAAGCAAATTGCATGACATATAAAATAATGACAAAATATGGGGTTTAGAAAAGCATTTCACCAACAGCATTGAATTGTAAATATGTGCAATAAAATAACCCCTTTTAATGCAGACACGTAGGCCACCTAAGCTCTTCCATCACCTCACATGGTGGAGGAACAGAGCGGTCAAACTCATTACGTTTATCAGTGTCACAGACGTGGCACTGAAGAATGACGGAATGAGCGCTCTGATGACTGCTGCAGATAATGGGGCAGCTGATAATATGAATAGTATTTGCTTTTTTGGGAGGGAAAGCGTGGAAATGTGGCCCTGCTCCGCACCACTTCCATGGTAATGGCCTCTCAAGGCCGGAGTGGGAGGTGTAGTGCTCTGTGGTAATTGTCTCTTTGGAAATTAAGGGGTAATGGTGTTTTTGCAGTGAAGGGGATTCCTATTTCAGACATCTGGTTCCAGATAAAATCAACAATGCATGTTGCTAATTTCCCAACACTCAGCCTCGCTGTCATTTAAAGAAAGCGAATCAGCAGTTCACTCTGCTGAGACCGTGGAACATAAACATTCAGTTAACAAGAGAACATGGACATATACATGTGCAAATGCTTTTATTATATTACTGAATGGTTCTAAATAAAAACCTACATTCTAAAACATGCAGGTCACCATGATGGCTCATGAAAGGCAAAACATGCAAAAAAAGGTTAAATGCATCAACATTAAGCATAATATCACAGCATCAACCACATCAACAATGCATAGATAAATGCATATTAGTTTGTTCTGGAAAACAGAGAGACAGAGCATTTATATAAAAAATAAGGGATTTTATTTATTTTTATTTAAGAACAGTTTCTTATTCACAGTGAGTCTGGCAAGTGCAGGAAGACACTTGTGGGGGATGGAAAAGAAGGAGGGGGTGATAAATTAATAATAAGAAAATTAAAAATTAAAATAAAAAAAATAATAAATGATTAGATCAAAGTAAAACATAGTTTGATATTGCTGGGGGGGTGTGACTCTGCCTCCGTGCCTGTGATCGGAAGGCTGCTAGGTGACACGTTGGTGGCTGCTAGGCTCATGATGAATCCGGGTGCCTGGGGCTGCAGCAGTAGCCATTCTCTCACAGCATATGTGACACTGGGAGTAACATCACTGCTTTGCCTGGGGCTGCAGCAGTAGCCATTCTCTCACAGCATGTGAGACACTGGGAGTAACATCACTGCTTTGCCTCGGGCTGCAGCAGTAGCCATTCTCTCACAGCATGTGAGACACTGGGAGTAACATCACTGCTTTGTAAAGGAGAACAGAACGACCAACAGCAGTTTGCTAATCAGCACGGTACCGAAGCAGGCAGAGCAGTTATTCAAAGAGCCGCAGAGCAGCCGCAATGAAAGGCCTGGAGTCACAGTGTCAGGTCTCCAGCACACTCAGGGCAGCTGACAGGTTCAATACCGCTAATGTCTGCATGAGTAACGGCGTATACCCAAAAGCAGAAACAAACCGTATTTTGCTCAAGTCCATAAAGAGGCCAATGAAACATATATCGCATGTTTCTTAAGAAATATGAAAGCTTTTCATTATGATCTAGATAGTTATAGCGCTCCAGTGCAGAAACAGTCTGATTCATGGCCCTGGCACCAGCTTAATCACTTCGTCACAATCAAACGGCGGCGACACGCCACATCCTCTGTGAGTGCTAGTGCCGGCTCTCGGCTCCTGGGCTTCGACCGTGGAGGCAGTCGGGAACTTTACACACCACTGTCATTTCTAATCAGCCCCGTCTTGCTGGGGTTATCAGTCATGGATCAGATTTCCTTGGCAGCCTCTTGCATGGCCCATGGAGGAGCACAGGGGGCCAGTGGGGGTGGGGGCCGGGTGGTGATGGAGTGCCATGCCGGAAGCGACGGCCCAGATCACTGCTGATTTGTGACTGTATTAAACAAGAAAATACAAAAAAAAAAAATTCAATACACACAAAATAATGCAAATTTGTATCCTCTAGAAAAGAATGTAGGTAGAGCTGATGAGGGGCTGGCAGGCCGGGGCCTTCGGGGAGGCTCCCCTCTCCGCCCAGTGATATCATTATTACCCGTGTCTGGCCCTTGATCAGTAATGTCAACATCTTTCATATTGACAAATGTGCTGTCCGCTCGCATTGTGCAGGGAATGGTTTACAGCCCGCCAGTGATTATGAATCACGCTGCAGCTCAGCGACTCCCCACCCTGCGTCGGGCACATTCCCCCTTGACAACTATATGCATCTACACTTTCCTCAGAGGACTCTCACCATATTGGATGAAAGACTTTTAGCAAATTGGCAGTGCTTTCTGTGCGTCCGTGGGAGCGTGTGCGTGAACGCCCTGCTGGTGAATAGATGGGCTCCCCTGCAGCATAGCTGGGGCGTATCAGCCGGGTTTCCCTCTTACCACGCAATCTATGACAATTAATTAACACGATATGCATATTTTATTTCATTATATCTATTTGCCATTTGCAAGGCTACTACCACCTAGAGTAAATTTTGCTAGTAAGTTATAAAACAATTTACATCTGAGAGGGACCAGGCAAGGTCATAGTTTAGTGTTTGCAAGAATAGAAGGTTTTATACGTAGTGCTCTTCTAAGGATGCTTTTCCATTGCACTAAGTACCATACTTTGGTACTAGCAGAAAGTACCAAAAGCACAGTACTTCAAGGTGTTACTTTTCCATTGGCAAAACTGGTACTGCTGCTGAATGACATCACAATGTGAATTAAAAAAATGGCTGTAGTATATTATTGGGCTGGGCAATTTGTGAAATTTAAATACATCCATTGTTACACACATGCAGTTCTTACATCGCTTGTCAGCTAAATTGAAAATTAAAATTTGGCTTTTTCATACTTTCAGACTGTACAGACATTATAGTGCAGGGGGGGAAAGTTTCGATAAAACATGTTTACTTTGTCATAGGCAAAAACATTTGCAATTTTAATTAGTCCTTTTGTAGATTATCCAATATATGTTTAAAAAATCAGTTTAATGTACCGTTGCTGCTTTTGTATGAGCACTGTATGTATTCTCCTAAACAATCACAATCATATTTCCTCTTTGCTGTTTAAGGTTAGAAAAACTATGGCTTTCTCAGGCATAAAAAGTCATTTTTCTGTCAGTTCTGGGCCCCCAGCGGTGAGGACATCACAGATTAGAAGCATTAAGTTCATATTTCATGCTTTCCTACTGCCCCCAGTGTCTGCCTACGTCCCCAAATTAGGGTTAGGGTTAGAAAAACTATGGCTTTCTCAGGCATAAAAAGTCATTTTTCTGTGAGTTCTGGGCCCCCAGCGATGAGGACATCACAGATTAGCAGCATTAAGTTGCATATTTCATACTCTCCTACTGCCCCCAGTGTCCGGTTAAGTCCCCAAATTAGGGTTAAATCACTCCTAGATAGGTTTGTGCAAACTTATGTTGATCTCTTTTTGCTTTTTAAGCACCCCAGTATTAATTAAAACAAAATCATTGTTATATTTGGAAATTTTCCTATACCGCGCTGTGGTACTACATTAAATAAAATACTTTTTAAATTTCTTGTCATGCCATCCTAATCTTGTTGTATCTGTTCTTCCGACCAGATCGCAATTAATATATTTTTTTTACTTTATTATTGTTTTTTTGAGTTTGTAACTTTTTTCAAGAGGGTGGTTGTATTGTGTTGCTATTTCCATAACCAGTCCACAAAGAATGTGTTGCAAGTCCCACCCCAAAGTACTCCACCAAAAAAGTACCCCAGCTGGTATGGTACTTTTGGTACTGGTACTCGACTGGAAGTCAATGGGACAGTACCAAAAGTACAGTATCTGGTGCAGTGAAAAAGCGCAGAACCAAAAAAAAAAAAGAGAGACAGCCACATGAAAGCATTTAAATGTACAAAGCAACAAATATGCACACATGAGTGTAACTGCATAGGCTAAACAACATAAACATTTTCCTGTAAAGTTTGCGTTTCTTGTTTGCAGTAACCAATTGGAGTCTCTTTTCCTTCCAGATGTCAGCCATAGAGAATATGGCAGAGAAACTGGAGTCATTTAACTCCCTCAAACCCGAGGCTGGAGACCTCATGCGTTCCGTCCCATCTGTCTTTGACTTCAGGCCCCCCCCAAGCAACATCCCAGACACCCTGTTACGCAAGGGCAAGGAGCGATACACATGCAGGTAATGATGGAGTTAATCACAGACTTCATTACATGGGGGCTAAATGAGGGCTGTACTCCAGTCCTCCATAACTGTAGTATTCACACAATGATGTTTTCCTGATCACATTATTGATTACATGATTGATCACATGATTTTCATGTGCTTCTGTCTGATTTCTTATGCAGTTCCCCATTCGTGATCCAGTCAATCTTTATTCTTAGTCTTTTTCTCCTGGACAATAGGAGTCTGATATGATGTAAAATGGAGTAACTTGTGGTGAATGGTTCAAAATGACATACAAATAAACCAAAATTAAAAAATGTCTTAATTTCATGCCATCGCTTTACCCTAAGACAGTATTATGGCAACTGAATATTTTTCCGAAAATCTGCAAAGCAATACTGATCATTGTGATTGATCACTAAAGAGGATCTTCAGAGTACATTTAGGGTAATTTGTCTGTTATCGTGGATGCCCAGTATATTCACAATTGAAAGTGCTGTGTATCTTGCAGTTTTGGTCATGCCATAACATTTGCCCTACCCATCAGATACTGTGGAAAAATATTCCCACGTTCTGCCAACTTGACGCGACACCTGAGGACACACACAGGGGAGCAACCATACAGGTACGATGCTCACAGACAAACACACATCATCAACAGCTTTACTTTCTTCAGGGATGAGGGCATCTGCCAAATGCTGTAAATGTAGGAATATTGAAAATAAATATTTAAAATAATGGTAGGGATATGCTCGCATTTTGCCTAGCTATAGGGAAGACTAATGGTCTAAAGGCCTAATGGTTAGGGATATGTGCTTGTGTTTGGAAGGTAGTGGGTTTGAATCACCAACCAGCAAAGTACTGCTACCTGAGTGATCAAATTATATCTGCTTATAGCTGTACCTCATATGGGTTAAATGCAGAGGACATGTTGTGCTATATCGACAATGACAATTAATCTCTTAAAAATATGTGCTTATTTTAAGCAATGGTATTATCTTCTGTCAAAATAGTAAGACCTAAAATCTCAGTCGCTCCCGGATTGAGGCCATGTCTATAAGACGCCCACTAGAAGGGCGACTTCCTGCACATTCCCCACCTTAAAAGGAAACATTCTGGCCAGTCCAGCCGCAGTGGAAATCGAGTTTGGGGCTCCCAGTTCACACGTTAAAGGGATGGCACCCTCATGATATGGTCTCATGCCTCACTTCATGAGCACAAATAATACTAAGTTCCTTTTTTAGTAGGAGTAATCCATTAATATCTACTCCGCACAGAGGTTATCCCCCAGCATTGCGTCCATGCCTAGGAGAGCATTCTCAAACTATTCTCTGTGTTTTTCTATGCGGTAAAAAGCCTGAAACAATTATCATTCTGTTAAATAATTTGCACGATGAAAAATGGCTGTTGTAGTCAGGGGTTTCAAGTCTGAGGAAGAGAGTTGGGTGAAAAATTGGGGTGATGAGGGTCGTAGGCAATAATCCAGGACCAGCAGTTGGAATAATTATTTTCTTTTTGAGTGAAATCTAAAGGACAAGTACAGTATAACCCCAGGGGAGCCCCATTGACCACAGGGCATAAACATGGATACCTCTGTTGCTGGTGTGATAGACTAAACTGCACATGCTGGCAAGGAATTAAAGATCTCTGCTGTTTATTGTAATTTTTGGGGAGATAGCGGAGGTTCCTAAGGGAAAGTCAATTGTGCAAGTTAATTCCAGGAGAAGAAAAGATGTAATCATGGTGTATAATTTTGCATGAAGAAACTTGGCTTTGTGTCTAATTTCAGAGAGTTAGAACAAAATTTGTTGCATGCTTGTTTTGAAAGCAAGGAATGCAATTTCTTTGTCCTGGCTAGAGATGAGAGAAGCCTATTTTTTACCTTCAGCAGATTTTCCATTATATCTTGGGAAAGCCGAGGAATAAGTTTGTATCTGTGTACAAATTTGTGCAAACATGTTGAGTTATGTGGAAATGTGGCCATGCATCTGCATTAGCACTACGATGTCGCATCATGAACCCATATCCGTCTGCACAGGTGTAAATACTGCGACCGGTCCTTCAGCATTTCATCCAACCTGCAGCGGCACATCCGCAACATCCACAATAAGGAGAAGCCCTTTAAATGTCACCTGTGTGACCGATGCTTTGGCCAGCAGACCAACCTGGATCGTCATTTGAAGAAGCATGAGAACGGGAACCTCTCAGGTAAACGCTGCAGTCTGGTGCCGCTGCATAATGTGTGCAGCCTTGCATGCGCATAGACTATACACCATTTCATTTTGTGTTACATGCCTTGCAAAAGTGTTTGCTGAATAACATTAAATGTTTTTGAAGGGCAAGATATTTTGTAATGCTACAGAGTGAAACTCAATTTAACTGGATGTGTTAGGTGCGTGTAGAATACTTATCTTACTAAGTCAATCTAATGGTTGAGATGGTGGAGCACAATGTCTCTATATTTCAGTAAAAGAGTCAACCATTTAGCATAATAATTCAAATACATGTGAACACCCACTGTGCAGATTAAAAGGTGAAAATGTGCTACAGCCAGTTTCCTGTTTTCTTGAAAAACATTTCAGTCCCCAAACATAATATCCTATTCGTTTTGCCAGGCACGGCCATGTCGTCCCCGCAGTCTGAGCTGGACAGCGGCAGTGCTATCCTAGATGACAAAGAAGACTCTTACTTCAACGAAATACGAAACTTCATTGGCAACACGGGCCAAAACCAGCCATCTCCCGAGCAATCAGAGGAAGGGTGAATATCTTCACCTTTAGTGCTTAACACCGAATGAACAGGCAATGCTGTGCATGTATAGCAATACATTCCTCATATTTTTGAAATGCTCATGCTATTCTGTACTGTGTGGGGCCAGAGTGGGTGAGTAGGGAAATACAGAAAGGCAAGTGTTCCCATCTCTACTGTCACACAACCTGGGCTGGGCCGTGTAGAACAGATTCATGGTTTTCATATGGCAAGCTCACAGTTGACACAGATCGGATTTACGGTTTTACTCTGCAGTGTCATGTTGCATTCGACAGCAGAACACAAACAAAGAGATGAGTCAGTATGATGTGACAGAAATGTTGAGTGCTGAACGAAACTGAATACTCACAGCCTAAGTACTACAACTAGCAACATTTCCAAAGAAACATACACTGACAAACAAAGGGAAACAAAAGCAAACACACGTGTAATCACACTTAGACGCCCTCCCGCCTCACGGTACAGACATGGCAAGGACACTCACACATGCAAACACACATCAAACCAACCAGCCTCCCCAGTGCAAATATTCAGGGCTGGAGGCTGAACGAGGAGATGATTATTCTCAAACATCACAGAGCACAAAGTCACGCAGCTTGAACATTATTCTGCAGCCTTTATTAATTAGCCTGTTGCCTGAGGGGATTTGGTGCAAAAACAAGACAGTCATTGCTTATGGCATTCAGGATAATTACCAAATATGGGTACATCCAGAAGTATTAACTTTTGGCCATACATACATATATTTTATGTGTATTATATATTGTATTTATGTGTATTTTTTTTTATTATTACACACTGAGGAAATAGTGATGAACTCAGCAGGCCAAAGTTTTTACCTTGTGGCATAGTTTAATTCTGAAAATGAAGAATGATAAAAATCATTGCTTTCTTTTGATAAAAAAAAATAGCCAAATTGAGAAATCATGCAAGAAAAACAAGTGCCAAAAGTGCTTCAAACGCAATGGTTATGGAGGAGGGTAGAGCATTGGCCTCCCCTGCTGAAGCAGCTACTCTCTCTGCCCACATCTGGCCACAACATGTCTCTCAACAGGAAGAGGGCAGAGCACCTGGGTCGCGGGGGTGTCGTGTTTCCTCTCACAACCCCGCTCTCCTGACGACTTTTGATAGATATTTTATCCCCAGCAAATTACCACATTTGAAAGCATAATTAGCAAATCTGTTTTCTTAATCATGGAACGCTCATCTGGTCCAGCCCTCACTTTCACCATCTTCTGCTCGCAAACGCAGCCTGGCAGAGCTAGCACGCTGGCTGTCCATTTTTCAAGTCTCTCCAAGTGGCGATACAATTGTGTTTTGATAAAAAAGGTGATAGAGATTGCTAATGTGCCACTTTATTCTCGACACTGCAAGCTCAACTTTCTTTTACAAATAGATCATTTCCTGGTTTGATGGGCTCTCTAATCTGTGGGAGGACTGTGTTGATATTTTGATTATATTCTCCCGTGGCGCGGGTGTGTTGGGGCCGGGGCAGGACTCTTTGTGCTAGCAATGGCATTTTTGGGAGCTGACGAGAGACGCCATGGACCATAATTAGTGAATCGGTTTTAGTGTGGTTCCAGATGATTTAACAAATGGTGGTTTCCTGCGGTGCTGAGACACTGGACAGATTAAGTCACTGTGAGTTTTGATAGCTGGTCTTTTTCCCCTCCGGGACTAAGGAAAGGGCTGCTTGGCAGCACCCTCATAACTCATCAACCAAATGGGACTGTCAGCTAAATATTTTGCCTATTAGATGACTACAAGATAGTAGGAAAATAAACAAGACAAAAACCCAAGTGAAGGAGCTAAGTGCTGGAGCACAGGGCTTATGGGTCTGGTGCCCAAAAGGCCGTTGGATCTTAATGACAAATGGGATTGCAGCTTCAGTACAGCTGTTATGTTTTTCTCTTCCTCTTCTCACTGTTTTTGGTGGGGCAAGACACCCTTAGTGTTTCAAGGAAAGCACGTATGTCTGAAATACATTAGGATTAGGATTTTACACAAATTAGGATTTTTCACGATAGTTCTGAATGCTTGAGAGGCATGCTAAAAACTGATATGATATTACTGACTTGTTGCATTTGAAAACGTTGCTTATTTGGTCTGTTTACTGGAGGATGAACAGCAGTCAGTTTGAGGAAGAGAAGGCCCGGCTGCCCAGCCAGGAGTCACATGACCAGGAGGAAGAGGAAGGACAGGAGCTGGGTGTCAGTGAAGAGGAGAGGCGACACGATGAGGCTGTGGGCAGGTCTGCAAGCGACGCTTTCCCCAGCAGCCTGGAGGATGACATTATTCACAGCGAGATGGAATTTGAAGAAGCAAATGACAATGACGTGAATTTCAAGGCCTTCTCAAGGAGGTACCTGATCAATATCTAAGGCACAGCATAAAACACATTTTTATATGCACTCCTGTACATCCAGTCATCCATCCATCCATCCATCTTCCAAGGTATCCGATATCGAGAGCCTGTCCCAGGCAGCACAGGACACAAGGCAGGGTACCACCCCAGATGGGATTTCAGCCCTTTTACAGCACACTTGTAACAATGTATTATCTAATAATGTTGCATGTAATTTGACAAAATTAAACAAATTTTCATTACATAATGCGTTGTCACACGCTGTGTAACAATGCATTATGACAGAACACCGCATTAGGTAACAGCTCGGCAAAATGTAACAAATGTATTGCCACGTTACTATTGTTGTCATCATCATTCATATCACATTGTGATCCCTTTCGGGTGACTTCTGTGTCTCTGTAACGGAATAGCAGACAAAAAGTTCAAACAAAGAGTGACATAGAAAATAACAAGTGAGTTGGGCCACTCATTAATTTAAGGTAAAAATGACTAAACCTTGTAACGGGCTGATTAAGATGTGTTTGAGCAGGGAAATCGGCAAAGTGTGTTGGATTCTGGCCCTCTAGGACTGGAATTGGGGAACTCTGCCCTACAGTCACAAGTACAGTTTGAGGGCAGAGATTTACTTGCATTGTAGCAGTTTCAAACGGGTCATGATGGATCTTCTAGGTATGAGGATGACGAAGACCAGAGCAGGCTCTCAACACTGGAGCATATTCGCCACATTTCTAACATGCGTAAGATAGAGGAGAGTGAGTTCAGCGACAGCGATGCTGGCTTCATGAGCGGCCGCCTCCAAGATGCCATTAAACAGCCACTCTACAGGAAATCCAAGTCCCAGGTAACCCGTTGCTTTCCCTTTAACATCTCAAGCTTTGTTTCCAGCGTCTCTGTGCCCCTATGCCTAGTTCAGTCACAGAGACCAGTGTGACTGCCATAATGAGAGCTAATTTTGATGATGGTTGTGCATAATTGTGTCTTCCTGCTTGGAACGTCTGGACCTCCATTTCTCTTCTGTTCACGGCCATTCTCTTCTCCACCTCCTTCCAAGGCATATGCCATGATGCTGTCTCTGACTGACAAGGATACCCTCCATGCGGCCTCTCACGCTTCATCAAACGTGTGGCACAGCCTGGCCAGGGCAGCTGCGGAGTCCAGCCAAGTATGATAGACCCACGTGCCCTGACCCAAGTCAACCCAACCAGCTGCACTGGAGCGAACCCGGCCCTCTAACAGATCACTGAACAGAAAGCCTTACACATTAGTATGGTGACCTCTCTCACTGTAAACTGAAATCAAATAGAAAAGAATGAAATATATTGTGACCTTAACTGATTACATAAAAAATGGTGAAGGTAATCGTGAAAATGACAATAATAAGTAATTATTATTTATTGTGTTTAGTTTTAATGTTTTGCACAGCAAAGGCAGCTGGTGAATCAGAAGAATGTAATGTTAATGTAACATTGACATAGCATTGCTAATTAGTATAAGTGCAAAGGTAGGGTCTGTCAAGCTGAGAGAGTCTGCTTAAAACAGAAATTTTAACGTTAACCTGAGCACTCCTTCCACTATTTGTGTATATATCCCCCTACAGAAGGGCAGGGGTCCAGGGGAATCCATTAGTGTGTAGCTTTTAAAATGCATTAGAGTGTGGTCTCCTGTAACCTCAGCAGACATACAGCATTTGTACCACATTTGCAAAAGCCCAGTTAACCAAACAAAGATAAATAAATAAAGAAACAAACAAATAAAACACAACTTTATCAGAACATCAACTTATAAAAATCTCTAAACTTATTCCACTGTATGTTGTAATAATAAGAGCCAGTACCACCGGTATCTGCACAATCAAATCATTGTCTGAAATTGTCTAGGAATTGTTCAGTACTGCACTCTTTCCCAGCATACTTAACTTTCTGTGAACTGAAAAAAAAACTCTTTTTAGCGGAATCACAACTTTTTTAAAGAAAATGTAGCAAGTACTAATGTTTGTTACCATTTAGTGAATGGCATCTACAAATCCAACCATTCAGTCAATGATACCACTAGATAACCTGAATGCTAGTCGTTGGCCACTCCATTTTCGTGTCTCTTGTCATTTTTAGACAATCATGTTTTACTTTCGTTGTTGTTGATGTTATTGTTGTGTATGTTGGGGATTGTATTTATTTCTTGCTGACCTGTAGTTTGTTTATGGAATAGCACTGCTCTTATCCCAGTGGACATGAGATTCCTCACTGGATTTGATTCAGAAATTAATGGGTTTGTAGATTTACAGTACCATGAAAGCTGGGTAGTGTGGCATCTGGCATTCCCTCTGTATTCCTCTAATGAAAATGGTTGATGAAATAGATATTACTTAGGTTTTTTGTAAGACAATTTATTGATTCAACTGTAAAAAAAAAAAAAGTTAAAATAGCAGGTATTATTTCCTCATAACCGCATGATTGGTCTGGATATAACTGTATCTGATATTTTTTACGGTTGTCTGCAAGCTTGTGTGATGTTCAGTCCATGTTAATCCTTTGTGCCAAACCTATTATAAATAACAGATTATATTCACATATTTTCCCATGTTAAGGGACCAGATTTTTTTCCCGTTTTGTTGTTGTTTATAATATCATTTTAAAAGTAATCAGCAAGTTGAGGTACTTTGTTTTAATGCTTTCTACAATGTAACTGTATGCATTTCAATACAATACTATGGGAGGAACAACTAAAAAAAAATAAAGGACTACAATGTGGGAAGACTGGGCATGCGGCCTGGCTGCTACATGGCTCTCTGTTCTTGGACTGTCTCGCTGTCTTTTCCCCGACCACATCTTTCAGCTTCTTTGTGAAATCAGCGAGCTGCCACTTGGTATTTAGCATAAGCCCACAAGTTGGAGAGGGAGACTCAATGTGACATTTGGAGTGGGGGCAGGAATATGCCTTTATTCAAGGCCGGCCACAGCTCTGTGGGGCCATGATGGATGAGGTAGGGAGGCATGATGACCCAGCTCATCGCTCATGGGCTCAATAAGGTTCAGATCTCGTGGGCCTCTCTGCCAAAGCCTCCTTCTAATCATTGCTCATGCATGTGGGCAGACATTGTCCTTAAAAAAAAAAATGATTCTATTGTCAGTAAAATTTTGGGGGGAGGCGCAGTGGGGGGGAGAAATTGACCAATACTGCTACTGTTTTAAAATTCTTACTGATGCTTAAGTTCTCACCAGCACCGCTGTCACACTGCCCACTAGTGCTCAGCTCTGCAGGGAACCCAGCTTTGATGAGGTCAGCAAAGGTCACGCTACACTGATGAGGTCACCTAGACTGAGCAGCACTGGATTAGGGCTATCTATAAACAATGTGCTTCCTTACAGTGAAATCCACAACTTAAGGTTATAGCCTCGTACAGGTGTAAGGTCTCCTATAAGCATGCCCTGTGTATGTGGGCTGGCACAGCATTTTCATTCCAGGGGTGTAAAGCTCAGATTCTGCCTTTTTCTCTAAAAGAGAAAACCATTTTGTATTATGCTGGATATCATTTATATTACTTTAAATATTGGAAAGATTCAGATGCAACAGGATTTTCATCCCGCCAAGGGTAATGTGGAAAATAAGAATTTTCATATTTTCTGGCTACATTATAGGTGGGTATCAGAGCCATTGTCTCAATTACATTACAGAATTATAATCAATACCATCCAGGAGCTGGCAGCAGAATCTGCGTGTCCATGTACAGTGGAATCAGTTAGCATCATTAACTCTGACCCCCCACGGGGCTTCAGAGCTTGGCACATAAGTGTTAACAGAGAAATTTAGATTTGTGGAACTGATTACTTTAATAGTACGGTGTTGGAGAGGCAGTCAAAGAGAGAGAGCGCAAAGCCCTTTGAGGGGCGGCAGAGTCCCTTAGCGTGGTGGCACTCAGCAAATAGGGCATCTGGCAGGGAATCGTCACAGCGCATGTTACACGAGCCCAGCTTCCCTAGCCTGCACTGGAGCATACATCATGGCCTGCCATGCCACTGTCCTGTTAATCAAAGAGAAGGCCTCTGGCAGCTGCCACTGCACACAATTGCCTTGGCACACATTCACAGTCAGATGTCTAGGGACCCAGGCTAAGGGAGCAGGGGCAGCCTGGGGGTGGGGGGCGGTGGGCAGCTGGGACACTGCAGAGATGCGGATTGTCACTTCGACAGACCGATGGGAGGGTGAGGGACTGCAACACTGCAACATGCTTTCGAATACGTTTTCTTCTGATTTGAACTTCTTGGTTGAAATCCCTAGTTATGTAATCACAGTCCAGCAGGCTGCAGAAAATGCCAGTCTAGCATCTCTGATAATCAAATTTAAACCAGGGCACAGTGGCACTGGAGGCATCTGTAAATTAAACAGCACTTCAGACAAAAAATGTAATATTGCTTCTTGTTTCTATTGTTTTAGGCCACAGTAAAATAATTATAATTAACTAATCTAATAATTCCAGGCAGCGCTGAATAATAAACTTCAATAGATAAGTGTTACATCTAATAAGGTCATTATACCGATATGAGTGTGCACTCATATTGAATGTGATATTTCATCAGTACTACATCAGTAAAAAAAAAGCTTGGTTTTCAGTAAGATTTTAATTAATGTAAAAATAATTAATGTAAAAATTAGTAGTCTTGGATTGTTGTTGTTAGTGATATATTTTTGTATAGTGATTTGAATAGTTATTCAGGATAGGCTCCCTTTCCCCTCTGTGTCGGCGCCCTCTAATGGAGAAAAAAAAACAAATCCAGGTTGTTCAGAGTAACTCTTGAGGAGTCAAAAACCTTTGTATGTCTATGGAATGGTGCGCATTGGTTTACACTGAAACCAAAGGAACTACAATAATGTCAATAATTATCCAAGATTCACACAATGCGATAAATACTAATGCTGAATCAATACTCCCCTCTATCAAATTTAGAGCCAAATTCGAGGAGGGAAAGAATTTCAAACCCCCTCTCAAAAACCCCTCTGTTCTACATTTGTAGCTGAAAGCCCTTACAGTTTACAAAAGCAGAGTGTGGGAGAGTTCCTAGATACTCATCTTTTTGCTGGATTGGCATTTCAATTTGTTTTCCAAGGCAACAACCAGGCCAATGGTGCGAAACTCGTAAAATGATTTTCCTGTCTTTTATCGGATCAGCACTCACTGTCTGTGCGAGTTCAAAAGGCACTCTTGTCAGATCAGAGTTAACTGAGAGGGCAAAAGTTGCTAATGACACTGAGTTGATAGAAATGCTTGGCTAAAACCACACGAATAATTACACCCAAAACTCCCAGATTGAATCTGTCCACTCTGTTAGCACTGTTTTCTGGTACCTCCCAGTAACCTAAGGCTGCACGTGCAATTACACAAATATACAGCACTACGCAAAAGTCGGAGCCAGTCAGACTAAATGTTTAAAGCTATTTATCTGGGTTTATATTTGCTCAGAACAAAAACTATGTAATATTATAGCATATGCAAATTAGGATTAACCCAACAAAAACTAAGAGGAATATCTTCTTTTCTATAAAAAAGTCACTGATATACGGTTAGATAATTAGAAAAACAGAATCAGTTCCCAAACATATCCTCAGAGGGACCTCAGCCATTCTGCGCATTTGTTAAATTTTACCACCAGCTCACTTAATTAATTTCTTAAATTATATTTAAAAAGTCAGTTAATGAGCCTTATGAGGGTGCTAGAAGTCCAGTAAAAAAATAAACAGTGCTTTGGATGGTTGTTGCCAATACGAGGGTGACTTTATGAAAGGTTTTGAAAGGGCTAAGCTGACACTTAGACATAAAATCACTGTTATTCACCAACATGAAGACCATTTAAACATCATTTTCCCTGACTGCCAAAGATTTCCTTTACAGTACTGCATCTCTTAGTCTCCTGTACTGTTAGAAGTCTGTATGAAAGGTTTTAATGACACAGACATGAGAAGGAATGGTCTGACCACCCAGCGCTGTGGGATAGATGGCTTCTCTGGAGTTGTTTGACTAGAAACAGGTGTGTGTTGTCTAAGGATGAAGGCCTTAGTGATAAACATTATTGCAGAACATCTGTTGCTTGTCACAAAACAAGGCCGGTGTGTAAGGCTGCCATCCATCAGCCCTGACCCGTGTGCTCATTTCAGCTCAGTCATCAGTCACTGAGGACCGTCACCAGGCATGCCAAACCCAGGCACCTGTATGGAGACCTGGCCACACTTAGAAACACATGAGTAATACCTCAGAGATGGCCAGTCTAGTGCAAGCACCCATCACCAGCTTGACAGGTGTCCCTGGATAACTGCTTCTTTCCGTCTTGACCTCTCTCAGTTCTCATTTTACTATGGAGCCCCATTCTTCTTTCCTCTATCAAAGCGTCGTGAATGGCCTCCACTTCCTCACATAACCCCATACCCTTAGCCAGGTACACTGACCTCCTGCTAATGAAAGTTCTGCAGTTTGGGGTGTTTGTGCTCCTGCGCTGATGAAATGCAGCAACCCCAATAAAGATCCTGCTTCTACCCCTTGGTTTAACCTTCAGGCATGTAGGAAAGAGACAGAAACTATTATTTTCATTTTATTATTTTTTTTTTGTAATAGCACATCTTTTTCTGGTTATACTCTAAAAAGATGTATATTTACCAAATAGTACCCTTAAAAAAAAATCGAAATCCATTATATACATGTGTCACGCTGGGGAGAAGGAGAAGCACGACCAAAATGCCGGCTGCCAGTGCAAAACTCCTCACAGGGGACTCTATTAACAGACAAAAACAGGATCGGGCCCGTGAATGGGAAACAATGAGTGATCAGGGGAATAAGAGACTGGGGAGCACTTAAATACATGGCTAATCAAAGGGCAAACAAGAGGCAGCTAGGAGTAATTAACAGAATGGCAAGAATAAGAGGTAAGACAAACAAGCATCAGGCATGGCTTGTTTAGATCAGACAGACAGAGTGGGCAGGGTGTGACACATGGACAAGGATGGTATGGGTAAACTTGGCAAGAGAGGTCTTCTCCACACTGCATTATGCATTACATCACACCCTATGTACCACTTTGATTGGATGTGTGAACCGCTTTGTGAATCCACATCTTTCAGTCTAATAATTATAACATATCTCTACTCTTTTGCGGTAGCTTGCATATTATGTTGTTCTTTGGGTAGACGCATTCTTTTGCATCCCCTCCATAACTCCATTTGGTTTAGCACCGACAGTTGATCCTATGAGGTATTGCACAAAATGGCATACATAACAATCTGGGTCAAACAATCCTTTACTGCTTGGAGCTCTGGGTGGGTATAGGTTCAGGACTGGGTTTTCCATCTAGGAGAGAGCAGAAAAATCCACTCACATTCAGATAGAAAGCACATGTGCTGGGCTGCGGAGTCTCTTGTGAGTTCAGCATTGAGAAACTGAGCTCCCTTCAACCTTGACACCCTACGGTGCTACAATTAAAATAACCGTCAGCAACTGGACTTATAATTGAGAAAGACGTGGCGACTGACACAAAAATTAAACAAAACCTGCCTCAACATTTTGAACCTGGGGCTGTCAATCAGAAACAGCTTGGGCAGGAACGGAGGTATCATTGTTCTGCTGACAAGCTAAACCAGGTTACCTTCTGTACAGGTGGGCCCTGTCCAGGGCTGAGGACACACGCAGTGGCCAGTCCGGGAATGACAACGGGCCTGGTGGCTACACTGGCACTGCAAGGAGCAGTCAGGTCCAAAGTGACCCTCTCTGCAGTCTGTGGGAAATATGACCAATTTGTAGCTCTTTTTCACACAAGAGTAATTCGGTCAAATCTGAATTAAGGCTGAATGATTTCTGGAATTTTCAAAATCACCCTGCTTTAAACTTAGAGTACATTTAGAATATAGAATTACACAACAAAGGGTGGCACCTTCTTCACATCGACTTCCGGTCCTCCCAGGAGGACAGAGACACTGTCCAGTGGCTAGATGGCAAGGGGCCCCCTCGCAGTCACAGTGGTGTTGGCAACCCTGTCCAAACGTATTTTCTTCACACCCTGTAGACACAGGGGTTAGCAGAGCACCTTCCATGCATTGGCTCCTAAGCATATGACAGACATAGATAAGGGGGCACCAAGCATACAAGAGGGCCTGTACACATGACTCTGGAAATGTCTGTTTCTGATCAAATGGCAGAGTGCGGTTTCTATGCAAAACTGGAGAAGAAAACTAACTTACTGTACACATCCAGCACATAGATGGAATAGTGCTTTCTTTATAGTCCATACTATTAAATGCAAATCTCAGAATACAGCACAGCCCAATTTTACTTCCCCTAATAGTCTCATACCTGCATCTTTAATTGTGTACAATACAGTGATATTCCATATAATTCAGAAATGAAACCAGCTCACTTGTTTGACAGTGGGTTCCGACGAAGCCAGGCGGGCACAAACAATGTCCAGTCGCATGATCACATGGATGACTGTTTGTGCAGTTGCATTGCTGGATGCAGCTTTGCCCAAAAAATCCAGGTGGACACCCTGGGAGATGACCCACCATTGGAAAAGGGAAAACAATGGGGATAAATGGGGTGATTTCACAGAACAGTATTTCACAGGTGTTTGCCCCTTAGATCCAAAGACTGCTGGATGGTACGGGTCTGACATGCACGCACTCTTTTGACAGGAGTTTCCGTAGTAGCCAGCCTTGCAGTGGCAAAGCCCGGTAAAGCGGTCACAATCCGCATCGTTCTGGCACTGGCAGTCTAGTTCACAGTCAGGCCCATATTTCCCAGGGACGCAACCTGAAATAAAGAAACATTTAGTAATATGCACAGAAACATGCTGAAAAAGGAAGGCAGACCTAGACCGTCATCCATGCACCCACCTTCCTCACAGCCATGGCCGGTCCATCCCAGTCCACATCTGCATGTCCCGTCACGTGGGTCACAGGCAGCGCCATTCCGACATGCACACTTACTCAGGCACTGTGGCCCATAGCGCCCCCTGGGACAAGCTATGGCAATGAGAAGGCACACCCAAGTGGACCAACTTGGCAGAACAGTAACAGAAAGCTCCAGAGCATCCAAACAATCACGGCCAGATACTGAACCAGCTTCTTCCCCCATACAGCAGCCTTTTCCATACCATTGTCTCTTTATGTCGACCCCTTTATCAGATCTGCAAAGACCAGGACTGGCTCTTCTGGCAGCTCAGCCCAATCCATTTTTTGATACAGGGCAAGCTGTCATTTAGCAAAAATTCCCACAGACACACTCCAAATTCTTGTGGAAAGCCTCCCCAGAAGAGTGGCAGCTGTTATAACTGTAAGGGGAGGACCAACTCCATATGGATCCCTATGGGTTTAGAATGGAATGTCATGAAAGTTGTTGTAGGTGTCATGGCTAGGTGTCCCAATACTTTTGCCTTACCACAAGATTTTGCAAGTCCGCGAGAATCTTTGCCCATTCATCCAGAAGAACACATATTGAACATGAAGGCCTGGCTCCCAGTTTCTGTCCTAGTGCATCCCAAAGGCGTTCAATGGTCAGGGCTCTGTGTGCTGTGGGCCAGTTGAGCTCTTCCATACCAAACTGCAAACTGCAGTCAGGCAGGTAACGTTCTCCTGGCGTCCGGCAAACCCAGACTCTCAAAATTTAATCATTTCCAGTTCGACAATCATAAAATGTGTCTGGATAGTTTGAACAAGATCTGTCACAAACTATCTGAGTTTTTGTCTTAATGGGATCAAGTGTCAAAACTGGCCTTTTGCGCTATCACTATGTGGCACTGCTTCAATTCTGGGGTGACCGCTGTCAAAATTTAATCAGTTCCTGTTCCTCATCCATACAACGCATATGTGTAGTATGAAAAAGACCCATCAGATGGTTTTTCAGTTATTATCTTAACAAGCAAAGCATCTGTGGTAGTGGCAGCAGATTGGTGCTAAAGTCGTATGTATTCCTTGGAGTCCGGGGAATACCATAATCATGTTTTTGTGTGTGTGTGTGTGTAATTTAGTTACTCTGTTTGTTTATTTGTTACAGTGCCAAGTTCTTTGACACAGAACCTGAAAAAACTGAGCTACTTATATTTTTCTATAAACATTAAACACAGGAACATAAGCAATAGCATGTTCACAGTTTGTGGCTGACAAGGGCTCTTTAAGAGCTCTGCAATGGAAAGTCGGACTCGTACTCCCCTGGAACTGTAGATAAACAGCAAGAGTATGGATGCAAACTTCCATGCAAATAAATCTGAAAAGTTACCCTAAATGTCCTCGGTGAAGGGCTAATTTTCAGTATTAAGATGAAATAGTTCCTAGCTGATACAGTAAATTTCAGTTTCTCGAATAATAACAATATTTTCCTAAAGTAACTTTTCCTTCATGCTTGATTTACAATGTCCAGTTATTTTTCATTACCATGCTGGCAGTGTCGTCCTGTTCGGCCTGGTGCACAGGTACAGTTTCCAGTCACTGGATGGCACTGTTCTCCATTCCCACAAAAACAGACCAGGCCGCAGTCCTGCCCATAGCGCCCAGGTGGACAAGCTGTAAAACACACATACAGACCACACATGCAATGAATTTGCATATAATCGCCTGAGTAACCCAGTGCTTGGCAGGTATTGATCCTTGTGGCGTGTTCACTCTCTCACCGATACTGCAGTTGGCTCCGAGGAATCCTGGCAGGCACTCACAGGTGCCCGTGAAAGTGTCACAGCGCCCCCCGTTGGCACATTTACATCTCTCCTTGCAGTGTGGGCCATAAGTTCCCCCATGACAGCCTAATTGGGAAACAAATTGCCAGGTGCAATCACTTGTGCTCTCCATCGCATTATAAAATAACTGAATGCTGCCATATAAGACAACTAGCTTCCTAGAAAATTCCATAGTAACCTGGTAAGCAGATACAGTTCCCTGTGACTGAACTGTATTGCAGGTGGGCACAGCTGGGTATAGTTCAGACCAGGGTTGTGCAAAAGTCAGAATTCATGAATTGCAGTTTGAACTGAATTGGCCATATCCCACAGCCTGTTGACTCAGAATTTAAAATGCAGTCGCACAACACAGGAATATCATTTCAAAAATAACTAGATTTGGTGTGGTCAGGAATGACGGCACTGTATTCCCCAGACAGCCCCATCACTTGCTCTGCCCATTTAAATCCATACTTGTCCCACACTCACCCACCTAATAAGCTAATAAATGTGTTTCTACCTGAATGCTGTGAGTCCTTGCTGTAATATGTAGGTCTGAATTAAGTATTATTGCACATTCCTTTTTTATAACAATTTGCAGAATCCCCACCCCATTATGTGGTTACTTGTATTCCTTTGTGTATGTTTTAATGTCATTTTCAAATATGTACATTCTATGTATTCCTAAGGTGCATTATGACCTACATGACACAGCAGTAAGAACTGTAACAGGTACACTGTTGGTATACAGGGAGCTCTGGAGGGACCATGGACAGTCTTTTTACCATCATAACATGTAAATGTTACTCATTTATATTATCTGTATTTATATACAGCAGAGGCAAAGGGTACATTTTATGTGTGGTTTCCAAGGTTTGATCCCCTGAAGTTGCCATTGTTAGCATGATGCTCTATACAGTGAGCACTATGTACCGACACTAAGCCATCTCTTAGTGATCACGGAATGCTAACCCAGGCTCACAAAACACCTAAAATGTGCACACGATGCACGTTTATTGTGATGTCAATTTGCTATTTCAAGCTCTTGAATGAATTTTTAATTTAAATAAAAGGCGACTGCCGGTATTTCTAGATGTATCTTTGTAATACTGCATGTGCCCCAAATGTTTTTCTGCAATACCTGACACTTGTTTAAACAAGTTTTAAATCTTAAAACTAAGTATGGTAATAATCAACATATGCACATATCTGAGACCATATTTTTATTATACTACGTCATATGTCTCCCATTCCAAATATATCATTTTTTCCGGTACCTTAATAAACAAAAACTATAGGGACAAGCAGTGTGACAGCAAAGAAAACTATACATGTGCTTTCTTGCTACGACAATATTTTGTTGTGTATCTGTGCTGAAATATAATATAGAGCCAAACATAAACCTGTGCAGTCTACCAGTTGAAATGAAAATTCATAAAGTGTACCTGATACGTAAATATAAGTGCCATGACCTGAGAACTGGCCCACATCTCCAGTGGTCAAAAACAACGCACAACTCAAATTCAGTTTGAATTCATGAATCAAATTTCAGAGCCATTCTGAATTCAGCTCTGATTGGCACGTAACCCTGATTCACTCAAATGCAACAGAAGGAAAAATGACCAATGATGCCACTTCAGCAGTGATAAGCAATGAAAGCAAAGACAAAGGTGCAAGAAGAAGAATGCCTGATCCTCATTTATATGCACATTAGCACAACAAAAGCTAACAGACTTGTTTCTAATAAAAAAGATAAGCATTTATGGGAATTTAATACACACAGAAATATTCTTACTTGCAGATACACACCATTTCACAAATACATGTGTTTCAAATTTAAGATAAAACAAGGAACAAGCTGGTTTTCATGTAACTTACTCAAGCAGTGTGTACACCAGATAAACTGCACTAGACTAGGTAGGTAATTATGTTACTGTCATTAACTGTGTCTGTGTTCCAAATCATTATTCATTTGGAAGGCACAACAATGGCTGTTATTTTCCTTGGCAGTTTCTGTATGACATTTATCAGATGGTAGAAAATAAATGGTTGAGCAGCAATCAAGCTACTCTTGGAAAATTCTGATGGACGTTCATGCTTTCTGGTCAGATAATGACAAGGCGGAATCCTACCCAGCCCTAGGCCAGCTTCACCATCAGCACCCACCTTGTCTTCCCCCATCAAGGCAAACAGTACTGCCCAGTCTCGGATGGTGGACCACGTGCGGCTCTCTCCTCCTGCCAGGGGCAGCGGGTGGGGTTATACCAGAGGTTTTTTGCTGGGTTGCCACCCGGCATTTATATTATTCATATTATTTATATTATATTTATATTATATATTATTTATATTATTCACCCAATCAGGAGAGGCCGCCCCAGGGCTTGTGTCAGCTAACACAGGCCCAGCACTCAGTAACAGGGTGGGGCAAGAAGATTTTTTTTGGGGGGGGGCAATTACATATAAAAAAAAACACTATAATGAGGCTGGTTGGACCAGCCTTATGATTGGGTGGGCCAGGCCCATCCTGGCCCCCCCATGAAGCCGGGCCCGAGCTAACACATTGACTGGTACTTGTCAGAGACCAATGTCACGCCCCCCAAACTCCCAAGTACATCAAAGGAAGTAAGAGGCAGCATGTGTGGAGGCTGCGCCCAGGTTGCTGGTGCTTTGTCTGAGCTTCACCGTCGCTAAGGAGAGGTGTGGGCTGTACAGCTGACCTGCTGGTAGCACCTCACTCAACTGTCTATGTAAAAATGCTCTGATAGAAGAAACAACAACATTAGGCAGCACCGGGATCCTCTATTCCTCTGCCTTAAAGCCACTGGTAAGGATTTCCTGCAAACCCAGCTCGCAGTCTGTTCCTGACCAGCCAAAGTGACGGGGCGCAATCCTGTCACAAGAGTCACTGTGATGACAGGCTGCACAGAGAGACCCAGAGAGCCAGACACCCTGTTAGAGCTGCGTGACACATAACGGACAAGATCAAGTCCTATTTTAGCTGTACAGTCGTTGGCAAAAGATTCTCTTAAAGTTTGTTGCTTCTGTTTTCATTATGCTAATTCACATATACTTCAGAATGTTATGAAGAGTGATCAGATCAATTGCAATTAATTGCAAAGTCCCTTGTTCAATTGGGGTTCCACTAGTGCAGAGCTTGTTCAGGAATGGCAGCCGGCAGGTGTGAGTGCATCTGCGCACACAGTGAGGCGAAGACTTCTGGAGGATGGCCTGGTGTCAAGCCAGGTGAGGACTGCGTTAAAGTCATTTTCTCTGATTAAGCAACTTTCCAATTGCTTGGGGCATCTGGAAAAATTATTGTCCAGAGAAGTAAAGGTGAGCGCTACCATCAGTGCTGTGTCACGCCAACAGTCTCATCCAAGGGAGTGGGCTCATGCACAATTTTGCCTGAGAACACAGCCATAAATAAAGAATGGTATCGAACCATCCTCCGAGAGCAACTTCTCCCAACCATCAAGGAACAGTTTGGTGAAGAACAATGCCTTTCCAGCATAATGGTGCACTGTGCTATAAGGCACAGTGTCTTTGGAATTGAAATTTTGGGTCCATGGAAACTCCCCAGACTTTAATCCCATTGAGAACTTGTGGTAAATCTTCAAGAGGCAGGTGGGCAAACATAACCCCATAAATTTTGACAAACTAAACGGACTGATTATGCAAGAATGAGTTGCCATTGGTTAGTATTTGGCCCAGAAGTTGATTGACACCATGCCAGGGCGAATTGCAGGGGTCTTGAAAACGAAGGGCCAACACTGAAAATATTTACTCTTTGCATAAACTATGTAATTGTCAATAAATGCCTTTGAAACATTTGAAATGCTTGTAATTATACTTCATTTCATCATATAAACATCTGACAAAAAGATCTAAAAACACTGAAGCGGCATACTTTGTCATTCTCAAAACTTTTGGCCACGACTGTAAATTTGACCTATTGAAAACACTAATTGAGTTTCCAGCTGACCTAGATTATTAGACAAAGTAAAAGTCGGTTTGTAGTGTACAGTCATCCTGGTAACTAATTCCGGTCCAGGGGGCTGTTCATCTGCCTGGCACCCCCATGGGGCAGCTGCAAGAACGGATACAGCTGTGCCCAAAGTGCCCACTGGGGCAGGCTGTGAAAGACAGAGCACAGAGTACATGTGCAAGAAGGAGTCAAATACACTAGGGAGTCATTGGCAAAGAGAAGATTTTAGGAACATTATACATTAAAGTATATAATAGGAATAAGGTTTTCAGAGAAACCCAAAGCAAAGGACACTGATCTTTCAAGCATTTAAAAGAGAGCTCAGGCAAATCTCTCCTATTCTAACAATATTTAAAACAGTATTAAACTTTAATTTTTAAAACTACATTAAACACATGGATGCATTTGTCATGAATTTAGCTCAATTAACGATGTGTGTTTGAAAGTTAGTAACCCACTACCTCTACTCCAAGCATCCCGAAAAAGACTTTCAATATTTCATTACTCAGTTAATTGTTCGCAAACACATTTGAAACTTGTTTAAGCAGATGATGCTGCGATAGGCTGTAAGAAGTTGCCTCACACCCATTTTTAATGATGTGGGATCTGTCCATACCCAGAATGCACTGGGCTCCTGTCCAGCCAGGCGGGCAGAGGCAGGCTCCTGTGATGTGGTTGCAGTGGGCACCATTCCTGCAATCACACATCTGGCCACAGTCAAGGCCGTAAAAAGCGTCCGGGCATACTGCAAGCCAAGATAAAACATCCTCTGGTTAGGACTGGATGCCTCGCAAAAGAGAGGGAAAAGAAGCCAAGTTCCTGTAGCATGCCTACCACCTTCCAGAAATAAAATATTAAACTGCACTCTGCTTTACTGTTCGCTTTGCAAAGCGTCAGCATTCATTAAGTGATCTCATATCCCACATCTGCGGAGTGTCCGCACCACATGAAAGCTGCAAGACAAAAGGCCAGCCCCTCTGGGGAGAGACGGGTACCAGCAGTAATTGGAACACCTGCTGAGTCCACAGAGCTGTCGTCAGAGTCCAGAAACATGCCCCAAAACAAAGCCAGGTTACTGTGTAAATGGCATCTGCTTCAGCTGTGCTGTGCTCCCAGCACCCAAATCTGTTTTCTATTTGTCTCAGATAGAATCTGGTGGCAAAACTGCTTTTTCAGTATCTTGCTGTAGACAGTACAGACCATGCACAGGAGCCTGCACTGGGTGATGCTAATGTGCATTTTGTTCTAAATACTTGATGGGTAGATGAAGGTAAATGTGGTTCTCATCAACTCACTCAGGGTGCTTGTTTTCATAAGTGATGAAAAAGATCTTAAATTCCAAGACTGAAAGAAAAATAGTGGTTAAAGAATAGGGATAATATTGACCACATCCCTGTTTACAGTTGGGAATATACAGTATAGTCTTTTTCCTGTCCTTGGATGAGAGAAGTAATGGCCTTGATTTTGGTAGAGTGACCGCAGAATGCAGACCGGCCCAAGGCTTCTGTCTATGGCAGGGCCTAATAAAAATGTAGCTCCTCTCCCATACAGCATGCAGTCTGATCTGCATATGTAGTCCCTCTCAGTCTTTCAATAACATCAGTGAATGTGTGTAATCTGGAGAAGCTAGAAGTTAAACATTACCAAACACCTAAGTATTTCTCCAGCTAAGCTTTAGCTTCTGACTAATCTATAAACAATACATTTCACAGGGTAATATCACTCTGCTGTGTTTTACATATTCAGAAGAGACAGAAGTAGTATGTATCATAGTATGTACTATGATAATGCATTGTCTTGAATTTATTCAATTCTGTCCTTTTTATTTTTTAGTTAAATCTAAATCATGTCTTAAAAGATTTAAAATTTAAGTGTAACAAATTGTTTATGGCACTATACCAGTTAAGAAATAATACCACAACCATTTAAATGATTCACTCAAAAGCTGATCAATTTGTCTAGAACTTATTTAAATGCTTCCCCAGTCTGATTTTATAATTATTAAATTCTGACTTCCTCATATATGGTAGAAGTTTTGCATTACGGAATTTAGCAAAGTCAGTACAAAGAACCATGCAGTACAGGACAACTGTAAAACTTTGTAAAGCTACAGTCTTAGTATAGGCAACCATGTATCAGAAACTCATACAGAATTAGCCTTAAACATAGTAACCAATTAATTATGTTTATAAAAGATTATAAACATATAATAAATCAATACAGCTTTATACTTACATATGGCACTTTTACAGTGGCATCTTATTTTTTAACCTGAAATGCCATAACACAGTGCTAGCCTTAAAGCACGACTAAAAGCAAAAGCAATTCCTGAAACTGTCACTAGAGGGGATATGTGGTCAGCATTTATATTCATTTTTTGGTTGTCTGTAAATAGTAGCCAAACTCAGATAAACACTTAGCTTTATGCAAGAATTATTTCATCTGCATTATCTGATTAGCTGTATTATCACCTGTAACTGTAAGATGACTTTACAACCAAATTATTTCCTCAGTTAACTTAAGTAGTGTAAGGATCAGCATTCCTCCGAGGCTCCTGAGCATTAAATCCACGTTGTAGCTATAACTCTGGGCCCCCTGCCAATGCCACCTTTGTTCCGTTAGCTATGCAACTATTATGGAAAAAATATCCTTAACTATAATATCTGAAAAAGAATGTTTAGGTTTTTCCCTGTGTGCTAGTTTGAAAACCCAAAACAATGTCTAAAATATTAGCAAAATATTGTTTACATACATATTTATTAATAAGGGGCACATAACAGGGGCACATTTTTATTTTGCATAAAATGTGTGCCAGTATTATAGTGTATTAATTTACAGTTTTAAGAGCAGCCAAATTATGTTTGATGGGTCACTTCCTTCTCCCAATATATATTGGTTTGAATTACATATGAGCCTTGCACTTCACTTTTTTCAATTAAATTTTCTTTTTCACTTTAGTTTTCCAGTTTATTTTGATGGAAAAGTAAATGTGAAATAGGGCCATTTTCACTGTAGCACCACTACAGTTTGCCTCTAGATGGCAGACTTTCCATAGAAACTGGAATGAAACTTGTTTCTTCATATATTGAGCGGTTTAGCCTACTCAGGGTACCAGGCAGCACAGCCTTACTGTCCGTGACTTCTTACTATAAGTGGAATATGCCCAATATCCTCCGTCTGCTTGGACTGTGCACTATTCAGAATGGCCCTGAAATTCCAGTTCAATTTGAGAATTTGAATTGGAGTTGAAAACAGAATATTCTCAATATTATTCTTAATATTAATATTTCAATACGAATATCATTTAAACTTCACAACATATACACATATATTACACACACACACACACATATATATGCTCACATACACAGTATATTGCTAAAAGTATTGGGACACACATGAACTTTAATGGCATCCCATTCTTAATGCATAGGCTTTAATAAGGAGTTGGCCCACCCTTTGTAGCTATAACAGCTTCA
>JAODKM010000035.1:16864900-16876215 GCA_026780845.1 Petrocephalus sullivani | reverse complement strand
GTTAATATATTTAATCAGATTAATCACGACGCTGGATTAATCCGCGTTAACGCGTCAATTTCGACAGCCCTAATATAAACTAAAATATTGAGAAAACTATCTTGCACCCCTCAATTTTAGAATGACTGACTTGGCCGTAGTTTGCAAGAACATCCATGGAATTTTACATGAAAGTTTACATGACAGATAGCTGTGTTCACAAGAAGCCTTCGTTTTTGCTCTAGGCTGCCATCTGCTGGCAGTTCCAATTTTCCTGCCCTCTGTTGCTGCCGTTACAATTTTGTATCTGATCAAATGTACATTTTCAGGTGTAGATTTTCATCCATATAATGTTCCTGTGATGTGGTAATATGATCCATCAAAGATCAATTAGAGTGAATAATCATAAATAGATTGAGCCTGTTCACAAGAATAAGCCACAATCACTTTGTCCTTCTCTTTGCTGTCACTATACATCATTTGCTGTGATTTGTCTCAAACTTTAAACAGTTCCTGATCTTCACGTGCATGCAACATGCCTGCAAAATTTGGAAAAGATCAGCTAAATAATTTCTGAGTTATCAGGTTGTGTCTGACCTGTCCTTCTGTTTGCTGTCACTATTCGACTACTGATGTGATTTATCTCAAAATTCGAGCAGGTTTAGACCATCAGAGTTACAATGGCTTAAAAGATCTGTATAAATATTTTATGAGTGATCATGCTAATGAGATAATATGTCTTAAAATTCCGGAGGGGGGTGAATGCCGATGGGGTGGTGGGGCAGCAGAGACAGAGAGAAGACGCAGGAGTTAGAGTGTGCGATCACAGCAAGCAGCGTACTGAAGCATCCGTTACAGAATGGCCATCTTGGAAGCTGAGCAGGGTCAGGCCTGGTTAGTACTTGCATGGTAGACCGCTTGGGAATACCAGGTGCTGTAAGCTATAATATTTCCCTCGGTTACGCTTTTTTTTTTTGCTATCGCTATGCGATACTGTTTCAATTTTGGGACAATCTGTCTCAAAAATGTATTGCTTCCAGTTTGTCACCTAAATAATGCCTGCAAAGTTAATCCGCAGCATACATTTACAGTTATGACGAATTAATAGGATTCATCTAATACTTTCTGACATGATCACATTCACAAGGTCAAATATTGTCTGCTTTCACCCTTCCCTGTGTGCCACTAAGCAGTGTTGCTTCAATTATAAATTGTAATCAGTTCCAGATCAGCACCCATATAATCCAAGGTTTGAAAAAGATCTATGTAAAATTTTGAGTGGGATCAAGTGTCAAAACTGCCCTTTTTTCTGCAATCATTATGCAGTGCTCTTTTAATGTCCCAACAATGTGGTAAAACCTGTTATTGTTTAGCCTTTGGGGACATTTTTCAGGTCCCCACAAAAATCTGTGAAAGCAATAAAAAACTAAAAATGCCTAAAGTCTTGGGTTTTGTTTGGTTACTTATGGTTATGGTTAGGGCTGGGTAGGGGTTAAGGGTGTCATGTTGAGATACGGTTTTTCCCATAGAAATGAATGGAGAGTAGCCACAATGATAGGAATACAAATAATTTCAGTGAAAGGTGGTTCCAACTCCAAATAGTTATCCATGCTGTTTTTCAAATGGAACAAAGCCCAATAAAATCCATTCAAGGCTTTAACATATGTAACAAAATGTAACAAAAATATGTAACAAAATGTAACAAAAATATGTAACAAAATGTGGGGCTGTCTCGGGGGGCTAAATACTTAAGAAGGCTCAGGAGTACACTAACTGTATGGAACATAAGAAAAAACAACAGGACATATTTCCCCTCTTTATTAACCCATTCCTCTTACAGTTACTAGTCTTCAGTCTCATGGCCCGCATTAAACCGGCAAGTAATATAGATTTTGGTGAAATATTTACTGCGAATTCTTAGCAGTGGTCATTTTTTACAAAAGGAAGATGCACTGTTCAGTGTAATGTTGTGCAGATTCTTGCTAAACAAAATGTTAAACACAAAATGCATCAGTTGTGAATGTGAATATGTTTTATTTTTATTAGTGTAATACTAATGGCTATTGTGGCATCTGCGACCCACAGGACAAAGACTCACCATACTGGCAGCGCGGGCCCTGGAATCCCTCTGCACACTGGCAAAGCTGGGACCCACTGCTGGCACACTGGCCCCCATTGAAACAAGTTCCTACAGAACACCTCCCTGTGCAGCATAGAATATTCACACACAATAACACACACCATAGCGAATTTCACTGAGATTCAGAAAATGCTCATATTGCTCTATGATTGAAAACCTTAAATCCAAAAACAATGTGATGGTTAGTCCTGGATTATGTTTGGCCCTCAGATAAATAAGAACACAATTTATGCACTTTTTCCCCAGACACAAATGATGGGTTTTAGATTAGATTGTAGTTAAGGCTGGACTGGTATTGAAATTCAGCCCAGGACTTTGAGGTCCTTTACGGCCTCACAGTAAAGGCTGGGGGGGCCTGATAACTTCTGCTAAGTGAGACATTTTGCAGACTTGGGGGGGGGCACACATTCATTGACTCACTGGGAAAATGTCCAGTATGCCAGATGGCCAGGCCAGCCCTGATGGTAGTGTACATTTCTTCTAACATACGTCTTTCACTCTGTTGTGTTATCTGCGTGAGCTGTACCTTTAGTTTAATGGAGACACAGAATACTGGATTATAAGGTCAAATACAATGCATGAACAATCAGGTTGACTTACGATGCAAGCATCCATATTCGTCAGCATGTTGTAACCACCCTGGACAGCACCGATATACAGTGTGAACATCCATGCTGTACACCTGTCTGTACGCCATGTAGTACCCTGTCCTATAGCAACAAAAATGTTACATTACATCAAGGAGCGCTGTGCAGCTACCGTCCCGTGCATGTAGGTACATTGATTGGGAAAATGTGATGTATGAGAAATTGTCTTTAAATGTCTCTCACCTCCGTTCATAGCTGAGGCACCAGCGGTGCCCAGCGCAGCCCTGCTTCCAAACCTTTGCCATGCGCACAAGCGCCTGTACGCATGGCTGGCGTAGGGCCATCAGGGAGAGTTCCTGCTCTGCACAGACGTTAGGCCTGGAGGAATACCAGGGAAAGTCAGGGCAGAACCAGGAAGACACTGGTACAGACAAAATTACACAATTGCAAACTCAAAGTTAATTTTAAAACAATAATGCATTTTTATTTTTTAATCATGTAATTGCACACTCCAAAGCGTAGAGCCCTGTTTGGGACAGGACAATGCGTTTATTAAGTTGTTGATTCACTTTTGTCACATTTTTTAGGGGCTTTTGAGGTTGCCGTAGTCTCTTCTGTGTATTTCAGACCAGAAGTCCGATTTGGACTCAAGAACTGTACATCTGTACGCCTTAAAGGGCGCCGTCAGGCTGAAGAAGGAAGCCTTTGGAGTTTGCTTAGCTTGTGGGACTCCTGAAGCAGCTGACAAATACAGACTGGTCGAGTGAAATGCAGCTTTAGCAACTGCTGAAGCAAAAACTCGGGTGTGGGAGGAGTTTGTTGAAGCTGTGGAAAATTACTTTCAGGCGGCCCTGAAGAGATTCTGGCAAACCTTCAGGTGACTCAGGAGGGGGATGCAGGGATTTACTCTTCCTGGTTACAGCAGGGTTGGGGCCCTGTTGACCTCAAATGGGTATATAGTCAATCAGTGGAAGGAGTACTTTGAAGACTTCTGTAATCCCACTGATATGCCCTCCTTGGAGGAAGTAGAGCTGGAAGACTCAGAGAAGGACATACCTATCAGTACGACTGAAGTAACTTTCCAGGGGTGGATCAGATCCGCCCTGAGTTCTGGAAAGTTCTTGATGTTGTTAGGCTGTCTTGACTGACATATCTATTCAACATTGCATGGAGATCAGGGACAGTACCCTTAGATTGGCAGACTGGGGTGGTGGTTCCAATTTTTAGAAATGGGGGCCAGAGGATGTATTCCAACTTCAGGGACATAACACTCCTCAGCCTCCCTGGGAAGGTCTGTGCTGGGGTACTAGAGAGAAGGATCCATCTGTTAGTCAAACCTCAGATTCAAGAAGAACAATGCTGAATCTGTCCTGGTCATGGAATGCTGGACCAGCTATACATCCTCACAAGGATAATGGAGGGTTCAGTGGAGTTTGCCCAACAAGTCTACATGTGTTTTATGGACTTGGAAAAGGCGTACTACAAACTTTTTTGGACAGAATTTGAAGGCACAATTGAGGGATGGATGGAGTCTGGATTGCTGACCTCAGGATCATATCAGGATCAGATGCTATTGGTATTGTTGGGCTGTGACTCTATGCAGTGAGGTGGTTTGTAGCTGAGTTTGAAGCGGCCAGGATGAAGATCAGCACCTCCAAGTCTGAGGTCACGGTTCTCAACTGGAAAAAGGTGGATTGCCCTATCCTGGTGGGGAATGAATTACTGCCTTAATGATGCAGTAGAGCCGCTTAGTAAAGCCGTAAAGTAGAGCCGCTTAGTAGAGCCGTAAAGTAGAGCCGCTGCTCCTCTCCATCAAAAAGAGCCAGTTAAGGTGGTTTGGGCAACTACTGGGCCTGAGATTTACGAAGGTGGACAGCAGTACGTTCAGAGCAGCATCTGCCTAATATCGACACATACTGTATAGGACATGAAGCTGTGCATTGAAAAGATCTCAGCATGGCACATATTATTTTAATACACACCTTCAATTTATTTGCTGCTTCTCAACTGCATTCAAAATTAGGGCATTGAGAGAAGAACACAGATGATTCACTCTACTGTAAAGCTCTGTTCTGTTTTCCATTTGTAATGTGTGTGTGTATGTGTGTGTGTGTGTGTGTGATGTATATATTACATTAGAGGTGCCCAATATGTCAATCGCAATCAAACAGTAGATCGCGCGACATTATAACTTTGTTAAATCCCTTCTCTTCTAATGCATCACTACGCAGAAAACACGAATGTATTGCGAGGTAATGCAAAACTCCAGTGAGCAAAGTGATCCAGCTAGCCTTACAATTTATATCTATAAAAAATTATATAAAAATGAGTGGGGGAGCCACTATATATAAAGTATACAAGGTATATATAACATGTATTTAGCATTTTTAATGTAGGCAGATCATTTTGACCTGGCCGGAAAAGTATGGGCATAAAAACCTGCTATTTTGATGTTGTTACCATTTTTTTTATCACCAATTTTTATAAAAAATCAGTGACTGCAATCAGAATATTAAAAATGCCAAAAAGTCTTGTACTTTGTTTGGTTACTTATGGTTAAGGTTAGGACTGGGCTGGGATTACAGTTGTCATTGTTCGGAGTAGGGTTTTGCATATTAGAAATGAATGAACTGTCCCCACAAAGATATGAATGTGTGTGTCCTTGTATTTAAAAGACTGAAAAAACGTGGGCAAAAACTTTGGGCAACCTTCCACTTGGCCCTCTAGTGTCTTTTGCAAGGCCTCTGAACTTCATTGACCTTTAACCTAAGTCAGGTGATGACAATTCCAGAGCTTCATAAATTCTCCAAAACTTTTGAAAAGTCTCCAAAACAACAAGGGGTTTGTTCTGGTGCTCAGCACCTATGGTTTCCTCTAAGCAGATGTCTGTGAATCAGAAAATAGAGATAAAGCAGGAAACGGAGATGAAAAGATATTCAAATGCACCCAGCTTGTAATTTGGACTGTCTCAAATATCATGGAATAAAAGTCAAGGGGAACTCAAGGCGAATTCTAGAAGGCTAAGAAAAATCTCTGATTGAGTCACTCTGAGACAAGTCAGGAAGTCAAAGCAAAACCCCACAGTAAAGGAACTGCTGAAAGATTTAGCTGCTCCACCACGCAGCATCACTTACACAAACACGGTCCGTATGGAAGAGTCATTAGAAGGAAACGTAACCTACAATTTCACCTGAAAAAGAAGACTGCTGAAATGAGTACAGCAACATGAAAATAAGTCAGAGCTTTTTTGGAGACTATTGCTGTGGTCTGATGTCATTATGAACAACAAAGGCACGTTAGAAGAAAAAAGAAGCACAAAGAAACCTAACAAATGGGCGTGAATCTGTTATGCTATGGGGCTGTTTCCCAGTGTTTCCCCACATACAGTGCTCACAGAACGTCCTGGAAAACTTGCTTAATTCTGTAAAATGTCACAAATGTATTGGTTTTTATAACAAATGTACATTGACAGGCAATGTTTAACATATCTGCACGCCTTCCGCAAAGAATATGTTCTTTTTATTATCTTAATTTTGACCGATTCATTCAGTTCTGTTCTTGCCATTTTGCTATTAATTGTAGGCACTGGCTCCCAAAGGGATACAAAACACAAATGTTTGGGGTATTATGTTATTACAAAGGTGTTACTAATTAAAAAAGCACCCAGTGAGACTGCTTGTCAACTTTTAACTCAGAACAGCTCTTTCAGAACTATAATTTGAGTTTCAATTTATTACTACTTTATTAATAACTTAATAATTACTGGTTATTTTAAAACTGATAGATCAGTATCTCTCTGTAATACAGAGGGGCGACACTGATGGTTGCGTACCCTTTTGCAGTATAGAGGGGCAACACTGATGGTTGTGTACCCTTTTGCAGTATAGAGGGGCAACACTGATGGTTGTGTACCCTTTTGCAGTATAGAAGGGCAACACTGATGGTTGTGTACCCTTTTGCAGTATAGAGGGGCGACACTGATGGTTGCATACCCTTTTGCAGTATAGAGGGGCAACACTGATGGTTGCGTACCCTTTTGCAGTATAGAGGGGTAACACTGATGGTTGCGTACCTTTTTGCAGTATAGAGGGGTAACACTGATGGTTGCGTACCCTTTTGCAGTATAGAGGGGCAACACTGATGCTTCTGTATCCCTTACACTTAATTGCCTAGCACCTTACCAGCACCACATCAGCTCCATACCACTAAATTGGTTCCATTGTGCTTCACTGATGGTGCCATGCACTCTTGCGTCATCCTCTCCCATACCCTTCATAAGATATATGTGCTTCTCTTTGATCCATCTCAAACTTAATCTATCCATAATACTTTTTCAGCCTTTTGCTTTCCAATCCGCATGTTTTTTTTTTTGCCTCTTTTAACCTTTTCTTCCTATTTGCCAGTTTCCGAAGTGCATTTTCATTGAAACATTCCGATAAGAACTGTAAGAACCTCTTGGCACTGTCTCCTCTGTGCTGGTAGCTGATGTGTCATGTCATTGATGTGTCCTTTTCCATAATGCTGCAAACTGGGGGCCTGCAAGGTGTCTTTCTCAAATTAGGGACCCTAATATACTTGTCCCCGTGTGCAGGTTTGCATTTGGGCCTTTCCTTCTAGCTTCTAGTGTATCCATGCCCATGCGAACTCACATACGGACTAGCCTCAGCATCTCAGAACAACAATACATTTATGAGTTTCTACGGAAAGGTCCCAATGTTGAAACTGAAATTTCACAAGCTAGCTACTTCAACAACATTTTCACATTTTATTAAACAGCACAATCATTCCTCTAAAATAATACAATTTTTCTGAATTGCTAAAGCACGTTTCCTGCAACCTGACATCCATTTCTCAATACAGTAAACACAAAATCCAATATTCAAACAACATTTACAAAACCTTGCAAAATCAGACTATTTTATCTTTGCTCAAAACCAAACATTGCTTTCAGATCATGCATGAAGCCAGTTAGTACATAAACACTACTGAGCAGTCATTACACACTATAGCACTATAAAAGAAAAAAATGAGGAAAAAAACAGACAACTACTGTAACTGGCCTTGTGGCTCTTGCCTAATGGTTTGGGATGTGCGCTTGTGATTTAAGGGTTGATGGTTCAATCTCTTGACCTGTACAGTACCACGGAGGTGTTCTGAGCTAGGTCTTGCACCCTGGGTGCTGAATTAGCTGCCCGCCACTATGGGTTAAATACAGAGGGCACATTGTTGTGGTGTGTCAAAAATGACTAATAATCACTTCACTTTAAAACTGTTGCTGGCATGTAAAGAAACATGTTTACTGGTGATGTGGTCTTTTGCACGTTGAGCTGCAAAATTAGAAACCAAAATACTACAGTAAAAAAGAGCTTGAATATAATTATACGTAAATATATGCACATAAATACACTCACAAAGGGACACCGACAGGCCGTCTGGTTTCTCCAAGGTAACTTCAAGGTAACTACTACGCAACCACGTGCAGACCGCGGTAAAATCATTTCGTTGGCGCCTAGAGCACAATTCATGAACACTTACTATTTATGACATGAAAACGCAGAATAAGGGTATATTACAACTACAGTGCACCGGCATGCGAATATTTTTGTAATGTTCCCCGGCCCGTTAACTGGAAAAAAAAACTAGATTTTTACTTTGTACGTTCAATGCCTAAAAAAGGTATATTATTATTATTATTATTATTATTATTAATATAAAAATCGAAACAATACATTTTATAGATATCGGTATCATCATTTCCTTTTGTGTTTGAATGTATATATTGTATATAATTCGTATAACTTAAAATATATGAATTTATCTATACTTAAGAACTGTATTTTTCATATTCTTGGATAAGGAAATGGGGATATAGAGCATGACATCTAGTGGCTGTGCGTGAAGTAATTTTACTTCTAACAATTCAAGTTACTGCTCCAAAGGCATCCGTTCGCATTAAAAGAGTGGAATACAATAATACTGAATAATATGTAACAGCCTGAATAAATAACCATATAACATATATACCAAAGCGAAGGATATTCACGTTTTATAAGTAATATGACCTTGTATAATTTAGATATGGTAAAATTGCATTTCAATTGTACATCATTGTACTACTAATCACAATGCTTACTATTAGAGACAGCTACTCACCCACCCACCCAACAAAACTAAGCTGCTTGTAATTTGTTTTACTTACATATCAGGCTGCAGCTCCATACACGACGTAAAGTGCATAATGCCGATTAATGCCGTGCACAACCACGGAACTGTAGATGTCATTGTAAAATAACACTCCCGAAATATATGAAACTGCAAAATTCTAATTCACGGGCTGCCTCTATAGGGCCGAGCAAAGCATCCGCGTTTTCCGCGCAGACCAGCTGCTTCCCAGCCAAGGGCTCCTTATCTAATCATGTTTAAGATCACTTCACAATCTATTTCTCATCTCCTCCGCCAGGACGACCGGATCAGTTTTTTTTCTCCTTTTTTTCCCTTACTGTCGGCTACTGGAGTCATTTCAAACTACCATAAGTAGCGTAATTAAAATAAGAATTAATAAAATCAGAGTTTTTTTTTTTTTTTTGAGGGGGGGGGGGGTGTATATGTCCAAGCAGCAATGGTTTGACTGAAGGCGTGTAATCTGTGTTATAGCAGAGTGGCTGTCATTAATTAAATACAAATTTAGATTTAAGGCCTCTTTAAGGCAAACACCTATGATATAACGAGTACAATCCCCAAACTATAATGTCACTTTTGCACAGCAGAACATCATTTCTCATTGTTTCACAGAAATATCCAAATGTTTTACAGTTTTTTCTCATGCTTTTTCCCGAGCTTTTCTCAAATAACAATTAACATTTGCAAAACATCAACTCTAATCCTCACACGACACTGTCACTTCTGGTGGCTCTGACTAATTCATTGGTGGTATTATTTATTTTCGAGACTTGAGTTAATTGTCTTGGGTAAGTAACTGGCTTTTGCGGCTAAACCACAGTGTTGTGCTATATGCATGAACTGTTCTGAAATATTCTCGTATAGTCTTGAGAATGTTAAGTATGTTTCATGAAATGTGGCAAAGCAATCGAGAAAAACTGTGTAAGATTTGACCTTGAACCAATAGTCAATAGCCACAAGATGGCAGCAGAGACCACCAAATAATTGTGTTAATAGAATAAACGATTAACTTCCAAATATCATACCAAACAACGACCGATTTTATGTAAACTTGGTATAGTCATGCTATGGCATATTTTGGTGTTATCAGAAGAATCTGTTGGTGACTGGGCACCTCATTTAAAATTGATTGGGTAAGTATTCATAAAAAGGATCCACAAGCATTTGACACAAATTTTCTCTCCCTTATTCTAAGCACCAATCACTAGGTCACAAAAACATGTTTGGCATATGCAGAATTAAAGAAGGTGCAGATGGACATATTGCCCATAAATAGTTGTAACGCCCCTTATAAGGTCAATTTGTACCAGCTTTGGTACACTTCTTAAGCCTAGTTCATGCTTAACTTTACCACATGCATATTCCACCAGAGAAGCAAAGGGCAGATTATTGAAACAAACACAAATATCATTTGACCTACTCCTAACAACTGCAGGTCCAAAAAATAAATCACAATAAGCACATAGATACCAAATAATGTATTGGCACACCAAAAACAAAACAAATAAAGAAGACAACACTGTCCCTCTTGATGACAATTACGGGAACATGGAATTTGTTCAGAAATGAATGAAGGTGTCTTTCTGGAATATATAACGCATATGGTGGATCTGAAACACAATGCCAAGGGGGGCATTTGAAATTTTGATGTTGGGCATGTTAGTTGGTTAATGTTTTCTACAAAAAGAGATAGGCTATAGGAAATTAGAACTTTTTTAATTTGAAGTTTAAAAATCAGAATAATTCTTAAAATAACTCTAAAACTAAGACACTATAAATCTGGTTGTTAAAAAAATGGATATGTCTGGAAATACAAAGTACTTACATGAAAACAGTTATTTGAACAGTTTTTAATTATCGGAGGGGAGATTGGATAACATCACTGTGTCTATTGACCATAAATTGGACAACATCGCGGAGAAGCTGATGGCTGGGATGTTTGATGGCGTGGGCAGAGCTGTAGGCACTCAGACTGTGGCTATGGATCGCAAACTGGATAACATCATTGTGACTATGGATCGCAATTTGGATAAAATCACGGAGAAGCTCACGGCTTTGCAAAGGATCCTGGATGGTGGAGACCAGCGTGGACATTAGAGGAGATGCGAAATTACAGCTTCTCGCCCAAAACCCAAATAACCTACTCTATCTGCTTTTGGCTCCCCCTAATCAGCATGGGCCTCGGACATGGCCGCTGCTGAACTAAAACTCCCCCCCAGTAGAATAAGGCAGCGAGACTCTTTTGCATTCCTCTCCCCCAATCCCAAGGACACTGGATACACACACACATATACATATGTACAGATACGCACTCACTGCAGCCTCCCCCCATCCCACGCCTTCGCCGCTTCGTACCCTCGGCGTGGACAGGCGGGTCTGTGACCAGCGCTCCAGCACTGCTGTTGTAGCTGCAGGACCGGATGGCTGTC
>JAODKM010000035.1:16838309-16862776 GCA_026780845.1 Petrocephalus sullivani | reverse complement strand
CGATTTATCCGCTGGTAAGGAGTTTGGCGATCTCCGTTTTCCCGCGTGCAGCCGGTAACAGGAACGAGCCACGAACCCACGAACCGAGCAGGTGTCCACCAGCTCGCTCGGGGATCACCGGCAAGGGCACTCCTCGCCCGAGCCTTCAACCTGATGAGCTGACCACCCCGACAGCCCCTCTTCCTGCGTTTCTTTCTTGAAGGTAGCAACCAAGGCGCCGCTTGCCAACACACCGCCAAGCCTTCCAGGTGAGGAGGTAAAGTACTCCGAAACTCTTCTTCAGCCACAAGCGGTAAAAGACCAGCAGAATAACCAATTCTAATTAAGGTCTGGCGATCATACAAAAGTCGCGGGTGTGCCTGTTGCAACAAACAAGCTAAAAATAATAAAAACACACAAAATAAAGGAGCTGACAGCCATGCACCCCGAAGGGGGGCCGAACCTTTTAGTGGGTTGGGAATGGAATTTCCTTAATGCCTAGGGTTTTTGCCCACAATAGAATTGGGAAATTATGTTTGTTGTTCGAAGCCAGGTTTGCAGATTTTTGGTAACCAATCAGGACTTTTAGTTTATATGTTTATATATATAAGTTTATATAGGGGAATTCATGTTATAGTATATTAACCTGCTGATTTCTGGGTGCATTGTGCATTGTGAGTGTGGCTGGGATGCTATGCTAGATTGCTCAATAAAAGAAGAAAACTTTACTCATCATATGTCAGGTCCAGAGTTTGATTTAAGTGTGTGAGAGCGATAGAATTATAGAGGATTGTTAGAGTCATAGATGATTAGGTTAATTTTGACTATCACACTAACAAATGCAATCCAAGATTAATGGTATCATGATGATAGCTATCAGTAATCTATGTTTTTCCACGAGGCAAACTCTCTCAGTTAGCTGGGTTCACTTAAGCTAGAAATCATACTTGTCCAATAAGAGTTTAGGTAAGGAGCATACCAGTCCAAACCTTAACCATGAGTAACCAACCAAAACGCAAAACTTTTGACATTTTTAGACTATGGAGGCCCGTTTCTAGAGTAGAAAAAACACTCATTTATCTCAGAATTCTGACTTATTAAGTCCCTCACTTCAGCTGCCTACTTCCTGTCCCTGCACTACTCAGAGCTGATGGGCGGTACTACATGTGATCCAGCTTTTATAGCGGCTGGGTCACATGATATATCGGCCAATCACAGCCATGCCATTAGTAGGCATGGCTGTGATGGCTTCTAAGGGCACACAGCTTAAAAGCTTGTTGATTGGCTGCTGTTTCTAAATCAGGATGGGCACAGGACAACGAGCAACAGGTGCGAAAAATTAACAGACCTAAGGATGACGAGACACAAACTAGAAATACCGACCAAGAACATACACTAGGATAACCTCCGAAACAACAAAGGGGAAAGGAACACAAGGACAGGGCTGGATGGGCACTGACCCTGACACACCCTCTCTACATGCCTCACCTTCTCTCCCCCATTACTCTCTATCCCTCTCTACATGCCTCACCTTCTCTCCCCCCTTACTCTCTATCCCTCTCTACATGCCTCACCTTCTCTCTCCGCTTACACTCTATCCCTCTCTACATGCCTCACCTTCTCTCCCCCCTTACTTTCTATATGCCTCACCTTCTCTCTCCCATTACTCTCTATCCCTCTCTACATGCCTCACCTTCTCTCCCCCCTTACTCTCTACATGCCTCACCTTCTCTCCCCCTTACTCTCTACATGCCTAACCTTCTCTCTCCCATTACTCTCTATCCCTCTCTACATGCCTCACCTTCTCTCTCCTCTTACTCTCTATATGCCTCACCTTCTCTCCCCCCTTACTCTCTACATGCCTCACCTTCTCTCCCCCCTTACTCTCTACATGCCTCACCTTCTCTCTCCCATTACTCTCTAACCCTCTCTACATGCCTCACCTTCTCTCTCCCATTACTCTCTATCCCTCTCTACATGCCTCACCTTCTCTCTCCCCTTACTCTCTATCCCTCTCTACATGCCTCACCTTCTCTCTCCGCTTACTCTCTATCCCTCTCTACATGCCTCACCTTCTCTCCCCCTTTACTCTCTATCCCTCTCTACATGCCTCACCTTCTCGCTCCCCTTACTCTCTACATGCCTCACCTTCTCTCTCCCATTACTCTCTGTCCCCCTTTCTACTTGCCTCCTCATCTCTCTCCCATTACTCTCTGTCCCCCTTTCTACTTGCCTCCTCATCTGTCTCCCCTCTTACTTTCTATCCCTCTACTCATTAACACAACTCCTGAGAACATTCAACCTACATTGTTTTAAAAACAAAGAACATGAAAATACACCAATGGCTCTGTGGAAGCAATATTTAACACTGCAGTGTGACTGTTTCTTCCCAGTTTGAGATGTGTAGTCAGTACAGACTTGAGATGTTGCAGTCAGCAGTCTATAAACAATTCCACAGCAGTCTGTTTCTAAGTCCATGTATCCTTGCAGAGGACTGGTTGAGTTTTATCTTCATGATGACCCTTTGCATGAATTCAAATGAGTACTTCATACTGCGAGGGTACTCCAGATTAAAGCAGTAGATGGTGCCCACTAGCATAGCAAAACCAGTAGGCACATCTCTGAGGCCAAGAAGAATGATCTTCTCCTCTACCACCACGGCCACACTGAAGACTTCAAGAGGAAAAGCATCATGCAAAGCGTCCTTCATATCCTATCAGAAGTCCTACCCACATTCCCTTCATGATGATGTCCATGGTTTCACCATGAGCCTAAAACAAATGGGCAGATTTCAACTTACATTTTCTGCTATCAAATAACATACTATACAGTTGAGGTCAAGATATACACAGTAAAATTACTCTGGATAGAACTGAGACTTCCGGTTTGAACAGCACCGCGATGGCTGTGCTGTGAACGAGCTCGCGAGGAAACCTACAACACCGTAAATTTAACCCCATTAAGATGCCGAAAACCTGTTCCTAGAGGTGAATAAGGAAGGGGTAAGTGGAATACACCAAAAACCGATGCTTCAAAGAGGCAACAAAGTGGAAGTTTAAAGTTGGGAGAATAACGCTAGCTTCCCAGCTAATGCAAATCACTCCTCGTTACGAACTTACACACTGAAAGACTGCTACGGCATTTAGGGATTCGATTAGAACAAGCAGCCGCAGAGATATGGCAGAATTAGACACAGTATTACAAGAAATAAGAGGCTTTCGCCAAGAAAATGTGTAATTGGGGGAAATTAAGGAAGAAATCTTAAAGATGAGTGCCAGACTGGATGAGGCTGAGGGGAGGATTGAGAAAACGGAAGAGAGGATTCAGAATATTGAGGACGCCATGACGGAAATAATAAAACTACAAACTAAGTTGGAGGATAAATTGATTGACTTAGCTGTACAAGAAGAGAGAACATACGCATTTATGGTGTACCCGAGACAGCAGAGCGGGACTCTCCAACAATGATTGATTTTGTGGAGAAATTGCTGCTTGATGGCTTGGGGCTACTCCAAGATGAGCTCGACATACACATCGAACAACTGAAGCAGCTGACCTGGAGCAAGGTTGAGCAGAGGACAGAGGAGCGGCGAGACAAGCAAGAGGCAGCACACTGGTTACAGAGACAAACTCAGAGCCTTCAAGAGGACATCATCTACGCTCTCGTGAAATTGAGGTTCACCCATTTGGTTCTTGTTACTTAAGTCTATCATATTCGGGTTATGGTGCATAACAAGTAAATAAGTAAGGTTTCTTGTGAGTACTTTCTGTAGTGGGACCTTAGCCTTCAAGGGCCTCCTTCACTGACTGATGAGGAAGTTGCCCTTAGCGGCAAAACAGGGTCTACCTCTGAGACCCCTACCTTGGAAGTTAATATCTCAGTTTGATTTCTGTTTCTTTTCAATGTTAACTTGTGGGTATTTTCTTGTCACTACAACATGCACTTTTTCCTCTAATCCATCCGCATCAGCATTTGACTTTCCTGGCCTATACAGTGGAGTAAATAATTATTTGAGCCCTCACTGATTTTGTAAGTTTGTCCATTGACAAAGAAATCGGAAGAAAAGTCTCAGAACAGTATTATTTTAATGGTAGGCTTATTTTAACAGTGACAGCACATCAAAAGGAAAATTGAAAAAATAACTTTAAATAAAAGATAGAAACTGATTTGAATTTCATTGTGTGAAATAAGTATTTGAACCCTCTAACAAAAAAAAACTTAATACTTAGTGGCAAAACCCTTGTTTGCAAGCACAGAGGTCAAACATTTCTTGTAATTGATGACCAAGTTTGCGCACATTTTAGGAGGAATTTTGGTCCACTCCTCTTTGCAGATCATCTCTAAATCACTAAGGTTTAATTATTTCCTCCACTGTACTTAATTGTAAATCTGAAGTTGGCCAGTTCAGCCACCCACCTCAGCATGGTCGCATTGAGTTTAGCTGTAGTCAGCACATATGTGAGAGGGTTGTTATCCATATATACTATAAACTATGAAGCATAATACAAATAGTCCCTAAATCTCTCTCATATGGCCCATTTCATTGTTAAAAATTCTAGCTTCCCGGAGTGGAGGTGGAGGTTCCTCTCTGGTGCCAAGGGGGTGTGAGACCCATAAGCAATGACCACTAACCTTCCCTCCTGTCTCTAGTAGAGCACCGCTTCTAATCCAGCTTGAGATGCATCGCAATGCTGAATGAACAGTTTGGGTACCCTAAGACGGGGACTATTTCCTATGGGTGCTCCACACCACTCTTCAGCAGCTGTTCAATCACATTGTAGTCTATGATGGGCTCCTCTGCTACTCCTTTATCATCAGTCACAAGAAGAGGCATGCTGTTGTAGCTGCAGGACCGGATGGCTGTCTGTCTATGCTGGGCTACCTCCACTTCCCTATTTCCCTCCCCTGTTGCAAGGCACGATTTTTTATGTTGTAATGTGTAGTGATTATGTGCTTATGTTGCTGAGGTGTTTATTCTCCTCCTCTTTCCCTATGTAATTGTGTTTTCTCTGTTCTTCCTACATCCCCTGTCTTCCCGACCTGTCTACCCCCTATAATGTGATGTTTGTGTATATGTATGGTTGGGTTGATGGCCAATTCTTTCGCTGGTACTTGTGACCAGTGACATGGTGTATTGCAATAGCAATAAAGGGTTTGAATAAAATATCAAATACCAAAAATTATACACCGACACTTGTTTACACTTACTGCATTTAAGCATTTATTTGATATAAATATCAGACGTACGGGTCCTCCACTAGTCCGGTCTTTGTCAGCACTAGTTGGTAATTTCGTCATGCTAGTTGAACAATAACTCTTACTAGTCACTCTTTTTCATTAGCTAGTTATATAGTGACCTACAATTTTCTGCACTAGTTAACTTGTGCGAGGCAAAATGCTCACTAGTTAACTAGTGAAGGTCAAAATGCATGCTAGTTAACTAGTTGGAGTATTTTGTCCTAACTAGTTAACTATTGAAGTTGAAAATGTTTACTAGTTGAACTAGTAAACACTAAAATGCTCATAGTTAAACTACACGCTAATCAGAGGTAGGATAGGTGCATAAATTGAACCTACTGGTTCTCCTGCAAGAATTCCACCCAGTAAAAATGTAACCCTATAAAGCTTGATGAGGTTTTGCTGTTGTTGACTGCCAGCTCCTTGCTTATTAACCATGCAGAATAAAGCATGAAAATGTGTGTGTGCAAGTAAAACGAGTAAAAGCTCTGCTTTATTGCTTTTTATGTCCTTCCTTTCAACTATGAGGCATCGAACTGTACGAAAGCTGAGCGAAAATTGCGAGAGGAAATGGGGATACACACAAGAGAATTGGTGAGAAATGGCATGAGGGAGGCTAAACTGCTGCACGGAATATGATGTTTTTCATGAAGTATACTCAATCCAGAAAGTGGAAAGTGGAAATCAAGGTCAGCCCTTCTTATGGGTGACAGTGCTGCTTTAGAATGTTAATTATTTTTACACTGATTGTAGTAGACTTACTTGTAATTGAAACTGTGTTTCGGTTTACTGAGAACTTGGAGTTTACTATAACAGTTTCTGCTTCATCAGGAATAAACAGAACCACATCTCTGAAGGGGCTTGTCCTTTCTGTATCGTGTGTGTATGAGATAGAAAGCAGTATCAAGAGTAATTAATAAAATTACCCTCAAAATGATGCATGTATTATGTTAATGCCATTTTGTATCGACTTAATCTTAGGTTATTACATGTTTGGAATTCTGTGAATTTAACCAACATCCTGTTCCTTCAGCCAACTTTTGCATGGGATCAAACATCATTAGATCAGCCTCTGTTTTTAATAGGCTCCTTATTGCGAAATACAGCATATAATGTTGACCCAGATGTCCTTACCTGTCTACAGTAGGGACTGAATTTGAAAGACAGCAGACTCTGCACTGGGCGCTATGACATTATGTTATTGCTGAAATAGGGCAACATCAGAGGGAGTGGCCAAGTAGAATTGCTATTTCCATGTATACACATATAGGACACCTAGAATAGCACAAAGCCTTCATGGGACAGGGAAATCACATATTGATTTCTGGGTGTGTTTTGAATCTGGGTCTTCTGAGCCAGTTATGACATGGGAAATACACCTAATAAACATGCCTGAAAGCAAGCTACATAGATTTTTGGGAATTTATTTATGTAGAATATAGTGGAAAGGTAAGTGAAGAGGTTTGTAGTGACATGTAGCCTAATTTTCTATTGAGAAAAAACTGCTCTATATGTGTGTATCAATCAATAAGTAAACAATAATATTCAGGTATTCATCTTTTTTCCCAAGAATAATGAAATACCCACTGATTAAGTGTCAAGGCAAAACGCTAACGGGAAATACACAAAAAGAATTGACCCCACTACACTTTAAATGGGGAAACTCCTGATGATTTAGGTTATTCCTTTTCATGAAACAGCCCAAAGTGTATGAAACAAAGATGATATTCATGTTCTAAACAAAGTGAATAACCTGCTCCGAAATGGCCAATAATCCAAGTATAGCTTAAAATAATGTCAGAAAACTGGAAACTATTAGCTAAGGTGAGCTCATACACATACATTTTACAAAGGACAAGCGTCTTCATAAATGTGGTAGGCATGTTCTGTTTGTGTCTGATTAATAGGACACTGAGAGAGTAAACATCATTGTTTGAGATTTTTTACTAAGAGAACAGAGCTCTGAGTAAACCAAGACACAGTGTCAATTACTGTAAGTAAGCTACCATCAGAGTAAAAATTATTAACATCAAAGAGCAGCACTGTTACCCATAAGGAGGGCTGACCTTGATTTACAGATCCAGGCTTTTTGGATTGAGTTTGCAGATCAAATCATATGTCGTGGCCCTGATGACGTGCAAGTGGGGAAATGAGGGTGACAATCCACTTGTGGGTCAGACACCAATAACAAGGTTTTTTGGGGGAACATAACATAACTGGGGCAACAAAATAAACACACCACGAGGGGTCAGAAAACAAACAGGGAAAAATAAGCAAACAGCTAGAAACACTAGGAACGAAACACAACAAGCTAAGACTAGGAACCAGATCATACAGGGAGCAGACACAGAAACAGAAGCACCAGCATAGCACAGAGATATAAAATGACTGACTAGAGAGCCTAACATAGGCAGCAACTTATATACATTGCAACATCAGTGCAAACAAGGAACTGCTGCAAGTACTACACTAGCAGGCAGAAACTGGGAAACATAAGACAACAGAAAACTAAAGAACAAAGTAAACACAAGGAGACTAGAAAAGGGGAATACACAGGAATAATAAAACACTGCAAACACTGACATAAACCAACAACTGGGAAACAGTTAAATAACAAAAACCAATAAATAGCCAAGGTGTGGCTGGCCTCAAACACATGAGCAGCAGGGTAACCAAGACACACGCTCAGCCCACTGAGCTACACGGCAGTCAAGGGAGAAAGAGAAACACACTAGGGGGGCTTAAGGAGCAAGTCAGGATGGCCAGCACCACCTGCTGGCCAAACGGGGAGGAGACACACAGGGAAAGGTCAGAGGGGCACTGACCTTGACATGTTCTGCAATGTTTTTATTGTATTCAACCTTCTTAAAGTTCAACCTCTCTTGCATAACTTGTTATTTCCTTTGTGGAATCCAGTAACTCTCACACAGTATATTGCACGATAGAGACCAGATTCCATGCAGAAATTCAGCCTCCCTCACGCCGTAACTCATAAATTCAATGTATCCCCATTTCCTCTCGAAATTTTTGCTCTGCTTTTGTCCAGTTTGACGCGTCATAGTTGAAAGGAAATAAATAAAAAGCAATCAAGCAGATCCGCTTTTATGTTTTACTTGCACACACGCATTTTCATGCTTTATTCTACATTGATAGTAAGCAGGGAACTGGCACTTAACAACAGTAAAACCTCATTAAACTGTATAGGGTTAAATGTTCACTGGGTGGAATTCTTGCTAATGAACCAGAAGGTTCAATTTATGCAAATTGCCCACTGTGGTTGTATGAAATCGGGCCTGTTAATCATCTCCGAAATCCAACTGGTGAACTCTCTCCACCCTTTCACCACTTGAGCTACTGTGTAGCGAGTACTGGTGCAGAATGGCTTCTGTTGCATCATTCAGGCGGGGGCTACACAGTGGTGGTGGCGGTTGAAGTAGCCGCCCATTGCTTCTGTAAAGTGCTTTGAGTGTCTTGAAAAGCACCATATAAATGTAACATTTATTTATTAAAAAAATTGTTGCACATGGCTCTTCCTAAATAACAAGAACTACTGCAAAACACAACTGGTGGTTGTAACAGTATGTGTATGGGATTTCTCTGGCAAACTTTTTCTGCAACAGAGCCTGTATACCATCCTTTAACCCACTTATGACTGCAGCATTATTGTAGCACTGACTAATAATATTTTCAGGCCTATACCGATAGTGACTGAAATGTTGTAGAATTTGTATTGTTAGGAATTCTGCATTTAATTTCTTCAAGTGCAATCAAGTGCTCTTCAGGCACAGAACTGCTGCTAAATTTAATCATGATGGACAGATTGTCCACGTTTCACCTGTTTCTTGTTCATTCATATTTGATGCAAAACCCACATAAACCTGCTCTATCATAATTGAATTTAATTTGGTTTAACACCGATTTTACCATTTCATCAATAATTTGATTCTCTATGTCACATATTTCACAGTGTGTGAATTGCTTTTAACAATGACTGCTAGTTTAGAATCTTTACATAGGGTGTATTCAAAAAGCCAAATAGTCCTGTAGATAAAATCATCCAAATTTTTCTGATTCCATCATTGTTAAGGTCATTAGTACTACATTTATCAACATATGAGCTAGCAGTACAAGACATATTAGCTTTATTGTTTTCACGCTGTAGCAGAGGGCCTTCTAGTTGTTCATTCGGATTACTACTATGATCAGACTGACTGCTAGCTTTGGCTTTTTTGGGAATGCCTTCTTTGGTAGTGATATTACTTCCATGAACGATCAGATTCTTTTCAGAAGCTCTTCGGTACAAACAAAGAGAATCTAATCATACTTGAATGCAGTTCCTTTTATTACTGTGAGTAAATTTCACTGCCTGCCCTAAACCTCCACTCCCCTTTATGTGAACAGTAAGAATCAGCCAGGCACAAGAGGCAGACGTAGCATTAGGTTCCTAAAAGGCAGAATGAGCAGGATTTGTGCCCATAAACAGTTTTCTAATATTAAGTGTTGCATGAACTGCATTCTACAGCTCCGGAAAAAATTAAGAGACCACTCTATATATAAAAAAATCTGCATTGTTAAATCCTGATTTAATCCTGGTTCTGCTGGGAGAAGGCTACACTGCATGGCAGGCTGTATCCAGGCTCAAAGTTTCTAAGACAGCAGTACACGAGAACAAGGTGAAGCAGGAGAAACTGGCAATGATCAAAAGCCTGCCAGGTAGATGGGGGAAGTGACTTTCTAATGCAAGAGATGACGGTAAACTTGTCCAGCAGTGCCTCATGAATTGGAGGATGACAGCAACGGACCTTCAAAATGAATGGGAAACATTAACACACATGCACAGCTAGGACAGTTAGTATCAGGCTCCTAGAAGCAGGATTGAAGTCCCATAAAATAAGGAAGAAGCCATTAATTAAAGAGAAACAGAGAAGAACAAGGATGCAGATTGCAAAAAATATGTATATTTTACACAGATGCATAACCATAAATTGAGAAATTAGTGAAACAAAAATTGTGCTGTGGTCTCAATTTTATCCGGAGCTGTAGGCCAGGCAACTTTATTTACATAACACATTTCATTCAGAGGGTTAAGTAGTAAATTCACTGACAAAGAGGGATTTGGCGACACCTTGTATAATATAATGTTTACAATGCAGATCATTGATATTAGGTCTGGCAGTAGGAGTAATTAAGTGCTACTAAACCTAGTCCATGCATGCAAAATTAAATTATACTGGTGGGATGTATAAGTCTGAATCTAATACAAATCTCACCTTAAAATTGTGGTAGTCATTATTTCAAAGATAAACCTAGCATTCCCCTGTCCCCTAAGAAAAGACAATGATGAGAAATTCTTTTGAACGCCTCTCAGGAAGGAACAGGTACATTTCATTTTCAATCAGCCCATAGACTACACCCATGGTCCTTGGGTGCTAGTTTGTTTCTGGGTCTGATAGCTGCTAGTTGCCACCTTCCCCCAGTTAAAATTTTCTGACAGCCTACAGATGTGGGCTGTACTGCTATGCTAGGCCCCGCCCTACAGTGAGCACATCAGGGATTTGATGTCAGGCTAGTAGCACCAAAACAGGTAAAGGTGTGCATAGCTGACACCAGCTTTGAGGGTTTTCCTTTCAGTTTCTCAAAGGTCTTCATGAAGGCCGATGCGGTTCCATGCATCTCCTGATTACAGACCATGGCAGAAAACTTCCTGACTCCAGAAAATGGAAAATGAAAGAATTGTTAAGCACTGCTCGTGTACCATCAATTTACAATGCAATGTTAATGACCAGCTCAACATTACACAATTATTGACTTGCTCATAACCACTGAATGCAATATAAACCTTTTTAAACAAAATATACTGGTTCTTCTAGCAATTTTTTTCTGAGTGATTTGCATCATGGAGACGCTCAGCTTGGCTGGGCAGTTGATTTTCTTGGTCCTTTGTCCAGGGCTTTATTATATGATGGTATTTGTATTCTACCTAATAAATAATACATATATCATCAGTCCCATTGTTGGATATGACTGGAGAGATGAAATATGCACAATACAAAATACTATTAGTACTGTACAAAAATAACATGCATCAGTGCATTGCAGTTAATGCCCATGACTAACATAATACAGAGCGAAGTGTCAGTCTCGGGCTCCATCACACAAATAATAAATACTAATCAAATTTTCTGTAACAGAAATTAACATTAATACATCTCGAAATTACGTTTCGGCGTCGGTCTCTGGGTTATTCATTTTTACGGCTTTCACATGGTGGGTTGCAGCTGCACGGAAAAAGCAGAGTTATTTTTTTCTGCACCAGCCTCCCCCTAGACACGCCCGCGTTGGAAGTGTCGTGTGCCCATAAACCAATCAGCTTCGTCGGGGGCGTGTCCGTTTGAGCAGGGGCGTGTCTCTGAGGGAAAGCTGGTGCGGAAAAAGCGCGGCAGCGGTAAGCGCTACTGCGCCTTTAAGGCCGGCATCTGTGGTGCCTCCCTGCGGAGGGATTTCCTGTTTGGGAGCCGCCTGACGCTTCCTGTAAGCCCGCCGTCGTTCTCAGTCCGTCCCGCACTGTAAATGCTATGAATGTGTCAACACGGACGACACTTCACCTGTAATGTAGAAAAGAGAAGTGCTTTTTCTCTCCCTAAACCCTCTTAGCAGACGCTGTTGCGCTCCGCACTTAAAGAAAGGGTAAGTCTAAATTTACTAGGTCACAGCAAGGCCTTTTTTACATTTGGTCCTGGCTTTGGCGAATGGGGCCCTAGTGTATTTTTAGCTTGTACTTGACCTTAAATGAAAACAGTGCATACTACGGATTCGTCAGACAGTGGCTAGGCGATTAACAGTATTTGTTATTGTTTTATCGCGGCAGCCTGTGTATATTTACGTTGCCGCTTATTGCTAGAATTGGTTGCTATTTCCCTAAATAAAAACTTTGGAGAATGAACCTTTTTTTGCATATGTAAAATGTTATTTATGTGCATGTAGAATGCGCCTCTTATCGCATGGTAAAATCACGAGGGTCGTTTCCATTTGTGTTAATTCCTCAAGGCGCCGTAAAGCTATTTGTGCATCACAGAAATGTAATATGGGTGTGCTCGATAGTATTTTGATCAGTGTTGAGGCTAAGCCGTACAACCGTCTCCCTTCTGTCTGTCTGTCAGCCCCATGAACGGAGCGGCATTCCCCTCTCCCACTGCGGAAATGGCAGAGATCAATCGGATACACTATGAGCTGGAATACACGGAGGGCATCAGCCAGCGCATGCGCATTCCCGAGAAGCTCCAGGTGGCTTCATCAGTCTCAGGGGATGAAGAGGGTGGCTTCCAGGAGGCTCCACACAGTGCTCTGATGCAGGTGCCAGAGAGGATTATTGTGGCAGGTACCTTAATTATTCTTCCACATTCAGCTTCGTTTTCCTACCTGTACTTTCTGGGCATCACAGTATTTGCTTCATAATCTTCTCTCGCAGATGATGAGGGGTCACAGTACTCCAGACCGAGAGACCTGGACCTCATTCAGTCCACACCCCTGGAGTCACTGGCACTGAAGACGCCACCCCGGGTCCTCACGCTGAACGACCGTCCGCTGGACTTTCTAGAGATGGAACGGACTCTGGCCCCAGTTGTGCAGGCAGAGGAGGTGAGCATGAATAACGGTAATCGCAATCGATTCCAAGACGCACCAAATGAGCTGAAGTAAGAGATGGAGTGTCTGCACCCGCTGCCATGCCCAGGGGAGGCTGAGTGTGTTCGGAACTTGCCTGTAGTCTTTGCTTTCAGGTGCGCGGTCAGGGTCGGTTACGGCGCGAGCGTTCAACGAGTGAGAACACGGCGGTACGATTCAGCGGGCAGCCTTCAAAGACGGACTCCATGTGAGTGTGGCCCCTTTTGTTGTGCATCTCTCTGCCCATCTGTCTATGCTTTCTCTTCATCTGTCTCGTCTCTCTCTACATCTGTTTGCCCTGCTCTTGTTGTGCAGAGTGAGTTTGCTGTTAGTGTCACTGTTCGGTGCCTCCCACTATTCTTTATGGATGTTCAGTTGTTGCTGTGTGATGCTCAGCCATAAATCTGTCATAGATTCACAACAATTGTGAATGTTAACGTTCAAGTGCATAAGCGTCAGCCAGGAGTGCTCTGGGTCAAAGTGCCCCTGGCATCTGGCATCCATATCTGTTACAGCTTCAGGTGACTTCCTGATCTCCTCCTGCTCTGAGAATGAAAAGCTGAAGAGCAAAAAAAGCATTTTGTGGTGTTGTTGTGCACATTAGGATGCATTTGTTTTCTTCATTTTTTAAGTATGTTATTAGGTACATATTGACACTAGGCCCATTAATTAAGGGGAGCAAAGGAGCTGTTTAATATACTGAACTGCTTTATTGAAATATTAGTTTGTATTTATGGTATAACATTGTCAGTCACTTTGGATTAAGTACTACTAATAAAAAAAAAAAAAAAGTGGAGGGATCAAAACTAAGTTATTTGTTTCCAAAAGGTTTAGGTCCAGATTGTTTGCTCATAAAGTAAATGGCACTGGTAACAGAGTAGTTGTGGTTTCATATTTTAAAAATGTATTTTGGAATAGTTTTTTCCCCTTTTGCTTACTCTCTGAGTTTGGCATGATGTTATGGTAAGGACTATTCTGTACTGAGATCACAATTTGCTAAATGATGGTATATAACAGTGCACTATTCTGCCACAGTTCCTCTGGACTCTCTCTCGTATATTTCTCCCTCTCTCTCTCCCTCCCTCCCTCTCTCTCTGTTTCACTATGATCACATGATCGCTGCTGCATTGGTGGGCAGTGTGACTCCTACAGCCTCTCACACAACTTGCCCTCTACCCTCTTCCCCTGATGACGGGTACAACCTTTACAGCACGCGTGGTGTTCTGTCTCTAATCCAGTCTACCACACGCCGGGCCTACCAGCAGGTCCTGGAGGTGCTGGATGAAAACCATTCCAGGTGATGGCTACTGACGATTGATCCAAGCCCCAAGCATCATGCTCTCCCTGTAGCTTCACTACATTTCCTGTCAGTGTTGGATTCCTCTTCCTTTTCAATGATGGTTATCATTAAACATCACTCCATGTCTGCGACAATAAAAAATTCCATTGTGTTAATTTGTTCTGTTAATTCATCATTCCAGATTTTTATATTGGATATCTACAAAGTCATGCTTATGGAACTATGGCTTGAGGAATGTAGCAAATCCAGATTCCCTTTATCTTTTCACGTCGCTAATCATGGGCCGGAGGTCAATACGGAATGAAGTGAACCAAGTGTACTGTGATGTCACTGACCGATTGTGACATTTTATTGTGTTTTGAAGGTTAAGAAATCCACTGAGTTTCCTACCTTTAAACTACATTTAATTTGTGGCAAGTGATGGAACTGAGTTTAAGATAATTAATTACTGGGTCAGCACAGCAGCACAGTGGTCTGCACTGTATTCTTACAGCTCTAGGACCTGGTTTTGAGGCTCTGCTCTGACCCTGTGTGTGTGAAGTTTGTGTGTCCTCCCCTTGTTGTTGTGGGGTTTCCTCCAGGTTCACTTGTTTCCCATATATATGTGTGTGTGTGTGTGTGTGTGTGTGTGCGTGCCTGAATGGTGTATGTGTGCTCTGTGATGGGTTGGCACCCCATTATGGGTTATTCCCTGCCATGTGCCCATAGCTTTTGAGATAGGCTCCAGACCCTGTGACCCTGCACAGGACAAGCATGGAATGGATGGAAGTGAAAACCATTCATTTGTCCTGTTCCACTGTTAAATTTTGTTTAGTTTTTACCAAGTTATCGTTTAATCCGGTATATGTACCTACAGTTCATTTTGAGCTGCTGCTTTTGTAGTTCACTTGTAGTTGATGGTGAATACAGTACTTTCAGTAGTACCTTTTAATGCAAAATCTAAGACCAGGCCTGTATGTAGGAAATAAGAGCATTTCTCCTCCTCAGCTTCCTGTTGCTGTTGTCTGTGTTTCCCATAGTCCTCGCCATCATATCCACGTGCTTGTGTGCATGTTTGTCCCTTTGTGGCTGAGTGTACTGTACTTGCTCTGGTTTTGTACTGTGTCCTTTCTTCTGACCCTGTCCCTCCTGCCCTCTTCAGCAAACCTGTTCTGCGTGGTGGGTCAGCCACCTCGAACCCCCAGCATGATTCCAGGTAAATAGTACCTGTCAGGCTTTCTTGCGCACTCTTTCTTTTCTTCCATTAATCATGTCACTTCGTTTCCTCTTGAGGTGGTTGTGCTAAGTAGGGGGTATTGGTCATTGTATAAAATGTATGAGTGGTATTTGTTCTTGTCCATTTCCCCCCTTTTATAGGTTTAACCTGTCGATGCTAGACAACACACTTGAAGGAGCTCCTGATGACATGGCTTTAGTTGATGCAGCATCGCTACGGCGACAGGTATATTATCTGTCTGACCACTGCTTTTCTTTTTCGGTCCTTTTAGTTATCAATCAGGGTTACTCAAGGCTTCCTGTACATGTCATGCTAAAGTGATCACTTTTTTTGTATACTGCACATTTATAAACTAGGTATCTGAACATTTGAATGAGCTGGATGCCTAATTTTTCCAGTACTGGCCAGTGTTGGCTTTTTTGCATTGAAATGCTCCTGCCAGATGTTTTTATATTTAAGATGTTTAATATTTTGCTGTCAGGATAACCCTGATGATCCTATAATGAGCTCATTGCTGTTGTAGATTGTAAAGCTAAACCGACGGCTGCAGCTCTTGGAAGAGGAGAACAAGGAGCGGATGAAGAGAGAGATGATCATGTACTCCATCACTGTGGCCTTCTGGCTGGTCAACAGCTGGATCTGGCTTCGCCGCTAGAGCCCGATCGCCATTCTTTGCTTTCCAACCAAACCATTGCCAAATATATTCTGCATCACTGAAACCCACATTGCCACACAAAAAGCAACTTGGCTTGTTTGTCCATGCATATGCCCACACTTATTTTCCATGTAACGTATTATTTTCCTTCATTTTGGATGTTTTTAGAAATGTTTGTACAAATTACATGTTTCAGCTGTAAATATTTCTGAATTTTTTTATTTCCTATTGTTTTCCATACAGTTGCAGTTTCCATAATTTTCCTCTATGTATTATATAAGAGTCAGGCAAAAGCAATTAATGACAATGCATATTGAAATAGGGCATATTCTTCAAAGACTCGTGTGATTCTAGTTAAATTATTTAATAAAATTGGATAGGTCTTGTCCACCAAGTATGCTTTCAGTATTTTTCTAATGGAGAATTCCATTATTCAGCATCAGTGTAAATATATCTTAATGTTCTCTGTTCATCTATTTTAATAGATTCCATTGCCGGTATGTACATTTTCATAATGCTGAATTTTATATTTTCTTTAGTCACGAATTAGCATATGCTGAATGGTGTAATAAAAAATAGATTGCAGGGAAAAGCCAAGACGCATATATTTGACAGTAATATAAAGACAGAAGGAGCTATTCAGTACTGTACAGTGTTCCAATGTTAACCGTCGTTAAGATGACGGGATTCTCCGGAACACATAATACTACGGCTTAAATCCTACACGGAGCACTTAGGTAGTGGCACCAGTGTGTGAGTCCGTCATGGCGTTGGGCTACCTTGTAAGTCGTGGTGCAAATGCATTCGAAGTTCACCTTCAGCGTTTTAGGCGGAACGTTCTTTATACACAAATTAGAGAGAAACCCCGGTGGATGAGGGCATACATGCTTTTAATGGAAAGAAAAACGAAGTTAAAGGGACCACCACCACCTAAACCACGGTAAAGTACTTGTTAAGACCGGTTAAGTCAAGGCCAGTGGTAGCTCTCATTTTGTAGGAGCTATCGCGCACCCTGTGTTAATGGTATATCTGTATAAATGTGTATAAAATGGCAGAGCGTTTTTCAAGCCGGCAGTATAGAGAGTTTAGTAAACAAAATAATTGCTTATTTTATAATGAGACAAGCAATTTTCATTTAACAAATTTGCCAAACGTTTTTTCGCATAATCATTTCTGATGTTTGATAAAATGTTGCATTCATTCCAGACAGAATCAGAGAGGAAGGGGGGTCCCGAATAAGGCGTTTTGTACATTAGTTTAATTAGTTATCATTATGCAGTCTAAGAGATGCAGTATGTTCACTTGTCCGAATGTCGTGTTACCACTTTAAAGCAACACACAATATAAAAAAAATAGTCAAAGATTATTCTTATTTGATGAAGGTATTTTACATATTGCATTTAGACAATAACATTTTTAAAACGTAAAAATTCATAAAAATGGCTTATCACTACAAGTAATGTTCTTGCTTATTCATTCGTAATGTCCCAGTGTTATACATATGCAAATGCTGTGAAAATTCACTCTTTTGGAGCCTTCCAATAAGCTATAGTAGACCCATGAAACCGTAAAAAAGCTCATAAGAAAACATTGTCATTTTTTGCAACCAAAAAGCATTTACGAGCCCTGGAACGTATGTGTAAACCCCATTCCAGATTTTATCAAAAACAAAAATGGTCATGCAAAGGCAATTTGTGGAATGGAATGATTGTTTTTAAAAAATAAATTTATATTTTGTAATTTTTTTCTGTAACTGAATATAGCTTACATTATTATAGTTAAAATGCAATAATAATATTAATGTCCAATATGCATGTTATACCATACTTCACAGTTTTATTTTTTAGATTCTTTGAAACTGATTGCTTGTGTCTGTAGTTGTTTTATGCACTTCGTATATTTTGTATTGTTTTTAATGTACTGCTTCTAACTGGTGTAACTAATAGGAGTTCAAACCACTCACAGAATAATTGTAACTTTTTTTGTAGTTCTCATCAGCCAAACTGGGATTATCATGCAGAAATTCAAGCATTTAGAAGCAGGCTTCAGGAAAATTTCTCATTAGAACTCCTGAAATCGGCATTTGTGAATCCTTGCTATGTGAGCGCTGAGGAGGAACGAAGACGCTTGCTGGAGCTGGACAACCAAACAGCTGCGCTGAACTTGAAGGACAATGCACAGCTCCGTGTAGAGGGACTGAACTTCATTATGGCTTTCCTGACTGACTGGTGCAGAAGCAACTTTCCCAGCCTGCCAGAGCAAGCTGTTGCAGCTGTGGTGGGCCACCTTAGCTGTCCTGAAGTTGTGTGCCATGTAGCACGCAATCTGGCTATTGAGGAGTTGACACTGAGCGGTCAATTCCCTGTGCCTGAAAGTGTCCTGCATGACACATTCTTTGCTGTGATTGGAGCACTTCAGGAGAGCAGTGGACCAGAGAGAACAGCATTTTTTCTCAGAGTATGTTTTTAAAAGACTGCAAGAAACAATAATTTCTGTATGTTATGAAAGTTGTATTCATTCTTTTACTCCCTCCTTGATGATTGTCTGTAAAGTAATTAATGTAATTGCATATTATGCTTGCAAGTATGCATTTGAGAGAATTGTTTGAAGTATTGTCTGTCTCTGTGTTACATTTGGTTGGACTTGCTTATCTAGTTTTCATTTTCTGTGCTCAGGACTTCCTGATCACACAGCTGATAGGGAAGGACCTGTTTGAGCTGTGGCCAGTAGTGAACCCCATGGGGCTGCTGGTGGAGGAAATGTCCTGCAGAAAGCTGCCCCTCCCTGAGCCACGTCTTACCAGGTCGGCTGGTGCCAGCACCGTGCTGTCCCTCTATTTTGTGGGACTCTACAGGTGAGCTGAAGTTTGGTTTATGTATTGAACTATGTTTGCAATATGTGGCGTGGTCTGTAAAATGTGGTTGTCTTTTTTTGTGAATTCAGTGATAAGAAACTCCTTGCGGAGGCTCCAGGAGAGACTGTTCTGGCTGCTGAAGAAGAGGCAGCACGAGTAGCACTGAGGAAGATGTATGGATACACTGAGAACCGGAGGCCCTGGGACTTCTCAGCCCTTCTGGAACAACCTTCCCTGTCTGCTGTACACACAAGCAAAAACCCCTAGATGACTTGCCATCACACAGCAAATTATTCTGTGGGCTGGGAAGGATGGAGACAAACTCCATCCCTTTGTACACTTGGGAGGTGGATAACACCAATGAAGACTGGTCTTTGAAAGATAAATTTGGATTGCTATATCACAGAATTGATGGATTACAATTGGATTAATTAATACAAAGTCAAATGTATTTATGAACAATAAAAATGTATAATGACAAATGTCATACTGTAATGTCTGCGATGTTACAACTAAGTATAACCTTAGTTGTAACCCAAAATAATACTATAGTTTACATATTTAGTAAATATTGTACCAATACATTTGTCCAAACAAAGAAAAATAACATGTTTATGCTTTATCTTGAAATCCTCCTCTAATGAGGCAGAGAACCAGCTTTTTAAATGTATATATTTTCTGTAAATGTCACCAAAATGACCATAGTAGCCTCTGCTGTAAATTTTTTATAAAGTTATAAATATTTCCTTGCCACCAACTTTATTTGGTGGAGGGAGAGTAAGGCCACCCATAAAATGACTTTTTTTTTTTTATTAAATTGGATTCTGCTTTCCGAAGTGTCGTCGCACCATGACTGAAAATGGACAGGATATGCGACTTTTGTGTATCTGGGTGTAATGCTTGCCATTACTGCTTTTCGGAGATTTAACTAAAATTCATTCTATCTTTTGTTTAAAGACACTTTGCGATTAAATTCACCTGATCAGTCTCACTACATGTTGACCCCAACTGCAAAATGTGGGAATAAAAGGCAAGGATTTAAAACGTTTTTTTTTTCTAACGATGAAGAATGAGCTTTAGATGATTTCCCAAACTTTAATCCAGGTGCGATCTGTTATATGTGTTCCCTGAACTATAACGGAGACCTCTGCTGTGATCTGGTACATTCGGGTACACATAGGGAAAATATAAATTACGGAACAATTTACACTATCCGTGTCCAGTACACATTTAATGACAGCAGTCGCAATAAGTCATGCATGCATGGTTTTTAAAAACCGGCGTAATGAGAAAAATCTAACGGGGCTATTTTATATTCTCTAAATCCTATATTTATATACTCTAAATCCTTCATGTTTTTATTGACGAACGACGGGTATTATTGTCACGTCGACTCGGGTAACACAGCGAAATCCTTCTGACACAGTTGTGTGGGGACGGGTACGTGGGAAATAAAACAGCGACTAGACAGTGCAATATAAGGACAGAGGACATGGCGATTAATAAACAGATAAAGTGTTTGTGTAAGAGCGCGCATTTTGACAGCTTTCTGCAGCGTCTCGCGCCGTCCGGGTGGCGCTCGCAACGCGTGGCAGGCGCGCGGGCGGGGCGCGCGGCCGCCGGGTGCGCGCTGGCGGGCGGGTCGCGCGCCTCCCTCCTCCTGACTGCCGCGCTCCGACTCCTTGTTCGTGGAAACCGGAGAGCGCAGCGGATTCCGCTCTCGGCTCGCCTCGCCTCGCTCCCCGCTTCGCTCGGCTACCTTCTTCCGTCTTTTTTTGTTCTTCCTCCCGCCCTGCAGCCCTGTCGCCACCGCGACCACCAGCACCACACGACTTGTCAGTTTCCCTTCCCTCCCTGGGTGTTATTCTGTTCCCCTCGACAGTTCCCGGCCCAGGCTATGGCGGCGAGCGCGAAGCGAAAGCAGGAGGAGAAGCACCTGAAGATGCTCCGGGAAATGACGAGCTTACCTCCGAACAGAAAGTGCTTCGACTGCGACCAGCGCGGCCCAACTTACGCCAACATGACGGTGGGCTCCTTCGTCTGTACGTCCTGTTCGGGCATTTTGTAAGTATGAATTGGAAAAACATTGACCTTTCACGTGTTTTTGACACCCTGAGATGTAATGACTCTACGGTTCCGCAGTGCTTTCGCCAAGTACGGTTCGGATCGCTGGTTGAAGTCGTTTGGCTAAGCTACCGTTATTGTCTGCGGGGGTGGGGGTTGGGTTTAAGCTAGCCTGCTAGCTAGAATCGATAGCAAGTTGCTGCTAAGCAGACATCCTTACGGTACGGAGCCGCTTTAATGTTGCTAGGCTGTGGCATTCCCGGCAGCATTAGCCAACGGATGGGGTAACATTTACCTAGCTAACATTAGCCATAGATCCATACGCCTCCAGTACATGGTAATTTACGAACATACAGATCAATTTGTTCCCTATATGTGAATCGTTGTAATCTGCAGTGGATGAAACAAAAGCGATTTTTTAAAAAGCAAAATGGGTACGCTTGGGGCATTTCACGGACGGAGCCACTATTCTAGGCTGTGTAAGGTGGAAACTATTAGGCTTATTCGGGTTTTGAGCAATCATTAGGTGATATTTGCAGTGCCGTCTGTACAACCAGGAAGTGTGGCATTTGAGTAAGCAACAAGCTGCTTGGTATTTCGTGTTTCATGACATGGCTAACTAGAAGTTTTAGCCTTGACGTCGAGGTGGAGGCCTAGTTATGTTTGACTGTTGTATAATCCAACATCTGTATACCTGCCTGTTAAGATTAGTGTCATGTTTTCGATCTAGCAAAATAACACCATTGCTATTTGGTGTTTGCGTATGAATGTATGTGTCTGTAATTTTTTATATATATATTATATATGAATCTGTTGTATTTAAAATGTACAATGTAATTGTAAAATGTATTTAAAACGTAGTGTTTAGCTGTAAATGAGAGCGAAAAACTAGCAACTGTTTCAGTTGAGTAGTATTTGCAGTTTGCATGGGTTGGATAATCTCTTTATTTTAAGGCACAGGTTTCAGTGCTTTTCCTTGGGCACCACCCTCTGCAGACCCATATTGTGAAATACCTTGCATAAACTCTGACCGCAGCTCATGCTTGTTCAAGGTGGAAGAAATATTTCTAGATTTAAATAACATCTGTTATTAAATTAGGGTGGCCTGGTGGCTCAGAAGAGCATTATTGCCTCCACTTTCCAGGTTGAGGTTCAGATCCGATCATCTCTGCATGGTTTGCATGTTCTTACCATGTTGCACAGGTAACCTCCTAGTACTCTGGTTTCCTTTTGGAGTACAAAAACATAGTTACACTGTTTGGTGTCACTAAATTACCTATAGTATGTGCCCTGTGATGTACTTGTATCTTTTACAGTGTGTTCCCCTACCTTATGTTGTCTAAGCTAAGCTTCAGGCACCCATGTGGTCCTAACCAGATAATGGGTAATAAGATGGATGTAAATAATCAGTTCACTGTGCCTTTCATTAGAAAGATGCTGATATAATGTAATCAAGTCAATTACCTTTAATATTCCCCCAAATTTTTATCCATTCAATATTACCCAACCATTACCATTTAATGGTTGATAATTAACAAAGTCAAGGTGGTTGTCCTTCATGTATTCCATGCAGTCTTTTCAGGCCTTGCTTTTCCACTTTAGTGTCTGTCCTGATCCAAAACTGATTCCATGTTCATTTTATAACCAGTAGACTAAGAGAGCAATCTTGTGGTATTGGGACTCTAATTTTTAGCTCTACATTCCAAGGAGATAGTATTGGATTTTAAGTTATTACTTTTTAAAGCATTTGGGATTATACGTAGAGAACATTTCCCCAAGGTGTAATTATATTAAACTCTTTAATGAGCAGCAATAAAGTTCTTTAAAAAGCTCAGCTATGTGTAGTATTCTGACACTGGTATTTTCTGTTCTGTTGAATAAGATTTTATTCAAATACTGGTGGGCTTGATGTGGGTAGGTGCAGGTCATAGTTCTGGTCTGCAGGGAATCTCCTGTGCACAATATATTCCGAATGAACTGTCATTTAGAGGAATTGAATTGAATTAAATTAACTAAAAGGTGCATCATATTTTTAAGGTAACTGCTTTGGATTTTGGTGATTATCTCATTGACGGAGTAAAGGGCAAATTCATTTTTTTTGGGCCATGCGTCATGTATCGTGAATTTATGGACTATAAAGTAACTTGGGAGGTGGTATAAAAACAGGAAAATATGTGATGTTGACTTTGTAATTAGAAAAACAGTGGCACTATCCATGGAGTTTATTTTTCCTAGACATCCAATACAATGCAGCTCTGTGATGCATTGTACAGTTAGACATTTTTATTGTCTGGTAAGCAATGAAATAAATATAAAATTGTTTTTGTATTTACTTTTTCCACATAATGTTTGTTTATATAAAAATAGGTTTACAAATGCTGCCCAATTGCACTAGAGGTGTTTCACTGTTGTGCTGACTGAAACCGCCTGGATTTATTTGTTTATTACAAATGATCAAGGATCTGTGTAAAATGTCTTCCTGTAAGTGACATAGTTTAAAATGGGGGGGTGGGGGGTGGGGAGAGAGACAAGGAGCTGGGGCCAGCCTAATTAAAATGATATGGTGGTTATTAGAGGTTGACCGATATATCGATATAACCTCCTTAAGGTTTCCTTAAAATGTTCACCTAGGTATTTAAGTTTTTCTCCTTATATTGGTCTTCTACTTATGGAATCCCTTAAAGTTCCCTTAGCAATTGCACAAAAGACTTAATGACCCAAGTGAGGAGAATAACTTAAGGTACCTTGACCGTACCTTAACTGCAGCACGCCGTTTATGGCAGTAAATGACGAAAATGAACTCATCCCGAGAAATCCACGACTGGATACGATCATGATCAATTCATCTACCATTATAGATTTGACTGACAGTCAATTTATAATTTTATTTATACGGCCTGCAACATGTTTATAGTTCATTATTTAATCTGGCTAACACTGGTAAGTTTCATCGCTGGTACCAACAAAAAGACAGAGACATAGTATATTGGTTATTCGATCGAATTTTCGATGCAGAAATATGTAGACGCATGCAGAAAAAGGTAATTCATTTAGTTTAACTGTGATACAAAAATAAATCCATCTGCTCAGGTTTTGCTCACCAGCTTCTCTTTTCCCCGTACTTTTCCGTAACTTCTAAATTGCCACCGGAGGAAATCCGGCTTTTGTTTTTATTTTATTTAATTTATAATTGTCAGATGCAAAATATGTTTAATGTCATTGGTAGAATCATACTTAAGGGGAAAACTTAATGTGTTTTGTGCAACCGGCCCCTTATCTTTTAAAGGCCTATATATTTAACTGGTTTGCTATGAAGTGTTGCTTTGAAAGAAAATGCGAATACCCTACAGAACATTCGGGAACAGGCGTAATGATAGCAAGTCTTCAACCAGCTCTACACTGTATATAAAAAAAAAAGAATCTATTGGCGCTTTTCCACTGCATAGTACGGCACGACACGGTTCAGTTCAGCTCACTTTTGGGGGGTTTTCCACTGGG
>JAODKM010000035.1:16804821-16820010 GCA_026780845.1 Petrocephalus sullivani | reverse complement strand
ATACATTGGTCTTATGGGAATTCGGCCAGGGACTAACGAGTGATTCGACATAGGGAGGTTTTCGACTTAAGGAGGTTTGACTTAGCGAGGTCCGACTGTATGTATATATATATATGTATATATATATATGTATATATATGTGTATATGTGTATATGTATATATATGTATATGTGTATATGTATATATATGTATGTATGTTTATATATGTATATACACTACTCACAATAAGTTAGGGATATTGTTATTTATAGGGCTGCAACGATTCGAGTTATTCAAATAACTCGATTACAAAAAAATCTTTGACGCAAGTTCTTTGCTTCGATGCTTCGTTTAATCCACACTACTATGTACTGCTCAGTGCTCACCGTGTTTCACACGGAGGATTATTACTATCGCAAAACGGAAAACTTCTGAGTCACGGAGACGGTGATTAGTTCCAAACATTGACATTCACGGCCTAGAATCACGGTCATTTCCATTCCTAATTACCAAGCACTTTAATCGGTATGTTGATAAAATAACAGATTAAAAAAAAAAACATTTAATACATTGGCTGTCATTAATATACTAAATACTACTTTGTTTTTATATTGGCGCAGCATTAGCTGCTAATGGTTATCATAATTAATAGTTATAACCGAAGGTAGCTTAGCAGCTATCGAGGCTAATGTCCCCATTTCACTGATGATTTTGTCTGTTGATGCAGGGTAATGTTATTAAGTTGTTCTGGTTATACACTGCTTCATAATTAGTTAGCTGCACTGCTACCATATTAATACAGCTGATTAAAATACCAGTTTACAGCTCTCCTCGTGTCACATGGGTCAATCTGAATTTACTACAAAGTTCATGGCAAAATAGCTTACATTATTTTGTGGTAATTTATTTGCCAAAAGTTCCTTGTTTCGGTAAAGTGTCTGAATCATTACATGTGCTTTTTAAGTGCTGCATTTGCAAACAGCGCTCAAACAAAAAGTGCTCTTTTCCAGATTATTTCATCTCCCTCATGTTGAATTACTTAAAATACTATCATTATGGTATGCAGCTTAAAACCAGTTGTTCATTTTAAGAGCCCATTCTTTTTCTCTTTTGAATAGTTACTACTGCACTTTAATAAGACAAAAGTATTTCTTAACCAATTACTCGATTAATCGATGAAATAATTGATCGAATACCCCATTAATAAAATAATCGATAGCTGCAGCCCTAGTTATTTACATGAGTGCTTTTCCTATTTGCTCTGAATTTTCATTAGTTTAAGATTTATTACCCCAAAAATTTTAGACAATAACTGGGATAGCCCCAAATAACAAAAATTGACAATGTCAGTAGCAGGTGTTTCCACCATTTTCCGCAATGACAGTTTGATAGCGACGCCTCATGCTCCTCACTAGCCTCATGATGTTGTTCTGAGGCAATGCGTTCCACTCTTCCACAAGTGCTACATGCAGTTCTGCCAGGTTACGGTGGTGTCTTGGTGTCAGTGGAGTCACCTGCAATGGTCGTCTGGCATTCAAGCCATAGTGGTGGAGTTGGTTGCGAATGGTTTGTCTGGAAACCCTAGTACCCCTCGCATCTCGTAAATGGGCCTGCAGCTATGGGGCAGTTGCATGACGATGTCTGAGTGCATAGGTTCTTAGGTACTGGTCATCGTTGCGGTCTGTCACTAGTGGGGCTCCACTCCTGGGTCTGTCATGAACTCTGCCAGTAGTTCTGGGTCTTGATGCAAGTCTGCTGATGACACTTTGAGACACACCAAGTTCACGAGCAACATCTGACTGCCTGCCACCGACTTGAAGGCGCGCCGTGGACTATGGCAAGAGCTGACTGTAGACCCCTGGATGACATCCTTGGTGTCTTTTGAGATTTATTGGTACACTTGCATTTACACTAGGGCTGAATTTAGTGAAATGGCTTTAAATCCTTTTCCAAAAGCATCAAAAACATTCATCTTGTCATCAAGGGATCTATATATTCCTTAATAGCTATGACTAACAAAGGTGTCAAATTAATGCAAAATAATTGAAGTCAAAGTGATGACAAGCTAAGGTACTGCAAGAGGCTAAATAGCATGTGTCTATGCCTAACTTTACTGGCTCAGTCTGTCAAATCAGAAGGTCTCCCATTAACATACAGTGGTGCTTGAAAATGCCCTGTTTTTTGAAAAATATGAAAATGACCTAAAACATCCTAAAAGTCCTAAAAGTATATGAAGAAAACATTGTTGAAAAAACCTAAATAAAAGTTATTTGGTCGTGTGTTAAAAAAAAAAAAAGATCCAGTGACACATCTGCGTGTGGCAAAAGTAAATGAATCCTTTTGGTGTTTTCAATCAATGGAATGACAGTCAGGTGTGAGTAGGAGACCCTGTTTTATTAAAGAATAGGGATCTAGCAAAGCCTGATCACACATACAACACATTTGTGTATGTGTATCATGGCTCAAATAAATGTGCCTGACCTCAGAAAAGAGTTATTGCCCATAAAGCTGGAAAAGGTTATAAGACAATCTCTAAAGAGTTTTGACTCCACCAATCAACAGTCAGACAGACTATGTACAAATGGAGGAAATTGAAGACCATGGCTACCCTACCCAGAAGTAGTCAACTCCAAGTCATGTAATAGTCTGAGAGGTTACAATGGACGCCTGGAGAACTTCTAAGCAGTTGAAGGCCTGTCTCACATTGGCGAATGTTGATGATCATGAGTCCACCATCAAAAGAACACTGAACACCAATGGTGTGTATGGCAGGGTAGCAAGGAGAAAGCCATTGCTCTCCCCCAAAAATATCACCGTCTACAGCAGGGGTCTCCAACTCCAGTCCTGGAGGGCCGGAGTCCTGCACATTTTTGGGTTTACCCTCGTTTAACACACCTGATTCAACTCACTGTGCTAATTACCACACAGCACTCAAGCACAATCATATGTGACGGAACAGGGAAGAACTAAGCTACACAGGACTCCGGCCCTCCAGGACTGGAGTAGGAGACCTCTGGTCTACAGTTTGCTATAAATCATGTGGACAAACCAGAAGGATACTAGAAGAATATTTTGTGGATGGATGAAGCCAAAATAGAACTTTTTTGGCTTAAATGAGGAGAATTACATTTGGAGGAGAAAAAACACTGCATTCCAGCATTGTCCCATCTGTGAAATATGGTGGTGGGAGTATTCTGTTTTGGGCCTGTTATGCTGCATCTGGGCCTGGATGGCTTGCCATCATTGATGGAACAATGAATTCTGAACTATACCAGAGAATTCTTAAGGAAAATGTCAAGACATATGCCTGTGAACTGAATCTCAAGAGACAGTGGGTCATGCAGCAAGACAACAATCCTAAACACACAAGTCCTTCTACCAAAGAATGGTTAAAGATCAATAAAGTGAATGTTCTGGAATGGCAAAAGTCCTGATCTTAATCCAATTGAGATGTTGTGGAAAGACCTAAAGCGAGCAGTTCATGTGAGGAAACCCTCCAACATCCAAGTGTTAAAGCCGTCCTATATGGAGGAATGGGCTAAAAATTCCTCCAAATCGATGTGCAGGACTGATCAACAGTTACCGCATATGTTTAGTTGCAGTTATTGCTGCACAACGGGGTCACACCAAATTTAGAGAGCACGATTTACTTTTTCCACACGCAGATATGTTATTGGATATTTTTTCCCCAATAGATGCATGACCAAATATAATCATTTTTGTGTAATTTGTTCAACTGGGTTTTCATCATATAATTTTAGGACTTGTTTGAAAATCAGATGATGTTGTATGTCACCTCATCAGCCACTGCTCATCTGAGAGCTTGAAGTGGAGAGGGTGAGCAGCTTATAGTACCTTGGCGTCCACATCAGTGAGGACCTCACCTGGTCACTGAACACCACACAGCTGGTCAGGAAGGCTCAACGACAGCTGTACTACAGCTGCATCGTGGAGAGCACACTGACCAGCTGTATCACCATGTGGTATGGCAGCACTACAGCTATGGACTGCAAACGCCTGCAGAGAGTGGTCAAGACTGCGCAGATGATCACCAGGACTCCGCTGCCCTCTTTGCAGAACAGCTACCACCAGTCCAGAGGAAAGCTGCCTTCATCCTCAAAACCCACTCATCCCCAACACGGACTGTTCACACTTCTGCCCTCAGGACAGAAGTACAGAATTGTGAAATCTAGAACCTCTCGACTTAACTCCTTCTTCTCCGCTGCCATCAGACTCATTAACAGCTGACAGGAGTATGAATAATGGACATCATACTACCATACCATGCCATACTACCTCATACTGTAATTTTTTGCACATTAAGCTCTTTTGCATATTACACTTAAAGTATTTATTTTTCTATTTTTCTTTTCCTATTATATTGTACCTCTGCATTTTTGTGTGGACAGCAAAGTAAGAATTTCATTGCACTTTCAATGCACTTTTCTACTGTGCATATGACAATAAATGCTTTGAATTTTGAATCTTTCATATAAAAATATAGAAAATTTGAAGACTTTCAAGCACCACTGTATAATTGCATGCTATCATATATATAATCTGTATCTGTATAATGGTAGTCCTCCTTCTGCCATATTTCTGAGTGATTGAGAAGGCAAATTGTGATTGATGCTTCTTTATTCCAACAAACTTGATTTTAATCATGACAGCTCTAGATTAGAGTTTGCACCCATCCCATATTTTATGCAATTCCTCCATATTGAAAAACAAAATGCTGTGTCAGGTTTTGAGCCAGTATTGGGGGGTGTAATTTCTCTCGTAGTTTGGGGCTGCAAGAATGATCATCCCCTCCTCAGCAGATTGTATCATTGTGGACCTGGAGAGGTGGGGGTGTCCTCCCTTTTTTCTTAAAATCAAAAGTGGCAACCTTAATGAGGTTTGATCGACAGAGGTGTGTGTCTCTCATTAGCCAGACACGTCAGCAAAAGAACCATGACAGAAGAAAAACCATGAGATTATGAAAAGGCTGATTAATTTGATTTAATTCTTGCATTATTAGGAGATGGTATTTTATGAGAGACTATGTGGGTGAAAAGTCTCACAGCAAGGAAATATAGATGTGCTGTACAGCCATGATGTTTTTATAAATAATACTACCTGATACATAAATATAAGTAAATGACTGCAAAGTGTAGGAGAATATATTTGAAATGGGCATGCACTGTATTAGAATTACAGTAAATGACACATTTCCACCATAGAATTGGTTGACAATTTGGTCAAGTACCCGCTCTGGCAGAATAAGACCAAGTTGGAGCTGAATACAACATATCATAGACATGACATAGACATTAGGACATGCACAAAGAAATGCAGGTAAAAACATAATTGGTGGGGACAGATTATGCAACTTGGTATGTAATTGGAATGTGCAATAGACGAATAGGTGCAGTGTCACATCTAGCACTCGCAACATTCAGGTAAAAAAAAAAAATTGAGGTATGGAGTAGATGGATGGGGCCGTCATAGGAATACAGTGCTGTCATTCCGACCCCCCTCCCCCCCCCCACCCCCTTCTGGTTGTGCTTTTTTGGTTTTCGGTTAAATCTTACAAAGAAAATTCATCCATGCACGTTTGTGTCGTCATATGTGAGTAGTAGAAAAGGGTTAATTGTTTTTGCTGATCTCTGTGAATGTTAATTGACTGATCTTGGCCAGTGTTCACAGATCACTGGGGAGCATAGTTTGCCAAGAGCTATTTGGCAAGAGCAGTTGTCATGGTTACGGAATGATCGTCTAACTTATCATGGCCTGAATTTCTTTTTTCACAATTTGTTACTCTTGAATAATAATTGATTGAATGATATCCCTGCTTTCTCATGATTTTCTGTGATCTTTTTTCCCTGTTTTTTTTTGTCTCTAAAATGGACAGGTCATTTGAATGGACAAGGGATTGCACATTCACTAGTTCAGCTGACTTACTGTGATTGCATTAAATTCAGCCTTCAGATTTCAAACCATCATATGAGCAAAGGTTTCAGCACTGTAATGCATGGTTCACAGTAAAAAGGCGAAATGAGTGAAGCACATTTACTGCTCCCCCTGCATAAGGCAAAGAAAGCTGTGAATTAGCATAACCTAAAGCCCAAAACATTTACACTGGTTATAAATTAAATTTCTCTGTATTTTTATAAGTGTCCTTATTTATTTTACGAAGTATATTCCCACATACTTTTTAGGTTATATTTTTTGACATATGTAACCATTTTTACAAATTGCTGTTTTACGAAACATCTTCACCCAGTGATAAACCAGATGATTAAAACTTGTATATGTTCCCTTTCATGAGAAAATGAGAGCTTCCATGGATTCAGTTTTTTTATTTGATGACCAACCATAGTCATTTCTATGAGTGATTTGCTATGGTTTTATTCCCTCCCTTTCTAAGCCATAATAGTGAACTTATTTGTATTTGTATACCATTTGGTATCTTCTGTGGTATCAGTTGACCTGTTTGCTAAAAATAGCCAGTCACAAATTCGTGGCTGTCATCAATTAATAATTGAACTTGTTTTCTCTTTTGACTTTTTGCTCCTTTATTCTTTCAGTGACGGGGCATTATAATATTCCTACCTTGTAATCTGTGTTTCTATTGGATTCAGGGCATTTTGTATGGTGAACTCAAACCCAGGTTTAGATACCCTCTGTTTTTCAAAAGATTCTTGTTTTCTGTTCCATGTTTCCTTAAATACTTCATGCTGCTGCTTAGAAGGGTTCTAGGTGTTTGTGCCGCACCTCTTCTGTGATCAACACCTGCTCTTTTGGCCTACTCATGTGAATGAGACTTTTTGTTTAAAGATTACTTTATTATTTTGTCCAGATAGTAATCAGTGAAGTTTTTTATACTACTTATCCTGGTTCTCCTTCTCTTATAGGTGTGCAAGCAAATATGGCTAGGCCTTTATGATGACAGGACCTCTGCCGTTCCAGACTTCCGTGAACCACAAAAAGTAAAAGAGTTTCTTCAAGAAAAGTATGAAAAGAAAAGATGGTGAGCTCTACTTTATGCGTTGTCTGTCTATCACTCCCTGTTGCATTTAATACGTCTCCTGTTGCCTCATCTGTCATTTCCTCTGAAACTTTGCAGGTTTGTTCCCCCAGAGCAGGCCAAGGTCGTGGCCTCCGTCCATGCCTCCATCTCAGGATCTTCGGCTAGCAGCACCAGCAGCACACCTGAGGTTCGACCCCTCAAGTCATTGCTTGGGGAATCTGCCCCCACACTGCACCTCAACAAGACTACACCCAGTCAGGTGAATGTTCCTTTCCCAGGTGAACAGTATGGTGTGCTGTTCATTAAAATATAATATTAGTTAATCTTTGCAAAAGTTCCAGTTTCATGTCTTGTATGTAGGTGCAGAAATGATCATATTGTGTGGTTGTAGCAGGATTGAATATTGCCACTTTGCAGCAACAGACATTACATTGCATCCCAGTTATGTAACAGGTGTTTTGTTAAGTGCGTCTCTTTCCCCTCTCAGTCCCCGGTGGTGAGCCGTGCACAGGCGCAGCAGATGGGTCAGCAGTTCCAGGAGAAGAAGTTTGACCTCCTCAGTGACCTGGGCGGTGACATCTTTGCTGCCTCGACTTCTCAGACCACTGGCTCTGCCAACTTCGCAAACTTTGCACATTTCAACAGCCACCCAGGTAAGAAGAGCATTGCTGGGGCATAATCTGGAACAGACTGCTGCCCTGTTAGGATACTCTGTGCCTTGATGTCAAGGTATTCCCCATCTCCTGCGTGTGCCTCTCATGTGTATCTAAGCACTACAATGCTATGGACATTAGCTCCTGTGAGGCCAAGTGCAGCTCTTAAATCATGCTAATGAGGATTTTTAAGATTCTGTTTTGCACATTAAAACACATATATTAGCACATATATTATATATACCGATGTTATAAAGTTATAAAGACTGTTTGCATATATCACTGTATCATCTTGTGCCTATTTTTTTATGTATGTCCGAGCTATTACAAATTAAGAATCACTTTTTATGATTAAAGATATTATAAAAGGTAATAAATAATAAGGTATAAACGGACACATTCGAAAATGCGCAGCTCCCATACACGAGGACACATGAGCTCTCGATTTAAGATTTAAGCAAAGACTGGCATTCTCCCATCAAAATATCTCATGATTTATGGGTCAAGAGGTGTTATTTAATTCTGTGTATGGGAGCAGATCGCTGGCCAGGAGAGTGAACAGCTGTCACAATGAGGAGGAGACCCCAGGCCATACCATTGCATGCTTTTTACATCTTATGTGCACTCTCTGTCCGTTTTGGTTCATGTTTGAGTTTACCATTCCTGTGTTGGCATAACCATCAATTTTCTGTTTGTCTCCCTATGACCTGCAGCTCAGGGTGTTGCTAATGCAGACTTTGCAAACTTTGATGCATTTGGACATGCTGGTGCAGCGGCTCAATTCCCATCAGCATCACAGGCTGCTTTTCAGCCCTCACACTCAGGTAGCGCCCCCTGCAGTCCCTTCTTTGCTTTTGCTCACCTTTGCACGTTCTCATACAAACACATGCACGTACACTATCCTTTAGATGCACCCGTATACACATGTACTCAGAGTAGAGGTCATTCCTGGTAGTTATCTGTATGCATACACACACAAGGAATAATGCAGTTGCCCCCCCCACCACCACCACTAATTCGGCTACTGATTTTTTTCTCGATTTTATTTATTTGTTTGTTTATTTTTACATAAACAAGTACTTCTGGGGAAAACCTCTCTCTCAGGTTTATTTGTATTGTATGGAAAACGTGTGGGAAACCTGTGCACTGCTTGCTTTCACGCCAAACTATGTATGTGTTTTCAGTGACATTTGCCAATCGTTCAGCGCAGCCAACGATTGTGGGTTGAGTGAATATCCCGTATTGGTGCTGAACAGCCAGTTTATTGTTTTGGCAGGTGGTCTAACCGCTGCTTGGCCTGTGCTTTTGGTTCCCATTAGCTCTGTTTGTCTTTAAATTTACTTCACACTTCTGTTTGTTTTGTTTTTTTTTCTGCTTTCCCTTCTGTTCTGTCGCTTTCCTGTCCCTCCTGTTGGCTGCCAGTTTTCACTGCTCTCTCATCCAGCCGCAGTGTGGGTGAGTTTGCCACTGCTCTGCTACCTGTGACCTCACACAGTAAGTCTGTGGGGCCCACAGGAGCCCTCAGCCCTGCCTGTTTCCATCACTGCCCTCTTGATCTTTCTATGTCTGTTACTTTACCTCCTCTATATAACTGTAAGCTGTTAAAAACAACTAAGAACTAAAGTCAGCAAATGGGTCATTCAGATATTACATTTTTCAGAAGAAATACAGGATCTAAGATGTTTAAGCCACATACCTTTAGTTTATGACCAAAGTCTATAAAAGGACAGGTTAGTAAATAATGGCTTAATATGTGTATGTAGGAGAGTGCTTTCGATTTTCCACACTATAAATGTTTCTCATTTATCTTTGAACTGCAGCATGTCTAAAGATGTCTAAAAGCATTCAGGAAATTCGGTGTTCCCTGAGATAGACTGACAAACCCATTCAGGGTGTGCCCTGCTTCAATACATATGTTTTCTGGGTTAAACACCAGGCTCATTGTGACTGTATATTAAGTTGCGTTGAAGACTGATGGGTGAAATATGTTTGATAGTTTTCGGCAATAAGTTCATATTAAAGAATAATTCCAATGAGATCCATAGTTGTCATTGAGCTGGTTTGACTCCAATCTAAAAAAGAAAAGTGTTACTTTATAGAATTTCTTGTCGTCTGAGATATACCAAGAGCATGCGATGGCAGCTGATCTCTCGCCCTAACAATTCCGCGCTTGTCCTGACACCAGCATAGCTGTTTGGTATGCCACAGCCCAGTGATCTGCCATTCTCTGAATGTCATACATTTAGTCCTCATTGTGCTACCACTAGATGAAATTAATCGTTTGAACTTTGGTGGTGTGGCCTGCAGCCAGGACAGGGCTGTTATCACCAAGCCAGACTATAATCCTCTGGACTGAAATGCAAAATCACCTTATCTGGCCTATATTCTGTCACTGTTCTTTGTTATTGAGCTCGGCCTTTTTCCAGCCCTGGCTGGGACTCTCCTGTTTTATAGTTATGAAATATTTCAGCACAGCATCTGTATTTATGCCATCATTGCCTATTATGCTGTTATGTTTAACATGGTACAACCTCTTTCATTGCTTCTATACCTGCAGCACTTTTCTATATTTAATACATACAATATAAAACAGTTTCAAACATACTGATTTGCATAAGACAGTGTTTGCAGCACTTGAACCAAGGTTTATACCAAATAAGATGCAACCTACATATGTACAGTGCAACTCTGTAATTCAGTATGACTTCTGTAGCCTTCCGTAACCTGACACAGGTTTGTATTTAAAAATGTATATGTTCCTACAGCACTGTGCTATATTTCCCATGGTAGCGCCCATGGTAGTATTCAGTGTCAAGGTGCGGTTGTTTACAGCTGCTCCATATAGGTATTTGTGTTGGTATCTGGTGCGGTGCTGTGCCTCTTGTGAATGCTATGTATATGAAGGAGCCCCGTAAAAATTGGACAGACACAGTGCATGGCAGCCTTGCAGCTTCAAGCTCTCTCTTGATACCTGTGTCATTTTTCTCCTCCATACAGGTAGCAGCTCTGGATTAGCTAATGCCAGTTTTGCAAATTTTGACAACTTCCCCAAATCCTGTAGCGCTGACTTTGGATCCTTCAGTTCCTCCCAGAGTAACTCCGCAGGAGGCCCCAAAGCGGCTGTAGACAGCACTAGCGTCCCAGCTGATAGATACGCAGCTCTGGCTGACCTGGATAACATCTTTAGCTCTGCCAAACCTGAGCAAGGTAACTTTTTCTGCAGCCCTCCCTGTTTTGCAGAATTAAAGATGTCCACCCTACTTGGGTTTATCCTGATGCCATAGGGCAGAGTAGAGAAGCCGCAGTGGCCTTCTGCCTGAAATATTTCTGGCCACTGTAAATGAGAGTGCGCTCCTCAGATTTGATATTTTGTGAATATAGAAGGTTTCGGGTGGGGAGAGAGTAGAGCAATTGATAGGTCATATCATTCATTCGCAAACCAAAGCGCTTCTGTAGGCTTCTTTGGGCCCGCTTCTGCAGAACTGTCCCCACAGGAAGTTTCCGTTGCCACATTTCATCTTTGCATAAACAGAATCTTAATTGTTGCTTAGCAGACACTGTCGGCAGTGTCTGTGTGGGATGTGTTTGTACCTGTGGTAAAAAAGCACCGTGTTTGTCAGGAGGGACGTGTCCAGTACTAATTTGACCGCACCGCATTAGTTGTACCATCTCTTGGCAGCACACTTGTTTAACTGGAATCTTCTGTAGCTATGCAGTAGGTTCCTGCTGTCAGGGTTGGTTCCAGCTGCACAGTCTGCATCGTGTTAAAGTGTCTGCCAGAGGATGTGTAAACAGCCGCTGCCATCTGTGCGTGGCGTGATGGCCGATGTGCTGACTCACTCTCTGTGTCCTGTTTTGCACCAGGAGGTAGTATGCTTAGTGGGATAAGTTCTGCCCCAGCTTCAGCAGGAGTAGTGCCACCTCAGTCCCAGTCTGCTGGGGGTGGAGGCGACCGCTATGCTGCCCTGGCTGAGCTGGACAATGTCTTCAGTTCTTCTGCCCCAACTAGTAGTGTGTACAGCACAAGCAGCTCTGCCCCAGGGTAAGCCAGATATTAGATCCTGTGATGTGAGAAAAATATATATCCAAACAGTGAGCCATTCTCAGTTATACTCCCTCCCTCTGCCAGCTCCTGCTGTGTCTGAACTGCTGGTCTGTTTGTCTGAACAAATGGTCACTGTGCTCTCCTCTGCCACAGCAATGTCTTTGGTGCTGTGACCGGGGTTACGCCAGCCCAGGTACAGCAGGTGATACCCAGCATGCCCCAGGGTTTTGGAGGTGAGCAAATGCCCCCATTTCTTTTGGCTTTTTCTTTGGAATAGCCGATGGAAAACACATATACTGAAGTCAATTGACATTTTCATAACTGCATAATGACTTACATGCTATTTTTTTATTATTATTTAGTTTGTCACTTTTAAAACTGATCACTGCTTTCCCTGTATTGTTTTTAGCAGCTCCATCAACAAATCCCTTTGTTGCTGCTCCGGTTGCCCCAGCAACCGCTCCAACCAATCCGTTCCAGACCAATGGCAGAGCAGCAGCTGTGGCAGCCACAGGTGGAGTCGGTGGGAATGAGTGTGTGCTTGGTGGGTGTGCGGGGTGTGATGGGATAACTGGGAGCTTGTGACAGTGAAGCACTACTTAACTATAGCACCATATTGGTTCAAATTTCAAGAAACAGCATTTAGTTAATTTATACCTATATCCATTAATATTGGCAGACAGAATTGATCTTGAAGAGTCATTCAGCCTCTGCATTAATTTTGGTACTCTTCACAAATGTTGCTGTGTTTCACATAAACAGTGTGGTATAGGGTATTTAATACAATGAAATGAATCAATTCTGAATTTTACACCATGATATTCTGTCTGCACTTATTGCCGTAAGGAAGTATCAGAAACGTGGTTGCCCTTTAAGATTGACCATAATTGATGACAGGTCACAGTGTATCCGTGTGTGTGCTTGAGAAGTAGAGGAAATCTATCTTAGACTGACAGTTCTATTTGGTTGTTCTCGTCATGCTGGACAAGGCTTGTTTGGAACCCTGCACGGGCAGGCCTTCCCTCAGGCCCATTTTGGTAGGTCACTCCTTGGCCCCATCTTTTTCCGTTTTTGCCTCCTTGTAGCTTGGTGTCGCACTGCTTCTTGAACTCATTTCGACTTCTCATTTTCTTGACTGCAAGCGATGTGTGTTCTGACTTCTGAACCTGGTACAGCTACTGTGAGCATGGGTGTTCTTATCAGACACTTGTGTCTATGCACTGTATATTTGGGTTATGTAATAACCCAAATTTTAATAAGATTAGAATTTGGGTTATTACATGGTGTGATAGCTAAGTACAAGTTAACAGTAATATTTTTATAATTTAGTAATATAGAGTCAACACTTCTGCTAAGTAATTGTAGCGAGGCTACATTGATAAGAGCTGAATGCCTTCAGATTCTCCTTCATTGGTTGGTTTAACATCGAAAATGGTTTCTATAAGGGACGAAAGTAAATATGAAAATATCTATTAAAACAAAATTTGGGATGCGGAGCTGTTTATTGATAATTATCTTTCAGTAGTAAAAGTTACTTGTTGAGCCCAACTGAGAGCAGCTTGCATGCTACATACTTAACATCAGGCAGAAAAAGGTATATGCAAAAAAAAAAAAAGAATCGGCAAATGATCTTAAAAGAATTTTGTTTTAATGGAATTCCTTTATAGTGGAAGCCTTGCCTCTCTGTGCACTTCAGTACTCTCATGCTCATGTGCAGCTGTCCCTGAAAGAAGATTACCACATCCTCACTCCTTGTGGCTGTGCATATATTACACCAGGGTAGAGTAAGGGAGTAAGGCTAGATCGTTATTCTATTACTGCTGTCACAGTTAAAAACAATTCGGATACAAACCAATAAAGAATTGCACCCTTGCACTCTGACAAGGAAAATATTATCCACTTGCAAGAAGTTGGGTAGTAATGTTCCCTTTACATTAAAATATATATATATATATATATATATATAGATATATATATATATATATTAATTTACTTCTTATTTTTTAGTGTTCCAGATGTGGTCGCTGGCTTCCTGTGGTCATGATGCAAGTGTAGATGCTACGTCTTTGTGCTGCTTGTTTTTCATCAGTTTAGCAGTGTCCTGTAATCTAAAATGTTAATGGTATAGCAGTGTTGTAGAAACGAGGTAATGGTAAGCTGGCTAAGTAGTCCTGTCATCGGTACAGCATTGTAGGTACAGGTACTACATTTGCTTGCTGTAGAGGAGTAGCATTGCCCTAGAAGCAACTCCACTGGGATTGCAAGGACTATGTGGGCCACTTACACCCTGCAGGCTCACAAGAGTAGTTCTTCTATGTGTCCCTTATGGACCTCTGTCTACTTTGTTTTACCAGTGTTTACCTGTTTTAAACTGCTGCTGATGTAGTATGTGCCCTTTACCCATTAAAACCTTGAAGGCCCAAGGGATTGGCAGTGTCTGTCTGTATTTGTGTTTACATTGTAGTGTTTTTTCCCCTGATATTTACTATGTGTCGTGCTATGTAAGGCCCGTTTTTGTTTCTGCGTACTCTGAGTTTAGTGTTTGTGTGCGAAATTCAGATATTGATATACTTAGGATATAGTACATGCTGCTTTCTGTCTTTTTATTTGTAGTATTGTTGTGTGTAGTTGTGGTGGATATTAATTGCATGGTACGATGTAAAATGTATATTTAGTTCCACAAATATTTTAACAGCAGATTTTTTTTTCTGTTCTAGCCCTGTGGATGTGAAATGATTAGTGACTATAGGGTAGTCTCATTTTTGTTCACAGATCATATGAAGAGTTTTGAAATGGCAAGTTATCACATTGATGTTATTTACAATGAAGAAGTCATGTCTAGACCTTGGTGGCATTTCCTTGATATGTAGTGACTGAAATCATCCTGCTATTTTCATCAGTTGACCTGTAAGGCAGAACACTTAGCAGAGCCGTAACACTACCTCAATATTTGCTTTTTTATCAATACTTTTTTCATTGGTCCATAAGATTTCCAGAACTCTCGGCAAATGTAGCCAACTTGTAATCCTGCTATAGGAAGGTTGCATGTGATGTCGCACAGTGCCATACACAACGTTATGATATCCATTTCATAATTAGCAATATCCACACAATTAGCAATATCCGCTGCAGCTCACAGCCTTTTTGCTTTAAATGCATATGGGTCACATCTAGTAATATCCTTTTGTCTTTATATTATTTGGTTTTATTTCATTTTATTTTGCTTTACTATTTTTATAATATTATTTCGCATTACCTTATGCAGTATACGGAATATGATTAATGTAACGTAAAAGCCCTTCTCGTCTTGCTTGCATTCACATGCTCTGAGTTCTCCATCACTGACAATGCACCAAGACATGGGTGCAAGGTGGATGCGCAATACCATTGTCATCCCCCTACTAGGGCTGCACGATTTTAAGAAAAAACCTAATTGCGGTTTTTCTGACAAATATTGCGATTGCGATGCGATTTTTGCGTTCGATACTTTTAAGTGCAT
>JAODKM010000035.1:16778269-16793344 GCA_026780845.1 Petrocephalus sullivani | reverse complement strand
AGCTGTTCTTATGTTTAAGAACATTTCTAAGTAGAAGTACAAGATGGTAAATTCCACACTTTGCGTGTTAATGTTCTGACGCAAAAAATACGCGTGTAAACGGTTGATGAATGAGGACCCAGGACCACACCCCTAAATGCATTGAAGCAACTGTCATGTGATTGGTTGAGTAGATAATTGCATTAATGAGAAATTGAACAGGTGTTCCTAATAATCCTTTAGGTGAGTGTATACCGCCAGCTTAACAGAAAACTTTGTATACAATCACGTACAACTGTATATGAGGGAGAACCTTAAGTTCTTGAGTTGTTTGTTTTACAGTGTGCTTGTCATGGATATGAAACTCAAGCTTCAGAGTAAATTAATTACTATAGTGATGTGGTACAGAAGCATTACTAACAAGGAATGAGAGATGTGGAAGAATATTATTCTGGACCATAGAAAGTTGAAACAGATATGGAACTGGGTTTAAATTTTACAGTGTTTGGCTTGGACTTGTAGTGGGAAGCAGCAACTATGTGTGTGTAGATTGTGTGCAGGCCTGTGCCATCATAACCCCTCTGAACTCTGTGTTGCAGCCTCGTTTGGCACAGGCTCTATGAGCATGCCGGCTGGTTTCGGGAACACTGCTGCCTACAACCTTCCCACCAGCTTTAGTGGGACCTTCCAACAGCCCTTCCCTGGACAAGCACCCTTCCCCCAGCCTCCAGCCTACCCTCAGCAGCCCAATGGTGTGTATATTGTCCTTCTTCAGTGTGCCAGGGGCATGTAGAGGCCTGTGGATGCCCTCTCTCACTGTACTAAACTTTTGCCAGGTGCAGGCTTCCCAGCCTTTGGACAGGCCAAACCCGTGGGCGCCCCCTTTGGACAGGCAGTGTCCGGACCTGGAGTGTCTAGTAACCCCTTCCTGGTGAGATGTGTTTACTCTCTATGTCCATGTTTATTGACTGCATTTCCTTCTTTCGTTCATTTGTTTTTCTTGTGTTCGGGATTGATTTTCTGTTGATTTTCCTCCCTGTTTTCAGATGATTACATGGGTAATAGTTAAGTGGATGTGGGACAGCCAGCACCTCTCCTGCTGCTCACATGAAGTGGGATGAATGGAGCCTCAGCAGCTGTTTAGAATGCTGAGCAGAGAATTTCAGAATTGAATACAGGAAAAGATGTAAAATATAGGGAAGGCCACAGGCAAAAGTTACATCTTGCTAGCATGATGCTTAAAACAGCATTTCCTTAGCAAAACTACCATGCATACAAGCTCCAAGCACTGCTCCCTGGGCGCTGAAAAAGCTGCCCACTGCTGTGTCACAATGTCACATGAGTTAAAGGCAGAGGAGACATTTCTTTTTGTGCACTGTGGGCTGTGGTGTGTCAACAATGACAATTAATCAACATTCACCTAATGACTGTATCACCGATTCTGAATTATGGGTTAATGGTGGTCTTTTTTTATTTTCAGATTTTTAATTAATAAAATGTTCTTTTTTTCCAGGCAGGAGCTTCTGCTGGACAGTTCCCCACAGGTGGTTCTTCCACAAATCCTTTCTTATAGCGCACTTTCCTATCTGGCCACTAGGAGGTGACAAGTCCAACACACACCTCTTGCACTGTTTGGTTTCACAAGTAGCTTTAAAACACAAGGTTTCTAAAACTGGTATTTTGTATTGAGTTAAAAACAATTCTGATGAAATCAATGGAAACTGTCAGTGAAACATGGAAATGATGTGCAGAAGGGTCTTTTCACATCCTGTATTTAACCTGTGAACTGGCCTGACACCCACAGAGCCAATTGTATATTAAAACTGGCTGATACTAAGTTATTGCAAATACCCAGTTCATTATGCTGCAATCCTGTACATATTTTTCTTAGAAAATTAACTCTTTGTGCATATCAGTATTTGTATCTAACATGTGTATGTAACAGGAAATAGAAAGTGGGCTACAGAGAGTTACTTTATTTGTGAATAACTAAATGCAACACAGGCCGTTCGGTATCCATAACTATATATTGCTAAAAAGGAGAAAGAAATTGTATTCTGTTGGAAAAAGGAAAAAATAAACAACCTCTTTTTGTTCCCTGGCCTGAGGGGTTTCACTCCTCTGAAAAGGGGGTGGGGCTTACCTGGATATCACATTGCTTTCGGTTGTCCAGCTCCTCAGGTGCTCGGTGATTTAGTAGGCTAAGACCACTTATGTCAGGTGTTACATAAATTTAAGTTAATGTGTATATATTAAAATGGATTTTAACTAAATGAATCATCCTTTAGTATTTCTGAACAATTCATTTTCATGTGGTGAAACATTTTGTGTGTGTGTGTATGTGTGTGTGTGTGTGTGTATGTATGTGTATATATACACACACACACACACACACACACACACAAGTACATATAAACTGGTTATACTCTTGAACATGGCCACCTTGCTTCTTACATGGCACAGTGCAGAGGAAAAGAGAATTCTTAAACCCCCCCACAAAATTTTTAATATTTCTAGTATTGTAAACTGCATTTTTCATTTGCCTTGTAATCAGTTTAATTAATGATAATAAAAATAAATCTAATATTGCTTCCTCTGGTTTCCACTAGAGGGCAGTAAGCCATTTCTTCAGGCAGATTTCTTTCTGGCTGCCCACCATGCAGGAGTGCAAAGGGAGTGAGACATGAGGAGGAATATATTCTCATGCTTCTCCAATGGAGTGAACGTCTCATTTAATGGCAGAGCTGGTTACATGGCAGGTGTCAGTGTCAGGTGGTGCTTCCTCCTCACGAGGGGGATGTGCTGTTTGATGTCTGCTCACCGCTGTGTATATTCCTCTCACAAGGAATAAGAGGGCAATGCTGGAGAAATAGGTCCCATATACGGAGAACTATAAAACATTAACATAGACGTCTGGTCACAAGATTATTTGCCATACACTGAACACTAACCCAAAAGTACTACAGTAGTAAAGCAGGTTGCTGAGGGTCCTGAAAAATATATATATTTACCTGTGAAATAATGTCCAAACCAAGTCCTTTGCTGTCCACAACCAATACAGTAATGGTTGTCTGTAAGACCAAAGCACCAAAGTTATTGGCTCCAAAGATCAGGGCATATCTCTCTACTGACAATTCCGCAGCAATCTGGAACCTGGTGTAGAAGGCAGCAGAAAAAAATAAAGGCTCTTCTGCTGTTTCTGAACTGTTCTTTCCAGAATTATATATGACACATAGCCCACGGTACTAGGAGTACCACTTTCAATAATACTGCGCATTAAGCATAACTCAACACAAGTTTAGAAAGTCTGGTTTAAAGTTTGGTTTACTCACATAGCAATTGTGATAAGTAGCATATATAAGGACTTGAAGGTGACATAACTAGCATAGCAGACCCAGATATTTCCTGTAAAAGTCATGATGAAGAGTACACCTGCACCCAGGCCTGACAATGACCCAAGAGCCAGTTCACCCCATGTGGACCAATTCACGTTTATGAAGCTGACTGTGTAGGCTGCAGCGGCACCTGCACCGGGTATGAGAACATCTTTGGTTAATGCATAAGCATAGCAGTTTTGCTCCAGCCACCATCCTGTATATACAGGTGTCTTGAATAAAATGTTGATAAAATTAATTTTAAGTTGAAAGCTATATAGCCTTTGTTTGGTTCAGCCGAATTTTGGGGTTGACCTGTATCTCCTGGTTAATAAAATAGATTAAACATGTTTGCTCTTTTTTGTTTCTTTGAACCAAGAAAGTGATTTTATTGTAAAGCTTCATTTCATAGGATTTTGTAAAGGTCATCAGCCAATGTGTTTGATTAAATTTTTAATTTTGTGGAGAAGTTAATTCAAATTACCTGAGCCTGACAAGTAATTATAGAGTATAACCTGGATCAACATTAGGACCCGCCTGTGTAGAATGTACAGTATGTGTGATTTGAGTTCTAAGACTGCAGATATACCAACACTTACCAAATAGGTTGGATGCGGCTTCTACGCCACCATTGTAGATGGTAAAGTTCTGTGAAGGCTGCATGTGCTCCCAAAGCACCTGCACATAGTTGACTGTCTGGTTGTACCCACAGGTGGCCAGTATCCACCACAAGGACCAGCACAGTAGCTGTCTGGAATAGCATTTTAAGAAGTCTCTCCAGAGCTGGAGTAAAACACTTGTATGTCCAGTATTGTCATTAACAATCACAGTATCATAGGCCTCTATTCTATTATTGAAATTAGAATTCCCCTCGTGGACTTGTTCTTCTGTGCTTTCTTTGGAAGATGTGCAGTCTTCTCCTCTACTGCTTTTAGGAGATGCAACTTGGTCTAAATTTGTAATATCCATTGTTTCTACACACTTGAGGTTTGTGCTAGCTCCAAATGGAGTAATCTGCTCATCTTTGCCTTGTTGGCGGTGAAAAAACATGCTTGTCTGAGGCATGGGCAGAATGCAAGAGGTTGCTAGGGCAATGCTGATGAGCACAAGGTTCAGGACCAGGATTTCATGGTAAGACATAAGATTGAAGCTAACCAGGAGCTGGCCCAGTACCGATCCCACAGTGTATCCCAGCAGCTGTACACTCCGGCAGTAGGCTGTTACCTTCTGATAGTACTGGGGCTCCACCACACTGTATATGTATGAAAAATAGGCAACTTCACATGCTGTCACCATACCATAAAAAAATTGCATTACCTGCATGGCAGACACCCCATGTGACCATAGCAACAGGCCTGTGGTTGCCCATAGGTTTACACACTGAAGCACGATGACTGGTTTGTAGCGTAGATAATCAGTCAGCAGAAACACCGGTAGGAGCACAACCAGGTATGAGTAGGTCCACACTGGGAATATCTGATTGTTCACCTGAAGGATAAGACCATGGGCTTTTTCTCTATATGGGATGCATTTCATTAGGCATGTTGATTCAGATGCTTGAATTTGAATTATTTTAATTTATTGATTTTATTTAATTAATTTAATTAAGGCTGTTTACTAAGTAATAAATATTTTCCTTTTATAAACATTGCAATAGTGATAAAATGACTATTTTAAAATGTGCCAAATCTTTTTAAAACGAAAATGTATACCAAGTGTAAGGCTTATTGTATTGTATTCATATCCCATTTAAGCCCAAATAAGAACTGAAATGGACTAAAATTAGCATACATGCTGCTTTTGGCTGTACATGTATATAAATCAAAAGATCTTTAAAAAGCTCTTTAAAAGATCCCTGATTTATCTTAGTCTACAGTAAGACCTGCTGCAGTACCTGTTCTGCGGTGAAGTTCATATCCGGTCCAGTCAGATATGGAATGAGGAAGGGCTCTAGCGGTTTCACGGTGCTGAAGAAGCCACAGGTGCAAAGCAAAGTGGTGTGGTATTTCCACCCCTCCTGGAATCTCCTTATAGTCTCCATCATCCCAGGACTGGCCATTTGGTGGGATTCTCCCCTTTAGGTAAGTATTTTGCTAGTATGGGTATTTCAGCTCCTTAGCGCAAAATACGGATCCAAGTTTTCTTTGAGTTAATGTCTCAAAGCGGTTTTCCCTTTGCCCGTGCTGACAGTGTTGGTGTGTTTATATAGGCAGAATCGGTTCAAAGTGCATCTCTTCCTTTCAGGGGCGTAGCCCACATTTTAATACTGGGGGGGGGGCATCTAGTTCCAGTTATTTGACAGATTATGATAAAACTCACAATCTTTCAAATTTTACAGTGGCCAATTTAATAGCTGCAATAGATAGACTACATGTGTATCACCAAAGGTCATGGTATGACCTTGTGCACATAAGAAATCTAAAGACACATGGACTGGTGTTAGTTGCACAACTGACGTAACACTGAAAGAATATGCACTGCATGTACACAGGATATTTCATTTTAGACAGCATTTCAATTTCAGTTAGCTAACTATATTAACCTTCATGCTACCTAACTTCACTTTATAGCACTAGCTAAAGACAGCTCAACTCTGTTCACTTGCCATGATGGATTTCACAATCTTAAATTACATTTGGTAGTTACCTTGGATAGTTTAGGCATTAATGCTATCATTAACTGACCTGATTTTACCATTGGCTAATAAGTTGTGCAGCACCTTTGAAGTCTCCCACTGCTGCAGGCACTCCATCCAAATTGGAACAGTAACCTATCAGAGCTATGCATTGTTACACACAGGCCAATCACTGTGTGGCAAAACTATCAGTGGGCTTTTTCACGATTGTCTGCAGCCATGCACAATTGGGGGCGGCAACGTTGGGCAGCCAAGCTTCAACCAGGAGTGGCAGTGGGGCCCCCATGTAGCTCCGCCCTTCCGCCCTCCGCTTCCTTTCCTTAATTGTAGTATGTTAAGATATAAAAGCAATGAGAATTAATATTCTTAAATTTTCTACATTTCTTGTATGTTGTCTGTGAATGTAAGCAAAAAAACTGCCAAAACAAATTCCTAGTACATGCAGTTGTACCTGTCCAATAAAGTGAATTCTGAATGATTCTGATCATTAGGTACACCTGTGCAAGGCAAGGCAAAGCAATTCAAAGTGCTTTACAAAGACAAGCATATATTCAAATAAAAACATTAAATTTTAAAGAAAAAAAGAAAAATTTATAAAAAAAAAATAATAGTAAGTCAAACAAAAAGCTGAGAAGTTATATTGTAATCACAGTATGATAAAACAGATGTAACTTAATGAAAAGCTGCAGCAAACAGAAATGTTTTAAGCCCTGACTTAAATAAGCTGACAGTTGCAGCAGACCTCAAGTCTTCAGAAAGCTAGTTCCACAGACGGGGAGCATAGAAACTGAACGCTGCCTCGCCTTGCTTGGTCTTGATTCTGGGAACACTGAGTAAGCCTCTCCCAGATTACCTCAGGGGTCTGGATGCTTTAATATGTTCAAGTAAATCATAATTTAGGCCTGAGACCATTTAGTGCTTTATACACAAGTAATAACACTTTAAAATATACCCTGTGATGCAAGGGAGACAGTGCAGTGGTTTAAGGATGGATGTGATATGCTCTATATTCTTGGTCTTAGTGAGGACTCTTGCGACAGCATTTTGGATGAGCTGCAGCTGTCTGATTGTTTTTTTTACAAAGACACTCTAAAGTGGTAAGTTAGCTAAAGTAGTCTTAGGCAAAGGCACAGGTGATATCATTTTGCCCAAGATGGAATTACAGACTGTTTGTTTTATCATAATTTTATCAGCGAAAAAAAGATGCGAAGTCATTGCATGATTTGGGATTTGGTATATTTGGGGGCAGTGTGGCTCAGTGGGTTAAGCCTCTGGGCCTGTAATCAGAAACTCACTGGCTCAAGGCCAGCCTCGGCACCTCTGTGGGCCCTTGAGCAAGGCCCTTAACCCCCAGCTCCCTGGGCACCGCATGAGGTGGCTGCCCTTCACGGCCAAGCTTGCTCTCAAGGAGAGGTGAGAAGAGAATTTCCCCATGGGGATCAATCATTAATTATTATAATAAAAGTTCAGGAGGATATGATACTGAGGGATTTGTCTAACGACAACAATGAATATGGTGTTTACATTAGTGCTATTTTTCTTGGCCTTTTTAATTCTAAATTATAGATGTGAAGTCTTTCTTTATAGATGTCATAGTGAACTTGGAATTTGGTTTTTCCCCACCTGCAATTTACCTTTGGCACTTTTTTTAAAAGCTTTTACCAATGTGGCATTTCTACATGCCACTTTTTTCTTACCAGGGACAACTCTGAGCTTCATGGGAGCAATGGCATCAGTAATGTCTTTAACTTTACAAATGAAACCATCCAGAAGATTATTGACAGGGGCTGTACATAGAGCTGGTGTCATTGTAAAAGCCTGGATAAATAATGCACGTTTTTTTCATTTATATAGCGTTCTCTGATTATGTGTTCTAACTCTGCTGATGCCAGCAGAGATTGTCATTTTAAAGGAAACACAGTAATGATTGTAAAGGGCAACATCAGTCACTGTAACCTCAGTAATGTGTACACCTTTGGAAATAACTAAGTCCAAAATGTCCCTTGTTATCTATTGAATCTACATGCTGCGGAAGTCCAAAGTTATCCTGGATGTTAAACATTTCTTTAGCACAGGCATCATTTGGATTATTAATATGGATATTAAAATCACCCACGATGACAACACAGTTATAATCAATACACACCGCAGACAGAAGTTTGATAAAGTCATCAAAATGTTTGCACTGTTTCAGTTAGAAACTTAAAATCCAGGTTTTTCTTGATAATAAAGTCATTAATTACAGTGATTTGCCAACCAGGGACCTAATATTCAATAAAACTAAGTTCAGTGTATTAAATGCATAGTCTGACCCATTCTGATGCTGGCGCATAACTGGAATCAGATTAGACAGGATAGCTGTGCACTTTGTTCACAAGTTAGTCAAAACAGGAATGGCAAACACTGGAGCTGCTCCTTGCTGCCTAGTGTGGGCTGTGCCAACAGCAGTGTATCCATACCCAGTACGACAATAGAGACACGAGGTAGGAGGGGCGGTTGGGTAAGGACCCAGTCTGAGATTATGCTTACTTTGTTTAGGTAAGCAGGAACTTTTGGTGCCATCTTGTAAGAACTCGTCAAGGTCTTTTTATCTGCATCCTTAGCTTGCGAGAGATATCTCTGAGAGACGAGAGGAGAGAAGCTTTCTTTTCCCTGGTTTTAACCTTTTCTGAGTATCAGCAATGGGGTGCGGAAGGCCATACTGTAGGTCAGGTTGGCAGTAAGCATGTGGACCCCCACTCTGTTTAAGTGAACCTCGTCCATCCTGTAATGATTTTGTTGGTTCCGGAATAAGTTAAAATTAATGAAGCTCAGCTTATGAGCCCTACAAGCTGAAGCCAGTCAGGTTTTTAATGCTTAAAAGAATTCAGACTCTTTCCCTAAAGTAGGGATAGGGCCAGGCACAAAGATCTGTCCCTGAGGTGTGTGAAGTACCTTTTTAGCAGCTCCGAGCCATTGTTCATACCAGGACAAGTGTCGTTTATACCAACGTACAATAATTGTGTGTACAGTATGCCCGAATTGTTTGATAACACTTGCGACAGTGTTCAGACCATACATTCTTAATTTACTATATAATAATATTTTACAATAATATTACTAATTGTAGCATTAGCTAGACAGAAAGGAGTAAAAGCAATTAAATGTTAACAGCAGTTAACAGTAGTATCTTAATGATACCTGAGTGATACCTGTACTACTGCTTGTTGTATCAAATATCTAATCAGCCAATCATATGTCAGTAGCACAATGTATAAAATCATGCAGCTACAGGTCAGAAGCCTCAGTCAATTTTCACATCAAACACCAGGAAACTGAGGCTACAGTGGGCACAGGCTCACCAAAATTGCACAATGGAAGATTGGAAAAATGTTGCCTGGTCAGATGAGTCTTGATTTTTGCTGTGACAGTCAAATGATAGGGTCAGAAATTGGTGTGAACAACATAAAAGCATGGATCCATCCTGCCTTGTATTAACAGCTCTGGTGCTGGTCGTGTATTGGTGCGGGGGGAAATTTATTGGCACACTTGGGGCCAATTATTACAAATTGAGCACCATTAAAATGCCACAGCCTACCTGAGTTTTGTTGATTTTTCATCTGTTTATGACCAGTGTACAATGCTTCTAACAGCTATTTCCAGAACGATAGTATGCCATGTCACAAAGCTCATATATCAGACTGGTTTCTTGAACATGACAATGTGCTCACTGTACTCAAATGGCTTCCACAGACACCAGACCTCAATCCAATAGAGCGCCTATGGGATGAAGCAGAATGGGTGATGCACATCATGAAGGTGGCAGACAAATCTGCAGCAACTGCATGACACTATTATGTTAACAAGTTGACTACAGACCAGTAGCACTCACTCCAATCATCGGAAGGTGTATTGAGAGAGTGGTGCTGGCCCACATCCAGAGCAACATCCCAGACACTCTGGACCCTCTGCAGTATGCCTACCGGTCCAACAGTTCCACATCAGATGCCATTGCTGCTGCCCTTCACTATTCCCTCTCCCACCTGGAAAACGGACTCGTACATCAGGATGCTCTTTGTTGATTACAGCTCTTCAACACAGTCATCCTCCACAAGCTCATTCACAAACTGACCACACTACTGGCCTGCACCCCACCCTCTGTGACTGGCTCCCAGACCTTAGTCTGTCAGGATCGGCAACAGGACGTCAGCCAGCATCACCACAAACACTGGCATCTCACAGGGTTGTGTTCTCATCCCCATCCTCTACACCCTGTTCACCCACGACTGTCCCACAATGACAACATTACCCTGAAGTTCACGGATGATACCGCAGTGATCGGTAGCATCACTGGAGGGGACAAAGTGGCCTACAGGAGAGAGTTGACCGGTCTGGTGTGAGAACAACAACCTCACTCTTAGTACGGACAAGACAGGAGATGATGGTGGACATGAGGAAGAGGAGGAGGTCTCATCAGCCACTGTTCATCCGGGAGCTTGAAGTGGAGAGGGTGAGCAGCTTACCTGGGCGTCCACATCAGTGAGGACCTCACCTGGTCACTGAACATTACACAGCTGGTCAAGAAGGCTCAACAAAGGCTGTACTTCCTGAGGAGGCTGAGGAAGTTTGGTATGTCAACCAAGATCCTCAGCAACTTCTACAGCTGCATTGTGGAGAGCACACTGACCATCTGCATCACCGCATGGTACAGCAGCACTACAGCTATGGACTGCAAACGCCTGCAGAGAGTGGTGAAGACTGCAGGACTCCACTGCCCTCTTTGCAGAGCAGCTACCACCGCAGAGTCCAGAGGAGAGCTGCCTCCATCCTCAAAGACCCCACATACCCCTAACAGACTGTTCACCCTTCTGCCCTCAGGAGGGAGGTACAGAAGTGTGAAATCTAGAACCTCCCGACTTAACTCCTTCTTCCCCACTGCCATCAGACTCCTTAACAGCCAACAGGAGTATGAATAATGGACATCATACTACCATACCATGCCATACTACCTCATACTGTAATTTTTTGCACATTAAGCTCTTGCAGATTTACACTTAAAAGTATTTATTTTTCTCTTTTTCTTTCTCTATTGTATTGTACCTTGGCATTTTTGTGTGGACAACAAAGTAAGAATTTCATTGCACAGAGAAATGCAGTTTTCTACTGTACATGTGACAAACACTTTCAATCTTGAATCTTGAAACATAGACCAAATGCTCTGAGGAATTTTTTAAGTACCTTGTTGTCTTGAAAAATTAAGGCAGTTCTAAAGGCAAAGGGGGGGTCCAACCTAGTACTAGCAAGGCTTATCTAATAAAGAGCAGGCTGAAAATCATGCTAGGGCAAATTTTTGGATTAGGTCTTAATTTTGGGGAAATACGATAGGTTTGCTTTAAATGCCTGTGGCTGTGGCTCATACTACTGTTGGATCCTTCAGCAAGTTTCTCACACCCAGTGGTTCTAGGAATTCTTGCTGATCCTGGTCTTTCATTTTAACTATGTCACTTTGAACAAAAGCATCTGTTAAATGAATGTTTTCCTAATGCAAACGTGTAATGTACTACACTGGGAAATGTTGATATGTTTCTAAATAAACTGTTCTAAATATGTTAGGGCAATTGCTCAATCGTTAGTGTAGCTACAGTTTTACACCAGTTTAACACAGAATTAAACCTTTCCTAATCCGGTACAAATAATTATATAAGTGTACCTGCTATTGCTTGGTCACTGTAATACAGATGCAACTATAATTAAGAATGTTACCTCACCAATAGGTGACAGTCACCAGTGTGACCATTCTGAACTAACTAGCAGTAAACTGTAGTGTGGCCCTGCAGATTACTTGGTCATCAAATGACCAAGACATAATTTAGATTCTATTTACAGTCTGTATAGTAGGGGTATAATATTGTCTGTCCATGTGTCCGAAAAACAAAATTTATGGGGTGTTACATGAGGCAGGTTTTCTTGCTTAGCCAGATAACTTTTTGGATCTACGTCACTGGGCTAAATGTAAGTAAATGAATAAGTGAATGACGTCAATTTAACCCATACTAAATTAAGTTAAGACAAGCTAACCTGTTTAGCAAGAAATCTTGCTTCATGGAACACTCCCCTTTGAGATATTTATTTTAAAAACTAAATTTATTTTAAAAGCTAAATTAAGTAAAACATAAATATCATAACAATCATAATGAACTAAATCACATTTTCTTTATTACCTAGTATGGTCATATATTTGTTGCGATAAACAGTGTTGGGGAAGTTACAGAAGTAATCCATTACAGACAAGTTCAGGTCCGGAAAGTACTAATCCACACCAAGGTTTTGTTCCAACTAACCAGTTGTGTACTCAGTGGCTGACACTCAACTTCAGCTATACAAAAACCTTGTGTTCACAAAAAATCCCATACTGAAATATTCATATCCAATGGGAAAAGTAGGGTTAAGGGAATGTGACTCCAAAAACTTAGTAAACTTACGGCAAATGAAATTAACTGAATAATAAAAACAGTGATACCAGTGCCCAATAATATAATTATATACATTGTAAATAAGATATAATAATAAATTATATCAGAAATATCTCCTGTGGGACTTTTGAGTCTCATAAGAATTGCCTGGTACCTGCTGTTTTGGACTTGCCTACTAATATATCTATCTCGTTATAACAAATTTCCGTTGTCCTCTGGCACGACTGACTGTATCAATTTTTTTTTCCCACTTAATCATATTTAAAAGTAAGAAAAGGCTTAGGCATCACCCAGAACTTCCCAATGACTATGTCGTGGTGTTAGGGAGCGGTTAGCCTCCTAGGAGGGGTGGTGGTGTGGCACTGTGCAGGGACTGGGGAATACCCAGTGCATCTCGGGAGAACCAGGCACAGTGCCAGTTGTAAATATGTGTAAATAATTAACTGTAAATAGTGTGTATTGTGTTGTACTTGTAATATCGTGTGTGTAAACCTGTTGTGCCCCATAATTACTGTATTTCATGTGTGTGTTCTTGTGCTCACTGTGTATGTGGGGGCCAAGGGGGCTAACCCGGTGGCCACTGTCAGTCGCTGTCGGTGTGATGTATTGGAGTTGATCTCTCCAAACCGGGGTGAAACTCAGATTCATAGCTACATGGCTAACCCTACCACTGTGACATTGGTGTCAGAGGTGGAGACATGGGAGACTGAGGAGCTGTCCTGGGAGGTACACAAACTCCACAACAAGCAAGTCCGAAGTAAGGCAGAAAGCCTGATGGGATCAATGGGAACTGAGTCTTGTGCCTTCCTCAAGCTACCCGATGGTGCACCCCACTTTCTTGGATGGCCACACTGCGATCAGCTACACTGGTGAACAGAGGAAATGGGGCAATCAGTTCTGGCACAGACGTCCTGAAGCTGTCCTGCTGCAACAGGAAGCACCCCGTCAACCTTACCTTACCTTACCCAGGTCCAAATAACAGCGCAGCACAATGACAGGATCTTCAGGGTGCTGGCCATCCACCTGATGATGGTGCTGTAGGCTCTTCTCAGCCTTTCCCCAGAGGAGTGGGACAACTGCACAGGCCTGTCACCATGCTCAAACAGCAGCTTGCTTGGAAACAGCTGCCAGGAAGGGTAAGTAAGAAGCTGGCAGACTGGCAATGGCAAGAGGATGAAAGTCTGCCTGCATTCATAGTCAATCTCCAGGGCTGACTGCAGCGGGGTTACCCCAAGTTCTCTCATGCAGTCCAGGAGGAGCTGACCCTGCATGCTTTTCTGTGGGTGCCCTCCCCTGGCGACTATGCCAGCACGTCTGCTTGCGGAAACAGGCCACACTAACTGAGGTGGTAGAGCAAGCAGAGGAGATCCTGGCTGTGTCATGCCACCCACCAAGGAATTGTGCTTGTGTAATGGAGTGTCCAGAAGAGGACGAGAGCAAGGTTACGTGTCATCTGCTACTATTGCAGCAGAGAATCAGGGTACATCACCCGTGACTCCTCCACCCCAGTGCCACATCCACGCTGTGCATAGCAGTTGGGAAACACCAAGCAGGTGCTGCTATGAGGGGGGAGCCCCTGTGAAGACACACTGGATGGGCCACCATGGGTTATATGTCAACTGCATAGTGGAAGACATCCCCTGCCCAGCCCTAGTAGTCATGGGGTCCATCATTACCCCGATTCGTTGGGGTGTACTACCAGGCACTGATAGCACCACACCACCAGGACAAGAGGAAACAGAGGTCTGGCTTGCCTCAGTGACGGGCATCTGCACCCCTATGACTGGGAAAAGGCAGCTACGCATCACTCGAGTGGGGTAAACAGTAGAATGTGAGGTCTGGCTGGTGGACGTTGGTAACCCCTGCATCATAGGGCTAGATGTGCTGCTCAGTCTGGGCGCTGCTGTTAAAATAAAAGGCAGCATAAGAGTGTGGTGCAACAGCCATGAGGGAGGACTGGGAAGGAGTCAGTCAGTCAGTGAGCCCCAGACTCTAGCCCCCATCTCATTGGGGACCCTAGCCCTGCCTCTTATTCTCATAATCTCAAAAATAATTGAACAAAATAACTGACAATACATGCATAAAATATAAAATAGCTGATTAATGCAGATTATTATATGCAATGGTGAACAAAATGGTTTTCTGCCTAGTTGGGGTTTTAGGAAAATTCTGTCAGATGATGTTTACCATGTGATCAAAAATTCACAAGGGGAGTACATTATATTGATATATTAATTCAAAGCCAGGGAGTACATTATATTGCCAAAAGTATTGGGACACCTGCCTTTACACACACATGATCTTTAATGAAGTTGCAGGGCTCACAGCACACCTACTTTTAAATCCCTGCACTTACCCTATGTTGCTATAAGTATTGGGATCATTGAATTCAGGTGTTCCAATCACTTCCATGGCTACAGGTGTATAAAATCAAGCACCTAGGCATGCAGACTAGGGTTATGACTACAATTTTTTTTCAAAACTTGAATTTTCCTGATGTTGCATTTGATGAACTTTTACCCATTGATCACTTTTTTGAAGTTAATTTTATTGGATCATCCCGCACCTAGCACCCCATCTGGCATTTCTTAATCATGTGTGGGTAGTCAGAGAGACTACCAATTTAAGAAGATTG
>JAODKM010000035.1:16721843-16736261 GCA_026780845.1 Petrocephalus sullivani | reverse complement strand
ACAAATCATAGTAGTACCTCATTGACTACTGAAGTACTAATCATGTTCATGATTAGTTAATGATTAACTAATGAAGTAACTAATGAAGTTCCTGCAAATAATACATGAATCGTCATCATTAATTAAGTTAATGGTTCATTAATGCATTTACTAAGCATGTATTACTGCATTATTTGTGTCCCCTCAAGTAAAGTGTTACCATGAAACTTAACGTTGGGTAACGGGTTACGTACTAATTAACCACAAACTAAATCTTAGTTACACACTGATTTCATGTTTGTTCATCATTAATGAACCATGACATATCTTTTATCTCAAGCAATTCCTATATGTGGTACTATATCTGTTATTTCTGTAAACCTCTGTAAACTACTAAGGAACTACTGAAATAAGTGATGATTAACACAAGTGAAATACTGATATCATGTTTGTTCATAATTCATGTATCATGAAGTATTCTTTATCTCAAGTACCTAGTGTACTTCTTCATGACTTGTACTTCAGTAGTAACTGAGTAACTACTAAGTATTTGTGCCCCTCAAGTAAAATGTTATTCTTAACTTGTAATGTGTGGGACTAAGACTAGGACAAGGGTCTATGGACAGTATAATAGTGCATGCTTTAAAAAATGATGAATGATCTAGATTAGTTGGACGGTTTTAGTACACTGTGTCGTAATACAAGCCAGGTGAGGATTACAGTAAGAGGTTTTCAGTAACCATTTTGGAGTGCATCTTCTTCACTGTCGAAGTACTCAGATGCTGTCAGGAAGTCATCTTCAATTGAGGACATGGAGCGGTTGGTGTCATCCTCCACACGATGGCCTACCAAGTGGCTGCAGGTCTGCCGTTCTTGGCACAACTCCAGGCCGATCAGGTACTTGTTTACCTCGAAGACCATGCTACAAGGACTGGTAGGTTGCTGTTTACCCCCATACTGGACCAAGCAGACACCCGCACATTGGTTCTGAGAAGAGATCCGACATATATAAAAATATATGACACACTAATGTAAACTCCTAAGCCTTTCTGGCACCAATACTACTAGTAATTCATTCATTTCAACATTCCATATTATTAATTTGTTATATATAATAATAATGCCATGGTCACTTCTATGTAGAAAATGAACAAATCATTTTTCTTTGTTGTTAGAGACTAAATTTGCCTGCTTCATATAATTGTTGACAATTTTATTTTGCATTGTTATATGTTCAAATAAAATTCTGAATAATTAAAATTTCAAATATGTATGCAATATTTTTCTTAACAATACATTAATATATATCTTAGCTTGACCTGTAAAAATTTGCTTCTGAGAAAGGTCTGATGGTATTGGTTAAGTTTGCTAATATGAACATATACATATACATGAGACTAAATATTATGAACTCCCCCACATGAAGCGAATAATGTTCACTATCCTGTGTCAGCTAGAACTTGTCAGATGACAGCTGTCTGCTCCCGAGATATGTGACATCCAACTGAGCTGTAAAGCTACATGTTGACTATCGATGCACTGTGTCGTGACACATTAGCGGTCATCATCAAAATTGTGCCACAGTTGCCCTTCTGTTAGTTTGTACTAAGCGTGATAGCTTTCTTAAACATTCAAGGCCTGACTGCCGAACACCCTGTCGGAGGTTCATGATTTTTCCCCCCTCAGGCCACTCTCAGGAAGTACTTACTATGAGCACCCGACAGGCCTGGCCACTTCAGAGATGCTATAACCCCGAGGTCTAGCCATAATGATTTGGCCCTTGTGAAAGTCACTCTGACCTTTATTCCTGCCCATATCTCCTGCATTCAACATGCCCACTACAAGTATCAAATGTTAGCTTACCATCCAGTATATCCTAGATATTGACAGGAGAGTAGTTTTTACTAGATAATTAACATTATTCACTTCACGTGGGGGAAACCATAATGCTGCTAATAATTAGTGCTGCAAATAATTGTACATTCACACTGATTTTACTTGTGTGAGCTATACAACAAGGTATAAATCTTTTGTAATTGCATAAAAACATTAACATGATGTTGGCCAACCCATCAATTTAACAATGAAGCTATTGAATTACATAAAATAAATAACCTAATGCAGAAAAGAAAATGTAGAGGTACTTAATATAGTGGTAATACTACTTCAAATTTATAATGCTATAGATTCCATTATCAATCCTTCAGGATTTATAAGTCTTGTAGGCATAAGACCTGCAAGTGACAACTGGTCTCTGGAAATCCAGCTTACACAATGCCCCTAGTTAAAGACACCAACTGAGAACGTCTATCCTGGTACTATAAACAGACTTAGTTTAAGTTATGGGGGATCTTAGGTGAGGTGTGCTAGTCATAAAATAGACCAAAATGTCTGCTAAAGATGAAGCTGCTTGGACAAGCACAGGTTAATTCAAGACATTAAACAGTAACAAGGATTCTAACCTCAATATTTACTATTGAACAGCATTTCTATATTCACAAGATAATACAGTGACTGGATTTCCTTCAGAAGTCTTTCATTCTTTATTGAACATATGGGACACTTACAAATTGGATTTATTGTGCAAATATTTTAGATATATTTTAGAGCGATGTTGGAGTGGACAAAATGATTAATTTCAAAATCTTGCCAAGAGATGCTATTTAGGAACACACACAACATCATCAAACGGTGTTCTTGGCTCTCACATGCTCAAAAGTGGACTCGGATGGACAGGATCTTGCAGACTCTAGTCCACTGTGGATCAGGATCTCATTCTCCTTTGGCTGGTGCATGCTCAGGGAGTCCATAAGCTTGGGCAAAGCTGGAGACACAAATGCCAGTTTCTGAAGGAAAGATGGTGACAGTCATGACTTGCATTCACAGACCATTCGTTTTCAAATGCAAAACAGCGGAGTTTCAGGCATGTCTCTAAGTATGAATTAACAAGACTATTTTTCAGATTCAGAGGCAGCCATTGTTCATCAGATTGACACAAGCCATGTAGGGGGGGAAGTCAGATACGGTATAAAGCACAAATAGTGGGTTTTTACAAATATGTATTCAGGACAAATGTTTTTTTTAATGACTTAAAATTACTTGGAAGTGAAAAAGATCAAACTGCTGGTGTTCATCATAACTGAGCGAGATGAGTATTTGTGCACTAGGTGCTTCAGCTCATGTAAGTACAGCAGTCTAATCAAAAACAATTCTGTTCAATTTATTAGTTGCAGTGTAGATTAGTAACAAATGTTATTTTAAATTATTTCCATTTCAATTATGTTTATGGTTATACATGTTCATTATAATAATTGTATATTTATAATAATAAATGTAATATTGGTTTAGGGTTTTCATAAACCCAGAGAACATTTTTATTAAGACTTTAATATTCTAAAATTAGAAGATGAATTGAAACAAAAACTGGATTAATACAAATAATTTTGCTGCCTTGACAAATACAGATTGAAGTACTGGGCTCTCTGCACTTTCCTCTCGCCATGTATGATGAACATTAGGGAAAGCCCTCAGTACCTTCAGCCAGCTGGCATCACGCTGATGCTCTTTGTGCCAGTCCAGATTTGCAAAGCAGACCTGCAGACAGAAAAACACACTTTCAGCTCTATGTTTCCTAATGCTTCTAATAGGCACCACACTTTACATATTAGGGGGTACTGCAAAGCAAGGGCGTCAGAAGCATTTTGAATGTGCATGGGATACACTGGTGGGGTGAACTAATATTTTATATTAAATGTGGGGGGGAGGTCCAAACGAATGACACGTCCCCCTCAGATTTAATGGCGGTGACACCCATGCTGTAAAGAGAGCAATCTGTGACACGTTCTGCCCTGTCTGGGAAAAGCAGAAGATTCCTGCTTGTCTCAATACATATACAATACCTCCTGAAAATGTTGAGACCCATTTTGTTATTATAGGACAGTATGTATTGATTGGTGGCAAGAAAGAATCAGTTCAATCCATACTGAAATGTCTATAACATAAAAAACATAAACATAAAAAACATTTAAAAATTTCAATACCAGTACTGGTACTGATACCTTGACTTTGATACCGGTTCCTGAAGAATACCTTTTTCGATTTCTTAAAATTCATTTTAACAACAAGTAAATTACATTACACTACAAATCTTTAGTCTTATTTTTCAGCTCCGTGGCATATTTATACACTCGGAGCAGTTTCATAACATAGAAAATATTTAACATATGTTCAGTGGTGTACAATTTGTGAATGCATATGGTTGCACAAGCAAAAAGCACACAGAGGAGTTCAGCAGAAACACAAATACTAATGAAAGAATACATTAATACTGTTATGAATTCCAGGTCCTTCACCCTCCCTAAACAGATGGCAGAGTCGCAATTGCAAAGAGTGGATTATGTCATTATATCTCATATGTTTTATTCCAAAACAGTTGAGAAATTTCTATAGAAACATGCTTACACCACTTCATATTTATCTGTTTGTTTTTATATTTCTTTAGCTATGCCTACACAGTGATCCTATTTAAAAAAATCCCAGTATGAGTCTTTTTTCCTGTCAGCACTGCACCTACCACCTCACGGTAGCTTCACACTCGGATTTCCCGTGTCAGCTAGCCCTCATGTCTCATGACAGCTGTCTGCTCCCAGGACTGGTGACGTCCAACTGAGCTGTAAGATTACATGTTTCTAGGTCATCTTCAAAACTATGTTCTGGGTTAACAAAAATTGTTATTTAAATAGGCCACCCCTCACTTCTTCGTAGGACTGTACGTCATCAACCTTATTTCTCTGTTATTGTAACTCTATTCCTTTCTTTTCAGCTTTCATTCTTATATTTATGTTTGTGTGATAAATGGATGTCAAGATGTTAGGCAGCGTGGTCACAGTCACAGTGTTGCTTATTTCAGCTGCATGCTTTGTCATGTAGCAGCAGTCTCATGTAGCAGCATTCTCAAAATGCCCACAGTGCCTCTGGCCTGCAAACATGCAACTGTTGGCATCACAACAAGCAAAACTGGTCAGAATCAGCTGTTTGAAGAAAACTGTGATTAGTTTAAAAAAAAAAACTGTTTATCACCACCTAGACATGTCAGATAATTGCTTAGTACAGGGATACACGGCACAACATAAAGTGTAAATGAAGTTTTTGAAACTCTGTTTGTGCCAGTTTTTTTTACTGGGGTTATGTCACCTAACATTGCCAGGTGCAGTCTACAGAACTAATCTATTTACCCCAGACACTGTTTTACTGAGCATGCAGTGAACTAGTAAATTAACACCTGCACGCAATAGCATTGCAGCTAACACCATATTCTAACCTCTATGAATATATACTTTTAACCAAGAGGACTCATATGAATAAATAAATATCTAAGAGCTTAAATCTCCTATGAAATTTGTTTAAATCTCTGGCTCTTTTGGGTCATTTAAGTGTTGTTCTCATTCATAAGAAAACTCCTTAAGAACTTGTCTCAGTTTCCACTCAGGCCCATATGTGCAAATGGTGTGAATAACTGAAAACTCCAGGGAGTTCCTACTTCAATATTAAGATATTTTGTTCACATCTTATAGTTAAAAAGAAAATTATATTACACAAAAAGGCAAGAGAAATGCCCACAAAGCTGAAGCATGAAGTCTGGTCTGGGACAGCATATGTAATGTTCATGTATGAAGTCTGAACTGGGACAGCACATTATAATGTTCATGTATAAAGTCTGGCCTGGGACAGCACAAGTAATATTTATGTACAAAGTCTGGCCAGGGACAGTACAATGTAAGGTTCATGTGTAAAGTCTGGCCTGTAACAGCACATTTTTAAAGTCCAGCCAGGGACCACACATGTAATATTCATGTATAAAGCCTGGCCAGGGACAGGATGTTAGTAAATATATCCCCACTCTTGAAGCAAAATCACAATTTTTAGGATTGTCTTATGGTTATTTCTAGGCCAGCAAAGGTTATTAAAAAATTATGCACTTATCGATGTGATAACTGATGACTGGAGACACTGGTACCATGAGGTTCCCCGTTTATATTACACAACAATGCAAATAGAAGAGGCCAATGGTCCTGAAGCATTAGTGCATATGATTAAAATTAAAGCTGCTGTGATTAGTTGATGTAATCGATGACCTCGATGCTGAAAATATGTTGACATTAATATTTTAAATTCATGCATAATTTTTTTAATTAGACCTATTTTAATGAAATTACCTTTTTCATTTCAACACTTCAATTCATTATAACAAATGTTTTCCTTCAATATCACTATGTAATTATGGGTGTAGTTCAAATTATCACGAAACAACAGGTGGTTTATACACTGCAAAGTTTGAAAAATATACCACAATGTCACAAGTGCTGTGCACAAACACCTGAAGAGAAAACAGACACGTGCTATTCTGGATGACAGACTGCCAAAGTAGGCAAAACAACCGGAAAAGTTTATCAAATTATCATAAGTATGAAAAGCTTTTTAATATATTTTGTACTTGTAGCTGCTAAACTCATTATTAAAGCCATTAATTTGTCTGCCTGCTACAGTAGAATTTTCATTGAATGAGTGTTTAAAAAATCTGGCTAAAATCTATGTATATTGATGGTGTCAGTGTGTGTTAATGTGTGTTCCACTGTATACCAAAACAGTAGCATGTGGCATGCTCTGCTAACTGAATTTAATAAGGAAATGCTGAATTTATACAGACTGCTATCGTTTGGGCACCACAATATAACTGTATAGTGCCAAAAATCTGGTGTCAATTATCTAAAGCCCTGCAATACAATATTTTGTTGTCAAAATAAAATTACATTAAATCAAATGGCCAATTAGATTTTCTGGGGGAAACTTAATCATTTAGATTAATCAACCAATCAATAAAATACCTGATAAATTAATTGACAGAAATTTTTCATAAGCTGAGTTATACCCTCGTTCACATATTGTGAAGTAATCCTGACTCATACATCTAAACACATCAGGTCAAGAAGCAATATGCATAAAAGCATTTCACTTCTGACCCCTACATTCAGGATAAAAACCTATCCCACAAATCCTAATCATTTTCATCTACGGTCACAAAGAAACAGCCATAGTCTGAGGAACTTACAGATGGATTTCTGCATGATACGCCTAAGTAGGATGGGGGTTGCTGAAAGGACAGCATTGTATTCCCAGGGCAGCCCCGTCACCTGCTTCCCCTATCTAATCCTTACTCCTCACACACTCACCAACCTGTACAATTTCTAGAAGTACTGGATGGACCAACTGGAAATATAAAAGCCAGTAAATGAGTATTTATTCTGAATGCTATGAGTCCTAGTTGTGACATGTAACTCTGACACCTTCATTTATTGCACTTACACTTACAGAATCGTTTCCCACCAATAAAGTGGCTACCTGTATGTCTTAATGTCTATGTCTTAAAGCATAATTTATATTATTCATATTATTAATGTTCTATTTATTTCTAATTTGCACTATGACCAACAAATTTCCATGACATAAAAGTAAGAACTGTAGCAGTAATTAGATTCACCAGATCTGTGCCTGCTCTTTCATGTGTCACCACTAACATGGCGTACCAGTTGTGGGTCTAGCGTGTGTTGTACCCTGGACCCATGTTGCCCATACCTAAATATGCCAGGGTAGAGTACGGCTCTGTGATTAAATTCCGCCACATTAAATTTCATTGAATATTATTATATTACAGTATAATGAGAATATTATTAAAAATCTACCTTACACACTCTCACTACCTCTCCAAAAACCTGACAAAATTAAATTCCCCTATGATCAATTTTGCCAAGTTTGAGAATCACTGACCTGTACAATGTTCCTGAGCAGTTTGCAAAAAGATCCACGGAATACATTTAGATGGCAGATGTCTGTGTTCACAAGATGGCGGCTGCAGAATCTGTTTTCGCCCTTGGCTGCCCTCTGTCATGCAGTTCCAATTTAGGGTTGATTTGGGGTCTATCATGGGGAAGATTTTCAATTGTAAATTTTCATCCTATAATGTTTTTGTGAAGTGGTAATATGATCCTTCAATGACCAGATAGTGTGAATAGAGTAAAAATAACGAATAGAGTCATCCAGTTCACAAGGTTAACCCTGTTATCAACTCATCCTTCACTTTGCTGTCACTAACTTCCTCTGCTTCAGTTTTAGTGTGATTTGTCTCAAAATGTCATGATATTCACCCATACAATGTGCCTGCAAAGTTAGGAAAAGATCAGACAGACAATTTTTGAGTTATTATGCTGACAAAATCACGTGTCTGAGATGACCTTCTCTTTGCTATCATTAAGCAGTGCTGCTTCAATTTTGGTTGATCAGGTCCAGATCTTCACCTGTAAAACATGCCTTCAAAGACTGAAAAAGATCTGTCAAATACTTCTTGAGTTATCGCACTAACGGGATCATATGTTTGTAACTACCCTTTTTTTGTTATCACTATGCAGCGCTGCTTCAATTTTGGGGCAATCTCTCTGAATTTTTTTTTTTTTCGTGAATCAGTAATAAGATACACCAAATACTTCTTGACTAATCACATTCACTTAGTCAAATGTCATATGCTTTCGCCCTTCCTTTGCTGCCACTGAGCTGTGTTGCTTCAATTGCAACCCATCTCAAAATTTAGTCAGTTCCAGTTCATCAGTCTTACAATGCCTCTGAAAATTAAAAAAAAACCATCAAATAGTTTTTGAGTTATCTTTTTTATCTTCTTCAAAACTGCCCATTTATATGTAACTGGCACTGCTTCAAATTTGGGATGACCTGTCTCAAAATTACATCACTTCTAGTTAGTTACCCACTTATCATTTGTGAATTATTGTCACAACAAGCAAAGCATATGCAGTGGCTGACCAGTCCCAAAGCCATACGTATTTGCCACTGTCCAGGGAATGCAATACTAGAGATACACCTGTAGCACTCTTTCATGTAAGTTTTCAACCAGACTGGACCCCTATTACTAATGTAAGGCATTTACACAGGGTAATAGCACTTGTCACCCGTTAGCTAAGATTGAAAAGCAAATCCATTCATACCGGAGGCATCGTAGCAGGATTAGAGGATGTAAATATGCAAATTCTATTATACTGTTACACTCTTGCCCACAACATATCGTTAATGACTAGTGATATGACAAAAAATCTCAGAGTCAAAACCGCAGGTTCTTGCTCACAGAGCTTAAACCTATTGTCCATAATTCTAGTGACTAAAGCTCTCAGCTCAGATACCACAGGCAGTTAGGACCTTACATTTAAAAATCACAGGGAGTCACAATCTTAAACCAAACAGCAACAAGACAGAGGATAGTGAGATCATTACTGTTCAATTCCAATCTGTACTCAAATACTTCGGTATCGTTCTCCAGCTCTCAGCAACACTGTTCTTTTTAAGATTTAAAAAATGTAAAGCGCTAAATTAAAATATAATGTAATAAGTAACAAGGTGAAATAGTGAATGATAATGTCAGCTCTAATCTGCATCAGTTTTCTGTAGCTGCCGTTGTCTTTATCCTTTCTATTGTGTCTTTAATCCTCTGTGCTGTCCAATTTTCTCTGAGTAATTGCAAAAAAAATTAAGTATAGTGTGGCTGCTATAACCTTGGAAAGTTGTACTTAGACCATGCTTAAAACCATCTGCTAGAGAAATAAATTTTTAATTTATTTTATGGAATGCATTATGCACATATGTTAGAAAGCAAGTTCAATTGTGAGGAAGCTTACACTTTGATTGCTCTGTCCCAACTGCCACTTTCTAGACTCATAAATGATGAAAAGGCACTCTCAAGCTGCAATGTATCATGTAGTCACCAACATGACTGCGGTGACAGGTATGGATATATCAGATATAAGTTGTATTTTCCATTTTAGATCCTCTCTTACAGGGTGTCCAATCATCTAAAAATGACATATGCAGAATTGCATCAGCTTCTTTGAATAATATTTTCAACTAACAATCCCTGTGATTGAAGACCAAAGGCAAAAATTAGAAGCAAAGAGAAAAGGCTGAAGAGGAATGAATCAACATTAGCCACAGACATTTCCAGCAGATGGAGTTCACAGAAATCAAACAGACTACATTTTCAGTGCCAGGCTGTGGATCTACTAAATTCAAACAGGAAATATGTGCCTTGTAGCAGATTGTGGAACACATGACTACTTATGTGTAACCTCAGTGAAGAAGAAAAGGTCATATGACTTCCAAGAAATTGCTTGGACAATATAAACTAAATTGTCAAAAGTATTGTGATGCCTGCCTTTACACACACATGAACTTTAATGACATTCCATTCTTAATGCATAGGTTTTAATATGGAGTTACATCTATAACAGCTTCACCTCTTCTGGGAAGGCTTTCCACAAAGTTTAGTATTGTGTTTATGGGAATTTTTGACCATTATTTCAGGACAGCATTTGTGAGGTCAGGCACTGATGTTAGAACATAAGAACATAAGAAATTTACAAACGAGAGGAGGTCATTCGGCCCATCAAGCTTGTTTGGGGAGCCTTCAAATAGTAGCTGAGAGATGTTAAAATCTTGTTTAGCTCTGCTTTAAAGGAACCCAAGGATTTAGCTTGCACTACGCGAACAGGAAGACTATTCCATACTCTAACTACACGCTGTGTAAAGAAGTTTTTCTCAACTTCATGTTGGATGAGAAGGCCTGGCTTGCAGTCTCCACTGTAATTCATCCCAAAGGTGTTCTATCGGGTTGAGGTCAGAGCTCTGTGCAGGCCAGTCAAGTTCCTCCACACCAAACTCGCTCGTCCATGTCTTTATAGACCTTGCTTTGTGCACTCGTGTGCAGTCACGTTGGAACAGGAAGGGGCCATCCCCAAACTTTTCTCACAAAGTTGGGAGCATGAAATTGTCCAAAATGACTTTGTATGCTGAAGCATTAAAAGTTCCTTTCATTGGAACTAGGGGGTCAAGCCCAGCCTCTGAATAACAGCCCCACACCATAATGCCCCCTCTACCAAACTCGACACTTGGCACAATGCAGACAGGCAAGTACCGTTCTACTGGCAACCACCAAACCCAGACTCATCCACTGGATTGCCAGACCTTGGATGAGAAGGCCAGGCCACAGTCACAGTTCCTAGTTACTCGTTTAGTCCCTGGCAGCGCTTTTATTTGTAAACCCTGAAGTACCAAAATGTTCATAAAATCCATGATGAGATCATACACAAAAATCAGTTTTTAGCAATGATAACCTACTATCCCCCTGGAGTCTAAGACCTCTCAGCCAGTTTTGTCTGACATTGATTGTGACTGACTACTTGATATTTTAAAATATTTCACGTCTAAAAAACATTTATCCCAAAGTGCTACATATGCTTTCATTCAGCACAAACCCAGCACCAATAATGAGACCATTTATAACAGGGTTAGGGAACCTGATCCATGGAGAGCCGGTGTGGGTGCGGGCTTTTGGAATGACTTCTGAATCAGCCAATAAGACTGAGTCCCCAGGACAGGAGCTGACAACCAATGCTTTATTATTAGCTGATTGAGAGGTCATCCCAAAAACCCGCACCCACACCGGCTCTCCATGGATCAGGTTCCCTACTCCTGATTTATAACTTCAATCTATTTCAAATAAACTTTAAACATACACTTTTCGAATATTTCAGTGGTGCTGAGAAAAAAAAACACGCACCCATTATAAACATTTCTAGGCAAGACTTTTGAGCTATAAATAGGGGATGACTACAAATTTCACGTGGTTTGATAACTAAATTGAATTTTTAACTAGAATTTTGGAGTGACACTAAGTCAGGGACCTACACAATAAATACTGATGAGAGGTGTCAACACACTTGTAATAGTTTGCATACTGTCAATGGTCCATCAGTCTGAAATGTTTTTGTCACTGCCCCCCACACCCATTAGTGTGAATTTTATGGATGGATGGATGGATGGAGATACTTTATTTATCCAGAAGGAGTGCATCAGTATTGGCACACCAGTTCAGTTTATTGTCAAGGTGTACCCCCAGGTACTCATATGTACTGACAGTCTCCACATTCACCCCGTCAATGGTGACAGATGGCAATGGAGGGGCACACCTCCTGAATTCTACTACCATTTCCTTCATTTTGGTGACGTTCAGCTGCAACTGGTTGGTTCTACACCATCCCACAAAGTCCTCCACAAGGCTCCTATACTCAGCCTCCTGTCCATCCTTGATACAGCCCACAATTGCAGTGTCATCAGAGAACTTCTGCATATGGCACGACTCAGAGTTGTACTTGAAGTCCATGGTGTACAAGGTGAACAGTACAGGAAAAAGAACAGTTCCCTGTAACGCCCCAGTGCTGCTGACCACAGCCCCAGATGTGAAATTATAACATGCAATGGGTTAAATGTTGATGAATAAAAAGTGCAATCATATTATATTATTAAAATAATACAAGACACTGAGGGAATAATAGAACAATCAATTTATCAATCCTGATCAGGATTTCAAGCTTCAAAACAGTTTCTATCTGGTTGAAGGCAAAGGTACACATCACATGCTTTGCACTTCCTAGGGGTTTTTGTATACATATAATTGTATAATGATTCACAAAATGTATTTATATTTTACAGCTGAAATGGGACACATTTCTCAAAAACTCCCATTAGTTGAAACAATTCAGTTGCATGGTTCCAAGTGTAATTGCAACTATGCTTTTGGGAAAAGTACCCCTCCCTGTTTTTAGTGCTTAATTTCGCGTTGCAACTTCACTCATTCCATTTTTGAACGAACAGAGTAACACATAAGTTGCATCATTTATGTGAATTACATGAGTGCTCTTTGTGCAAAAGTTAACATTTTACATAATGTATCTTATTTTCAACAAATACATCAATTTAAAGCTATTAAGTGTATTTTGAGAAACATAAGTTAAATAAAACATTTTTTGTAATCTTATGACAAAAAAAGTCTCATAAAGGTAATGAAAATGCTACAAGAACAACCTAGTTACCAATAGTTTGCATATATTTATAAAAACAAGCTTATATAGTAGCAATAAGAATTAGAAAACAATTGACATTTGTAATTTACAAAATTACTGCTTATCTTGAATTTGCAGTTATCCATGAATTCGACAATGTATTTTTATTTAAAGTAAGGTTTATTTATAAAGCGCTTTTCTCAGACTTGTAGTCACAAAGCGCTGTACAAAAATATAAAATACCTCCCTTATCCGGGCAGAATGGGACCAAGGGGTGCCCGTAAGTAAGAAATGCCCGTAACTTACTTACTTAGAACATGAACATTGTGTACACTGTACACATACAAACTACATGCTATTTATGAGGTGCAAGGCTTATAATAGGATGTTATTTCAGTCTGAGCTATTGAATCATCCCGTTTTATTCTTTTTTTTTTTGTCCGAAGTGAAAAGCCGACCGCAAGCCGTCTCAGGAGTTCTGCTCACTTATTGATTATTGTTGTTGTTTTGCTTTTCCCAGGTGGATATTACTGTGTATGATTTGTTTGGTTTATTGGAATTCTCATTTTCGCTTTGCCCCTGTCTGTACTTTCGCTTTGTTCACTTGCTATTTGGTTCCGAGCTCTCGCCCGGTTTTTGGTTACCGTCTTCGCGCGCCCCTCGGACTTCGACGCTTTGATCTCCGTGTATGTGTCAAGGCGCTTTCAGACCGAACGCGGCATGCGCTGCGCTGCCAAACCCATTGTTTCCTATGGCGTGCGCGGCGCAGGAAGCGCTTTGCGCTACGCGGACCCAAGCGCAAGCGCAGCGATAGCGCAGCGCAGGAGCGGCACCGCGCCGCCCGGGGAGCTTGTGTGCGCACCGCGGGCAAAGTTCAACACTGACCGCGGCGCGCTGCGCGCGACCAATAGAAACAATGCATCGAACCGGGCACAGAAATCAAAATGTAGGATAAACTTGTATTGCCCTTTCTCTATTGGTAAAAGATAAACTTATGCTGTCCATATTATATAATATTACTGTTGGAACAGGCATGACAGCGGAATGACAGGAGAGCGTTTCGCAAACCACGCCTCTCTTTTTGCGCTGCATTCGGTCTGAAAAAGGTGCTACGTTCACACTGCGAGCGGCGAGAGCGTCAAAGCGACCGGAAGTCATTCATTCTCTATGGGAGGGCGCGGCGCAGGGCGTCGCGATCTGGGCGGCGGGAGCATCAGACAGAAGTTCAATCCCAGTCAACTTTATGGTAATGAGCTATGACGCGGATGGGCGCCAACCAATGGGAATGTAGCGATGCTCCGCTAAAGAGAGCTCCGCAGAACATAAGCGCGTAAACTTTTGTTCCGACCCAACAGTTCCCACGCAAAATATAGGAGAAAGTGTATGGAATGCCAACGGGGTATCCACGAGTTTCTGTAAGAGCGTACGTAGGCTGCCATGACAGACCACTACTTCCGCAGTCCGGTTTTATACTTCCGGTTACTCA
>JAODKM010000035.1:16661708-16676632 GCA_026780845.1 Petrocephalus sullivani | reverse complement strand
GAACCTAAGGATTCAGCTTGCACTATGTTATCAGGAAGACTATTCCATACTCTAAGTACCCGCTGTGTAAAGAAGTGATTATAGACCTGGATCATGTCCTCTCTCAGTCATGATTGTGTGCGATCCAGGAGCGCTAACCCGCTCGGGTGAGCGGTTCCGAACCGGCTCTATGATTCCGGCTGTAGGGGGAACTGATTCACTCATGGCTGTGTGCGATCTGGGTGCGTATGAAATTTTAGCAGCTATGCTTGCTACTATGGCTGTACTGATCTAGTAATGAGTTTGAAATTATTATAAGCCGTATGTATGTGATGGGGTTTATAGTTTAGTTATGGTGTAGTTAAGACTCGATGGATTTGGGTTAATTCTGTTCATTATTTACTTAATATCGTGTAAATTACTACAGAAAAGCGACATAAAGTCGAATTTGACGTATGCCGAAATGACATGTACTGGGGTACGTACTGTACAAGCCTGGCAACCACTGGAAGTGCACTTAATAATGCACTTTGGCTCCCCGCTCGTGCTTTCCTGTTCCGTGCGCGGCAGCAATTATTACATATACAGTGGGGCCACAGACTTTTTTGTACATGTAACTCATATTTACTTTATATTTTATACTGTTATGCAAGAAAGCTTACAGTAAAGGAAATAGGTAACATTTATGTGTGTCCTGGGATGCGTTGTGATGTGTTGAGCTGCAGAAGAAGTACTGACACCATACTAAATTGTGCTTTAGTTTAACATGGTCAGGAAATACAAAATTTCTATACTATTTACTTTCATTGTGCAGTTTGCTATTTAAAGTTTTTAAATATTTTATTTAATGAAATCTATCCTTTTGGTGGCATGGTCACACAGTGGTAAGTCCACTAGACTAAGTCCACGTATGCGGATTTTGCAAGTTCTCCGCATGTCATCATGGGGTTTTCTCCAGGTACTCTGGATTCCCCCCACAGTCCAAAATCACACTGTGGTTAATTGGACTTGCAAAATTGTCTGTTTGTGTAAATGGTGTGTATGCCCTGCGATGGGTTGGTGCCCCATCTTGGATAATTCCCTGCCTTGCACCCATAGCTTCTGGGATAGGCTAATAGGATAAGCAGATACAGATAAGATACAGAAAATGGATGGATTAACCTTTGGTTATTTGTTAAATAATAAGTGACTCCAAAGCCAGAAATTTGAGTGAAGGGCATAAATACTAGGGGTTGTACAGTAGTAAATTTATGTGCAAAAATCTTTGTAATAATTAATAATATGACTCCCAATCCAACTTGATATTATTGTACTATACCTAGAACTTGTTTAAATGTATTCTAATTCTGATACAAAACTTCATTATAGGGTGGAAATTAAGCATTATTGTCATCTAAATTGTAATACTGTGCTTGTTAATAACCAATATGTGCATACGTCTCTGAACCCATATCTTTCTAACAAATAATATGTCTCAAATTCCAAATTTATTCTTCTGTACTTTAATGGACATATTTACATATCAGCATCTGTTTAATGAATGTCATTTTAATGAGTAGACTCTCAAACTATCAAACTCATGTTTGGAATGATTGGTTAAACATGGTTTATTGCTCTTTAAGAAATAGTAAGACACACATACACTCAGTTACAATTTTCTTAGGTACATCTGTTCAATTGCTCGTTGAGGCAAATATTAATCAGCAAATCATATGTCAGTAGCACAATGTATGAAGTAATTCAGATACAGGTCAGAAGCTTAAGGTAATGTTCACATCAAACACCAGTATGGGGAGGAAATGTGATTTAAGTCACTTTGAACATGGCATAGTTATTGGTGCCAGAATGGGTGGTAAGAGTATTTCAGAAACTGCTGATCTGGGATTTTCACGCACAACCTTGTAGCAGAGATCAGAGAAAAATGGCCAGACTGGTTTAAGCTGATGGTTAGGCAACACTCAAATTCTCAAATAACTCAAATACCTTTGTTGTAACAAGTAGTAATGCAGAAGAGCATCTCTGAATGCACAATGCATTGAACCTTGAAGAAGATGGCACGAGATCACCAAAATTGGACAATGGAAGATTGGAAAAATGTTGCCTGGTCAGATGAGTCTCAATTTCTGCAACAACATTTAGATGGTAGGGTCTATGAAGTAAAATGTTACCAGTTTCTGAAACCACCACTTATTTGTTTGTTCGTTTGTTTGTTTGTTTATTTATTTATTTTTGCTCTTAATATGTGGCGCTGCTTCATCTTTGGGGCGATCCATCTCAAAATTTTTACCAGTTTTCATTCTTCATCCATACAAGGCCTGTGCAACATTTGGAAAAGACTCATCTAACGGTTTTTAAGTTATCACCCTACATACCACAGCTTCTGTGGCAGTGGTGCAGACTAATGCTGAAATCAAATGTAGTACAGTTAATACAGAAAAGGCATTTTATACAGTTACCATTTTCAGAAAACTGGACATGGCTCCACCTTTTCAAAAACTTTAAATGCTAAGATACAATAAAATTTGTACAAGGAAAATGACAAAATACACTTGATTAAGCAGAAAATGTATTATATGAGATTAGCAGACTCAGGAAAATGCATTCATTGTACAGCAAACACATCAGAAAACTGTTTTCATACCATCTGGCTATCCCACCCACTCAACCTTTCTAGAAAGCGGTCATTGAACATTTTCCAAACTTGCAGTATCCCACTATAAATGCTTAGTGACCTTACAGCAATTAATATTTCACCACAAAATACAAGGCCTTTACTACTGAAGACTGTTTTCAAGACTACAATGCATTACAATAAGGATTACACATTGGTCAAACCTTCACATAGAATACATATCAATTGAAAGACCAACTGCCATTATCGTAAACTATATTGCAACATTTGAAGAAATTTTAACCATTTTCAAAAATCTCGCAGCTGCCAAAAATAAGTTTTTTTTTAAAACAAGTTCTTTTCACAGTGATGCAGCAGCTCTGCTTTATACAGCAAATCATAAACATACTCATATATGTGAGAAGATATCAACACACAGCATTCCTCAGTTCCCTAAAATCCGATAGTGTATCATACTACTACTACTACTACTACTACTAATAATAATAATAATTATTATAATTATTATTATTATTAATAATAATAATAATGATAATAAGTAAAACTATTATGCTTAACTGAAAAAGGCCAAGAGGGACGATGCGCAGCAACGAGATTATGGAATAACCAGAAATGAGACAGAATGCACATAATGTAAAATGGTAAATAAATGATAAACAATGATTAGAAATCAAAATAAATACCAAAGTTCACTTTGTTACATAAACCCTAAGGAGACTTTTGGTTCACAAAATAAGTGTCAACTGTAGGGTTGTCATCTGTCACCTGTTTTCCCGGGATTGTCCATTTTTTAAGCACATGTCCCTGAAAATTAATATTCTTTCCTGGGACACGAATTGTCACGTTTTTTGGGGGAAAATGTATATGTGATTCATATTTTCAAATACATCCTTACTTGGTTTCCTTCTACTGCTATTTCTTCCTGGTTATGTTTATACATCCAATTCTGTGTCCGTAAAAATTTGACAAAATGTAATAAATTTTCACTTCATTATGTAAGAACTTCCACATTTTGGAATAATTTGTAGCATGTTGTAATAAAAGGTTTATTACAAAATGTGGGAGTTCTTACATAATGAAGTGAACATTTATTACATTTTGTCAAGTTATTACATAATGCATATGGGGATGTTGGTGGCCTAGTGGTATGAGGCTTGGGTTATGGATCAAGAGGTCTCCACTTCCAAACTGTCTAACATCACCAGTGGGTCCCTGAGCTAGACCCTTAACCCTAACCTAACCTTAGTATGGGTGTGTGACGGGGTGGAATTAATGCGTGTGAAATAGTGTAATTGTAGCTGAACAAACATATTAAAAATTCAACATTCATTAAATTTTTTAGCTTTTATTTTAATATTTTGTACTTTTTTATAAATTAGCATTGCTACTGATTATTGTAAATCTCTAAAATGTATGGTAAGTCTAGTGAATTAACCCAGTAGTTTCAAATGAAGAAGCTGATAAAATTAAATAGATGTCTTCTGATAACTAGAGTTCCCTCAAGAAAGTCTTGGGGTGGTTGCTTAATCCAGTAAAAATATTGAAAATGTATTTATTCATTAACAAAAATCTGTACTCTATTCATTTGTTTGCAGCCAAATTCCTTAGAAACAGCCAGTAGTTTTAAGTAAAACATTCTTATGTTCTTATTCCTTTCAAGTAGTAATAAATTGAATCACAAATTATAATTTTAAAAGTGCTGTTCTGAGTTAAAAAGTTAATTGACAGGCCTCACTGCATGCTTTTTGATTAGTGAGTCTCTCTTCTAGGTAACATCACTAATCGAATGACATGGTGGAAAATACCAACCAGGAAATTTTTAAGAACCTCCTCCTGCAATGCCGACACCATCCCAAGGACTGGGCACAACATCTCCCATGGCCCAACTATGCTCGGAATGCTAGAATTAATCCCGTGACTCAATTAACTCTTTTTCAGTGTGTGCAAGGATTTCAACCACCCTTGTTCCCATGGGATTCGCCTGCCTGCAATGTCCCAGTGGTCGAGGATTGGTGTCACCCCAGTCGAAGCATCTGGACCCAAGCTCAGCGACTACAGGAGATGCATTCCGAAAAAAAAAAGTGGATGCAAACCATTGTCACCCAGCAGCTCCTGCCTACCGCACTGGATAACAGTACGACTGTCTACTCACAATTTGCATCGGCCGACCTGCCATAAGCTGTCTCCCCGATTCATCGGTCTGTTCAAAGTGGTCAGTCAAGTAAGTCCTGAGTCCCACTGCCTTCAGTTACCAAGGGTTTACCATGCATCATCAACATTTCATGAGTCTCTACTGAAGCCCATTATATACAGTGCTATCCATCCTCGTGTGGATGCTACAGTCCCGCCTCCTCCAGTCTTGGAAGTAGTCAAGAAGATCTATGTGATTCATGTCCTCCTTGACTCCCGATGGTGTAGGGGACAACTTCAGTAGTTGCTGGACTGGGAGGGCTATGACCCTGAGGAGCGCTCCTGGGTCCCCGCAGCTGACTCCTTAACCCACCTTTCATTGGGACCACCCCTCAAAGCCCACTCCCTGTTCCCAAAGCTAGCCCTATTGTCTTACTTGGATTCCTGGAGGTAGCTGTCAAAGGTTAGGTCCTGTCATGCTCAACAGGGCAGGGCAATCCAATTAGATGATGATCGAGGGTTACCCTTAATTCACCATATATATAAACCTAGCGTGGTTGCACGTCCAGTCTGAAGTATTGTTGCCCTAGACGCGCATTACCAAGCAATCTCGTCACCCTATCTCATATTGCTCCTTGTCTGCTCCCGTCCTGCCTGCTCCAATCTCACCACTTCACAAGCCAGGCTGCCTTTGTTCTGCCTGCCTGTCTATTCTGCCCTGCATCCTGTGCCCTATGCTGTCCTTGAACTTGACATCACCAGGGCTCTGTATATACAATTAGTTTATCTTTTACGGTTCCTACTGTTATGTTACGGAAAATATTGGTCATATAAATAAATAGGACATAATTATTTAAACATATAAAAAATATAAATAATAAAAACGACATTTTCAACCATGGACATTAAAACATACACCAAGGAATACAAGTAACCATTTAATTTATTATGAAAGATTCTGAAAATTTTCATATTTGTTGAATGTGTAATAAATACATAAGTGTACCTTGATACCTTCATGCCAAAGCAAGGACTCAGACCATTTAAGCAAAAACACATATATTAACTTTAATATTTCCATCCATCCATCCAGTTCTTCAACTTAATTTTAGCTGTCATTTGATTAAGCAAGGTCTTTTAGGTGATAGAATTCAGTGGGGAGACCCATGCAAACTCAGTGGAGCAAGGCTAGACTGTGCCTCCCATAGGACACCTAACATTAGAACCTTTTCCTGATTTACTGCCATTAGGTGTTTTAAAGTAATTTTCTGACTCCCTCACTATGCTCATGAAAGTCACTGCCATACAGTTGGAATGGAGTGCAGATTTTGGAACCATATTTCTTTGCAGAACCCTGAAATCCTGTTTGTTTCCTTGGCAAAATGATTTCAATAAAATATGGCTTTAGCTCAAGATTTTAGCTCAGTTCATTAGCTATACAAACATTGGGATGAGGGCTTGCAGTGCACAAACACCGAATGCCTGAGATTGTGGCACATGTGTGTGTTTGAAACAATGAAACAACCAAAGTTTACAAAATTGGTTGTACAAAAAGTGGTGTACAAAATTTGCAAACAAAAACTAAAAATAAACCAGACAAAGCAGCACAATGATAATGCCAGAAAAAACACTCCATCGGAGCTATAAAGCAGAGCTACAAACAACAGACAATAAATATGTAGTTAATCTGGAGTGAAAGTCAGTCTGAACAAATAGGTTTTTAGTTGAGATTTCAAAACAGTGATGAGAGAGGTCTGACGTAAAACGAGTAGTTCCAAAGATTACAGTATGTGCATATACTGAAAAGGCGCTGTCACCCTTCAGCTTTAGCATGGTGACACTAACTCCATAATCACCCTTCATATGTTGTGCACAGCATAGCAATACAAAAATGTATTTTGTCAAATCCACAACCCTCCTGTACTCCTAATAAAGAGTGACATATGTAATGAGGAGCTAAAGCAATACAGCTTTCAGTGGATGATGGTTATCTTTCTTACCCATATACAAAACAACTGATATTAACTCTGTGGTTCAAAATTTCCCTGTATATCTCTATTTTGGCACACGCCCATAAATCACATATCACAGCTTGAGCTTGCACTTGCATTGCACATTTTATTGTGTCATCCATTAAAAAGGAATGTCATTAAGCTAACACCTACTGAAAAACATTATTATAACTGTGACATTACCTTTAACCCTTCCCAAATGCATTTTTCTTGAGGGGTTTCTATAAAAAGACTCGCTTGAATTTATTTATGTCAAAGAAAATGCCACAGGGAAGCATGACCTTCATACAGCATATTCTTTATTGGGAAATGGTTTGTAATTACGAAACATTCAACCAGAAATATTCATATTTTAAAGGACGAATACAGAAATAGCTGGAGCTGACATGAGAAAAGGCACCTGACTGAAACATGAATGATGCAACCACAAAGATGCATGGTGTTTTATTTCAGTGCTAATTGTGGCCAGTCATGTGCCACTACTTAGGAGTACTGCAATCACTCAAGGAATCAAAGTAGACTGCTTGTGCTCCAGAGTGAACCTTGAAAACAGAAGGGAGCCTATTCATCAATTTGCAAATGGTCTTAATCTTCATTAGTTTGCTTTCCATCTCAATCAGTACCTCTTCATCCCTTTTAACCTTGTTTTCCCAAGCTAGGTGCTTCACGCAACCCTTCAAAGACAGACATCCCTTCAGTGCTCTGCATACCTGGCTGTCTGCCTCTTGGTATAGTTTGCTATAAACCTGCACTGCACCTGGCTGGACATGGAGTCAGACTATTTAGGCACTGCCTGGATTCTTTACCATTGCTCTGGTTACTCTGCTAATGTTAGTTAGTTATTGGCATTTAGTACACTCCTCTCTTGATTCTAGTTCATAAGTATAGTGATGGATGCCAGATGGCCAGCAAATTAATATCGTAGGTTCTCCGTTTGTAAAAACCGCAAAAAGGAATCCTCATGCAGAGGATGTTTTCAGAGGTTTGAATTAAGGGTTTGTGATGCACCCATACTGACTGAATTGGGACTCAATGCTCACCAGGACTGAACTTATTGTGTTTCTTTGCTGAAGGTGACTCTGAGTCCCTCAGAGGAAAACACAGACTCTTATATTTAAGTTTATTTGAAGCTGCTGCTCAGAAGGAGTGCAATAGGGAGACCTGGGGCAGAGAAATAGATAAACCCATTTATGTGGGGTTTTGTTGGGCTGGAAGCCTGTGACCTCTCCTTTCAATTAATGATACTGAATATTAAATACCGCTCTATTAATTGGATTGCTTCCCCCCAAATTATTAATAAGTACTACATTTTTAATGAATTCTCATTTGCAGAACATTTGTAACGGCATCTGTAGGAATCTTTCTATTGTGTGTCATACTTTGGGTTCCCTCCAGTATGTGTTTGTCTGAGTATTGTCTGGGTATATGAGCAGACTTGTCATTATGCACATGGGGTAAGTGAATGTATGTTTTTCAGCATGTGCAGTCCTTTATGTTCAAGTGATGGATGATTCTGTTTTTGATGTATTTGACCTTCAGGTGGTTTATCTCCAGAAAATTCTGGACTAATTTTGATCTGTCAATATGGTGAGTGCTTGTTTGATCTATTGTGCCACTTATCTTACTAATTAAATGCTATTGATTCAGAGGTATCTTTATTTGTGGCTTTTTTATTTTTTTCTAGCAACAGTAATATCTTGGTCCTTTCACAAAAAATATATCAACATTACCTAGCGCTTTAGAGATAGTGGCACCTGTGATACTGTGTGCGCAACAGTTTAAAGAAAGGTCGGAAACATTTTACATAAGGGTGCACTTTGTAAGGCTACATGGCACCAACATAAGCCCTTCATGACAGCCGACATAATTTATCAAAAGCATTTATAAAGGTTCATTCTGCTGACACTGGCAACCCCTGTGTCAAGATGACATATCATCTGTCGACTGTCACAGGTTTATGCTGACATAAAGGTGTGTTATGGCACATTTTTTCCATTAAAGTAACAAAAGGTTATAAGAGTAATGTAAAGTGACAGAATTTGTCATAAAACAGAAGGCGAATACTTTTAAAAATAAGTTTACACATGACCACAATGAACAGCAGTTGAATCTCAATGTCACAAAAGCATGAGTCTATCTATCTATATTGATGTTAAAATCTAAAAAATAATTCTAGCTATGACTTTATATAACTGAAATTCAGATCTGCTTTATAACCAATAAAATCATAAATGTTCATTTTCCATAAAATTATATATCAATTTGACATGGGAGTTCCCAATGTCAGCATTTATTGCAGCTACAGAAGTTGGAATGGACCTTTATAAATGCTTTTGACAAGTTATGTCAGCTGTCATGAAGGGCTTATATTAGTGTCATGTAGCCTTATAAAGAGCTCCCTTTAGTAAAGTGCACCCTTAAGTAAAGTGTCTGAAAATGTGATCACAAGAATTATGTGTGTCAAGTATCTATCTATATAGTATTATAGTATCTATAATGCATATATCTATTCATTTAACAGAGCTTATACAATAAGATTGATCATATTTTCAGAAAAAAATGATTATGGATACATTTTATCATACACTATATTGCCAAAAATATTGGGACGCCTGCCTTTACACACACATAAACTTTAATGACATTCCATTCTTAATACATAGGCTTTAATATGGAGTTGGCCTGCCCTTTACAGCTACAGCAGCTTCAAATCTTCTGGGAAGGCTTTCCACAAGGTTTAGAAGTGTGTTTATGGGAATTTTTCTGACCATTATTCTAAGAGAGCATTTATGAGGTCAAGCAGTGATGTTGGACAAGAAGCCCTGACTCTCAGTCTTCACTCTAATTCATCCCAAAGGTGTTCTATCGATTGAGGTCAGGGCTCTCTGCAAGCCAGTGAAGTTCCTCCACACCAAACTCGCTCATCCAGTTCTTTATAGACCTTGCGTTGTGAGTTGGTGCACAGCCATGTTGGAACAGGAAGGGGCCATCCCCAAAGTTGGGAGCATGAAATTGTCCAAAATGCCTTAGTATAAGGAAACATTAAGAGTTCCTTTCACTGGAACTAAAAAGCCGAGCCCAACCCCTGAATAACAACCCCACACCATAATCCCCCCTCCGCCAAACTTCACACTTGGCATGCAGTCAGACAAGTACTGTTCTCCTGGCAACCAAACCTTGACTCGCCCTGCAAGATGTTTTTCCAGCTTTTTCAATACACCCAATGTAAGGACTCTAATCTCGCAGGCATTGTTAAAATTCCACAAACCATGAAATATGTGTCCAGAGACATACAGATGTAAATAATTAAGAACATAAGAAATATAAAAACAAGAGGAGGAGAACTGTTTGGGGAGAACTTAACTAATAACTCAGAGTTGTTAAAATCTTATCTAGTTCTGATTTAAAGGAACCCAAGGATTTAGCTTGATTGATACACTAGTAAATCAAATGATTTCCAAATATGATGATGTGGGTTTTGCATCAAATGTAAGGAACAAGAAACAGATGCAGTGTAAAAAGTCTGTCTGTCATGACTAGATTTATCAGTAATTCTGTGCCTGAAGAGCACTTGATTGGTCTACTTGACTTGGAGAAATTGGATGCAGAATCCCTAGCAACACAAATTGTACAGCATGTCAGTCACTGTGGGTACAGCCGTGAAAATATTGTTAGTCAGTACTGCAATGGTGCTGCAGTCATCGGTTGGTTAAAGGGTGGTGCACAGGCTCTTCTGCAGAAACACCCTGCCGGAGAAATTCCATACATACACTACTACAGTGACAAGTTGCACTTGGTAGTTAGCAGTAGTTCAGTTTAGTTAGCAGTAATTCATGCTATTCATCTAGTTATCTGCATGGATTCTTTCACAGATACAATTCACAGCAGTATGATACCCCATCATAATTCTCAGAGATGAGATGGACAGGGTCATTTTTGAAAATAAAGATGAAATTCTGTAAATTCTCTTAAATGTGGCAAAAGGCAAAGATGCATTGATGGATATCTGCAAATACGCATCAGGGATTTTGATCCAAATAAACAGGCATCCACTTTTTTTAAGTGGGAGAGTTCCTGGCCTGTGTTCATGAAACCAGTAAGTTCTATCCTACAGTCTCTTACCGTGGACACGTGTAGGGCTTGTGAGGTTATTTCTGCCTCACTGGAGGCATTAAACGAAATCCAGAATGATCATTTCTGGGCAGAAGCACTGGAGGGTCCTGAGAATTGAAATCCTTCAAAAAGGAAGAGGTCAGTACATAGTCAGCTGGCTCATAGCATGGTTCTGTCTTCTGTAGGGCATACAGATGCTGACAATGACCCCATTTACTCCAGTCAGCCCCTGAAGAGATCATAGTTAAACATTTTTAACTGGATAATAGTGGCAATGGAAAACTATTATGGGTAATGCTACATTTCTACAGCATCATGTGGGAGTTCCTTTGCAGCACTGTCCAGAATTTTGTGCCTCTCTTCAGTGATATTCTCCAGTGACATTCTGAATTAAGTCTAAGATTTTACTTTTTGTTTTTAAAGCTCTAAACGGGTTGGCCCCATTACACATCATTGCATTCAATCCAATAAGATCCTTTTAGCTGTTGCACGCACCCCATTAAAGACCAAGGGCAATCGTCCTTTTGCAGTTGCTGCAGCAATCTTTGTGGAAGGTGGAGTGCACATCAGGTCCACTCCACTCTCTACTTTTAAATCAAGATGGAATGCATATACATACTTCTACTGCTTAGCATTTGACGTTGTAGCAGTATTCAAACCGAGAGGATTGACTTCAATGACCAGACTGGGCAACACAGGACTGGGAAGCACTCATTTAAAGGATTAATGAGAGGCTGACATGATGCAGGTGAGGATGGTTAGCACAATAGGGTTGGGGATAACAACAGAGACACACCTGGGAAGAGTCAGAAGGGATCCGGAGGACCAGCAGCGACACCTGCTGTCATTCCTGGGCTAAGCCCATCCATGCCACCCTATGACGCCTGTCTATACCTGCTGAAGTATAGTACAGCATTTTATTTAAAATATACTCATTACACTAATTGATTGTCTATTGTTAGTTGCTTGCAATACAGGTGAAAGATTTAAAAACATTTTAGCTAGTTTTGTGTAAGCAGTCCAATGTTTTTGTGTGGTAGCCCATGTGACTGGCAGGTTTTCAGTTTAGATGCCCATTACACCATATTCTCTGACCTTCTCTGGTATTACCTTTTCTGGAATTTACATCTTTTCCACGCCTCCCCACTCCTCTGCTTATTCTTTATCACTAATGATTATTAAGGTGAATTGAGCACATGCCAGTCCTGTTGTTTCTCAACGTGATCAATTGATTGAGAGAAACTTTATTGATTGTGTCTCTGTGTTCAGTCCTATGTGACTCACAGACCCTGAGAGGAATTCAGATTTTCTCATGGTAAGAGATGAAAAATCAAAATATATAGCTTGGATATGCAATATTGTAAAAAATATGTATATGTCGTAAAAGGAGCAGGATATAACATGAATACTGTGATAAGTTCTGCCATGACACACATTCTACTTCTTAACATATTTAACTAAGGCTCTGTTCTCCTCTGATTTCCTGGTGGCAGTACAATGTGAGCAGCTGCCCGTGTCTGATTGTGACAGCAGACCCTCCCTTTGCTGGCAGCATATTCACAGGCCAGGGAATGAGACATTCATCTTACACGTGTATCTTCAGGATCTCAGTAATGTTTCATAAGGTTTCAGTCCACCAGGCTGGGAAGTATAACATAAAACCACAAATTCTCTGCATAGTCGCATTGTATTCACACAGGTTGCATTCAAAAGCCATAAATCACAGATGAGACTAACATATTTCGTATTAATTTAAACATAGAGGCAGCCAAGTATTTCACATAATTTCACAGATAATCACAAAAACTGACACCCATATGAACCGCACAGGGAGCTGCAATATATGTGTAATACATTGGAGAGGAGCAATGACAGACTACTTGTGGTAGAAGCTGCAGGTGCGTCAGAGGGTTGGGTTGAGTAAGCATGCACATGACACATGTTCCTTTACCTACTGCAAAGCTTTTCTCAAAAAAATCTGAATTCAGATTTAAAGGTGAAAATCACAAACACATTCAGGCACCAGAGGAAACTCTCATGTGGCTCACACTTTGTCTGGAGATATAATGAGTATTTCCTTGGGCTGAAAGATAGAGCTTAGTTAAGCCCCTCTGTGACCCTTCAGACCCTGGAGAGATAAGTCATCTCCCCAACCAAGCCACACAGCTCTTCTTAAATCTTTAATCCTAAACCCAGATGAAAATACACAGCAGTAAATATAGTTATATTTTTCTATCTATAATATATAATGCTCTTTATATGTGGCATCATCATTAGCATCAGTTATGATACTCACTGATGCATACTCATAAGTATACTCGTATATCAAAATAATTTGTGTATCTGTGTGTTTACTTATTTACTTTTTAAAAGAAAATTAAAAAAAATATATTTTTTACTATTTGTTCACTATTTGACAATATTACACTGAGTTGGGGGTGACGTTGTGGACAATACTGAGGGCTGTGTCCCAGTACGTGACTAGCTTTGTCACAGTGAGATGCATAGACATGGAAATGGCTCTAATCACGTAACAGCTACACGCGTCAGTCTGATGTGTAGCATCAGGCTGTGTCTCCAGCAAAAACATCATTCTCACACTCGAGACTGCATCCCTCTCTCTGTTAATACTGCACACAATGTAAGTCCCCTTACAGGAAGGACAGATGCACAACGATACATCCAGTAGCAAAAGCAGTCAATGGAAGCAGTACTCACCAGGTGTAATTTTTTGATCATTTCGCCTTGCAAGCCCAGAATAGTGAGCCCACTGTCCTCTTTCTCTCACTCGCACTCTCCCCTTCGTCAATCCACAGTGGAGATCCCCACCCCCAACCTCCCTGTCTCTGTCGCTGGGTCCTGTGGGAGTCTTAGTGTGGGCTGGGCTTATCTTGCTAGGAGCTCTTGGTGTCTATGTCCTGGTCTGTTCTTGTCTAGAAGCCAGTGTGTTGTGAAGCCGGTAATCCCCAGGGAGAAAGAACTACTGCTAAACAGCTAGGGAACAGAGAATAACATTGTAATACTCAATGCTCACGCATACACCCAAACGTAACACACAAGAACAAGACTTGAAGTCATGCCGTCTGACCAGCAAACAAAAAAGGTACACATAACACAGCCAGTAAACAAACACTTGCACATTCAGCCAGGTTATCTGCAGAGGTTAGGTAGCAATTAGGCACAGCAGGCATGGGAGATGAGGGTTCAGATATCCCTTTAGGGGCAAGGATAATTTAGGGAAAAGTTGCAAAATACATTAAAGGGCAGGAGGTGACAAAGGTGCCGTGGTCATCAGTTCAAGGGTAGCCTGGTTCCTCAGGTTCCTCAAACAGCCATGAGTCCTTTGATGCATAAGAGATCAGCCAAAAAGTGCCCGTCCCTCCAGGGAGGTCATCCTCCAAGCTGCCTACATACGGGGCAGGGAAAGCATGCAGTCCACTTGCCCTTTCCTTTCTCCCCAGGCTTCTTTCTAGCCTGCCACCCCCATTCTGTTAGCATTCCATATGACTATGGAAAACTGTGTGGCGCTGATCGCCCCCTGCTGGTGCATGGCAGATCATGTACACCAATCAGCCGTAGCAGTAAACCACTGACAGGTGAACCAAATAAAATTGATCATCTTGTTATAATGGCACCTGGCAAAGATGCTGTTTTATATTAGGCAAGTGAGAAGTCAGTTCTTAAAGCTGGTGTGCTGAAAGCAGGAAAAATGGGCTAGCATAAGGTTCTGACCAGTTTTGACAAGGGCCATATTATGATGGTTAGGCGACTGGTTAGGTAAAACGGCAGGTCTTCTGGGGTGTACCTGGTATGTATTGGTCAATACCTACCAAATGTCCAAAGAAGGCCAACCGGTAAACTGGCGATGAGGTCATGGGTGCCCAAGGCTTAATGATGCGTGTGGGGAGCAAAGACTATAGCCCGTCTCGTCTGATCCCACAGGAGTGGTACTGTAGTGGAAACTGCTAAAAATGTACAGTGTAAAAACGAGAGGAAAATGTTGGGGCGGGACGAATGGAGAAGAGATCCAATAAGAACTACCCTTTTGTGGGGAAATC
>JAODKM010000035.1:16612382-16629552 GCA_026780845.1 Petrocephalus sullivani | reverse complement strand
GGAGAATTTTTAGGGGGGCTGAGTACAAATGTTAGGGGGGCTAAAGCCCCCCTAAAAATGGCCTAGCTACGCCCATGGTTGCCATTTAGACACTTCCAGGTCATTTCACTCAGTTAAGAAACTTCCTAAGCAAAAAAGACTATTCAGCCGCAGGATGTTTATGTTTGGTCTGTTTCAGTTTTATTGACATTATGGCTGCACTTATTTGCTGGATGGGATTGGAGGAAAGAGTCCTGTGCAGGAAAATTCAAGACAAGTTAAATCCAGCTAAATTTTATAACAAGTGAGTTTTCCCAGGAATATAGATTTACAAAACAGTCTATCCTATGCCACAGTGGGAAGGTTGGAGAATGGGGGACTTTTTCGTAATCTAAGAGACTACTGCTCAATTAATGGCCAAGTTGCATTTGAAAAGTAATTCGAAATTAGTCAGAGCAAAAGTCATGATTGTTTATCATGAACAGCTTCATCCACCAAGCTGTCTGTCCCCCTTCTCCCCACTGCCCCCAAAAAGTCTGCACTGTAACCCCCCACTCACTCATATCTAGCACTAGTCACTTTACTTAAAACAAAGACTTTTAAACTAAAAGACAGCTGCTGTCTACACTTGCACTGTGGATCCACCACTGTTTCTTTGTGTTTTAGGAGTAGGTGTTTGGTGTTTATTCAAAATTTTGAAACATCTGTCTGTCTTGTTTGTCGTTGTTAGTTACACTCACTGTGGGGTCTGCAAGAAATGTAATTTCAAACCTCCATGTGTCCTGTACATATGGCAGGATTCACAATAAAGACCTTTTGACTTACTAAACATTTATACCATAAAACTAAGCACAAGTGTCATCACAAAGCATAATGAACCTCATGCCGGCACACAGAAAGCACTGCCATTCAGAACAGCTGCACCTTCAGTGCAACACGATGAGCACACAACATACACAACTAGGCTAAAAACTCTGCATCCAAATGTCACGCCACAACACCAAGAGCAAAATGAAGCAATGTAAACAAAACCATGTAATTCAGTTTAACGATGGTATTTTTGCATGAGAAATACACACATGCACCATATGTGGCCATCGTTCAAAGATCTAACAACAGACTGATGTACAGAACAAAATACATCACTGTTTTTAGTGATGCGTTTGACCTTTTCAGTGTTACTTTTACAGAATGTGGATTTAGATGAATAGACAGAGAGATAAATACTTTATTGCTCCCAAAGGAAAATTAGCCATCAAGTAGCTTACACCTACATTATATTGCCAAAAGTATTGGGATGCCTGCCTTCATACACATATGAACTTTAAAGACATCCCATTCTTAATACATAGGAGTAGGTTTACGAGTGTGTTTATAGCAACTGATTTTATACACCTGTGTCCATGGAAGTGATTGCAACACCTGAATTCAATGATTTGGTGGAGCATCCCAGTACTTTTGGCAATATAGTGTATGTCAAGATGTTGGAGTTAGATTCTTTTATCCCATATTAACACCTTTTTCTTGGACATACGGAATTTTCTGGTACACAGACCCAGGGAAAAATCATTGTTTTTTGTTTAGTATGGTGTTATTTTCTGTTACTTGTTATTTTTTGTTATTTATTGGACGAGATTTTGGATGAGAAAGCCTGGCTCGCAGTCTCCGCTCTAATTCATCCCAAAGGCTCTGTGTAGGCCAATCAAGTTCCTCCACACCAAACTCGCCCAACCATGTCTTTATAGATCTAGCTTTGTGCACTGTTGCACAGTCATGCTGGAACAGGAAGGGGGCATCCCCAAACTGTCCCCACAAAGTTGGGAGCATGAAATTGTCCAAAATAGCTTTGTATGCTGAAGCATTAAGAGTTCCTTTCATTGGAACTAAGGGGCCAAGCCCAACCCCTGAAAAACAACCCCAAACCATAATCTCTCCTCCACCAAACCTTACACTTGGCACAATCCAGTCAGGCAAGTACCATTCTCCTGGCAACCACCAAACCCAGACTTGTCCATCCAATTGCCAGACAGAGAAGAGTGATTTACCACTCCAGAGGACACATTTCCACTGCTCTAGAGTCCAGTAGTGGTGTGCTTTACACCACTCCATCTGACGCATGGCTGCTCAGCCATGGGTGCCCATTTCATGAAGCTTGTTGCACACAGTTTTTGTGCTGGGTTAACCCCAGAGGAAGCTATTGAGTCAACAGAGCACTGGTGATTTTAATGTACTCAGCGACCCTGCTTTTACTTTACGTGGTCTGCCTATTCATGGCTCGGTCTTGGTTTCTGAACACTTCCACTTTACAATACTACCACTTACATTTCCCGTGGAATATCTAGCAACTCTGACGGAGGTGCCACCTTATGATAGTATCATGCTTAAATTCACTGAGCTCTTCAGAGCTACCCATTTTTTCACAAAAGTTTGGAAAAGTTTGGTAACCTGACTCCATAGCTAGGTGCTTGATTTTATGCACCTTTGGCTATTTGTCTGAATGAAACATCTGAATTCAATGACTAAGAGGTGTGTCTCAATACTTTTGTCCATATAGTGCATGTTGCATGTGATCCTCCTGCCTTACACCCGTAGCCTCTTGGATAGACTCCCCCTCTCGCCCCCAACCATGAATAGGATGGACAGTTACAGAAAATGAATGTATGAATGAATGAATGAATGAATGAATGAATGAAAGAAAGGATACATGTGATTCTTATATTATGATATTATGAAGAAAAGCAGTTTCAACTGAATTGAAATACTTGCCCGCTAGATTTAAGCAACTAGGCTTACCTTGTCTGAGTAGGCACCCATTCAGAGGCTGTATTCATTGTTTTGCATTTTTAACAATGCATGCAATCTTAGACCCATCCTAAGGCTAGGGGTCTTGAGGTGCAGTACAAACCGTAGAATAAAAGAGTGAACAATATCATGGCATTTCCAAATCTAGTGTTCATCTTTATTACAAAATACAATTCTTTTCAATAATTATTCAAATATCATTATATACACCAAGCCATTTCAACCACCTTTAATACAATGAAACACTTTCCTATGTTATACAAAATACAATCAAGCCTCATGTATTCCAACAATCAAACTTCATCTCTAACCAATACTATAACTCACTGACAATTAAATGTAAAAGTTACATAACTGTGGTTTAATCTGGAAGATGCCCTCCCCCAGCACTGGGCTACCATGGGCTGCGGTGCACTTTATGGGGCCCCTGGTAAAATATTTTTTATATATTTTATATACATATATATATATATTTTTTATATATATCCCTCACAATAAGAGACATTTGAATAAATTATACCCACATTAATTTCCAAAGTCAAGCATATTTTAAAATTTTACAAAATTATTAAATATTTCATGAATAATGCTACTTAGGAGGGAGTGAAAAACTACTTCAAGATCACACCCATAGCTTCACAAAGGGCCTTGTAAAGCATACCGCAACCGTACCGTGCAGTACAGTGTTTCAGCATTATTGAAGTTACCTGAATCCAACATATTCCCACAATAACAATCAGCAACGCAATGCAAGTTTCCACTTAATGAAATTAATATAATACCAAAGGATTAACATTCCATAAATACAATAAGAGCGTGAACAACATTAAGGCGTTCCCTTTAATTAATTTCTAGAGGATATCACAAAAATTCAATTCTAACTAGGTATTTTACTAGCTATTTTAGCTACTGAGATTCAAAATGCTTTCCTAGTTAAAATTACATAAAATTTCTGCTATTAGGAATTGAATTGCAACTAGTTATAATTTAATTATAACTAGCTACAATTTTATTTCTGATAAGGAAATTGGATTTTCATCTACAGTAGTTAAAATTTATATCAATCATTTGACTAGTTAAAACTGAATTCCTGATATTGGAAATTAGTATTATAACTAATTAAAATGGAATCATAACTAGTTAGAATTCCTGACATCAGAAAATGGCAGTCAACTAGTTCATATTCCAACTCCCAATGAAATAAATGACAAAAAATTTTGAACCTCACTAGCTAAAACAGAATTTTTGATATCAAGAAATAGCATTTCAACTAGTTCAAACAAATTTTCTGATATAAATAATATGAATTTTTTAATTTTTTAAAATAATTTCTGATATCAGAAACATACATTTTAACTAGTTATAATTTAATTAATGATATCAATAATTTGCATTCTAACTAATCAGATATCTGATATCCTCTAGAAATTAATTAAAGCTGAAACAGCTTGCCATAGTTCCCAGTGTTGGTGCACCTACTGCTGCTTCCTTCCTGCCAGTTATGTAGCTGTCCCCCTCCAAATCCTAAAGCACCATCTACTGGCCAGGCACAGTTTTTCCTTAAAGCAGAATCAGCCAAACATCAGAAAAATCAGCCAAATGTATTCACTATTAAAACAGTGTGGTGAATGGTCCCTAATTTATAATCATTTTCACCCCTTCTGTATATATATATATATACATAGTGTTGATTTTTTGGATTGTTTTATTTTTGAGTGTCTAATGCAGAGATCCGTGTGTAGTGTTTCATAAAAAGACTGCTATATATGTGCAGACAAAGTGCAAAGCAGAAAATACGCTTTTGCTAACTTAATTAAACATTTAGTACAGGTTTTACCTTTAGTGTGCCAGATGACAGATGTTCTGTCAAGATATATTTTTGATTAGTCATTTTGAAGTTAACAAGGTTTTCATTTGATGGTTTGGTTTTGAGTCAGAGATGCATTTTGGAGAATATGTTTAGTGTTTTTAGATTTGTGCTTGCGGATTTGAAAAAAAGGTGTTGTACTTAAAGAAAATGTGTTTTAGCTGTTGAGAAAAAACTAAATGTAGCGGGTTGAGCAGACAGAAACACTAATTATGTGATCCTTGTACATCTGGTAATGGAAGTGATAAAAAAAAAAAAAAAAACAGACATCCACATGCCCTTACATGTGACAAGATGTTGGCCCATGAGAAACTTGCGATGTGTGTCAGTGTGTTTTTAGCTAAGGTAGAATTACCATCAGGTAAAAATCAGGGACATATGGAAATATCAACTCCTGGCCCCCATGCTCGGAAAACTTACATATAAAACAAATCAGCATTTAAAAAGAACAAACAATGTTGGGGCAGTGATCCTTGGCTTTGGGCTGTTGATAGAATATGGTTCTCTGAGAAAAATAATTGTGGAACCCTGCTGTATAGTTGATGTCTATATGAAGACTGAGTGAGCGACCATAAAAATGAACACACCTTTTTAGTGGCCCTAGGCAAAGCAGGTAATTTGGGGGCCCTGGGTAACTGCTTATTTTGCTTATAGCCAGGCCTAGATAAGCATAATGGTTCTTCTCTATACCCCAATGTCTTTAATTGTCCACTAAACAGGTATGTATACTTATAAGAAAAAACACGTTTACCTTTATCTGAGGACCATCTGAAACTGTCCTGCTGCCTAACGTCTCTGCCAGTGGAGGACAATGGGGAAGGGAATAAGTAGTATTCCATCCCAAGGCAACATGCTCTCTGCCGCATTCTCAGACTTGTTTTTTATGGATGACATTTCTGGCATTTCCTGCCCTGTTTAACTTCCTGCAGAACAGCCAGTCCCGGATGTTTATTAAAGCTAAGAGTTTTATCACACCTTGTTCAGAATCTCTCTTGATTACTAGCAGGACAAGAAGTTATATGTTACTGTAAACTGGAAAGCTGGGATCACTGTGCCAAAATGTGGCTGGAAGGTGCATACACATGGAAACTGTTTGGAGTTTAGCTGTGGCCTGTTATTCTTGTAATCAGCTGATAAGTCAAGGCTAAAGTCTTTGTGGTGGGCTTTGAGAGGAGCAATCATGTATAATCTGTTTTCATAATTATCTGTTTTTTCCATGTGAGCAAGGTAAATGACTGCACAACCTGAAAGTGATGTGTAACTCTCCGTAGCAGTCTGATGGACGCTAAGGGGACTTTCTCTGAAAAATTCATTGCTCTGGAAAAACCATTAAACCTCAAAATGTCCTCCAGCCCTCTGTTCATTCGGTCTCAGTGATTTTTTTCTTTTAACCCTGTCTGCTTTGGCCACTGTCCTTCCCTTTTCAGACATATTGCTGCATCCACTATGGGTCCTAGATGAAGTGGCTCCCTAGGTTGAGCATCACCGCTGGTGCCCCCATCTGAGGCAAAGTGAAATTTACTTACCAGTCAGGGCCTTTTCAGAACTTAGTGCCCTAGTCGGCTGCCTATGCTGCTATAGGATTGACTGGCCCTGGCTGCTGCCTTCGACTCCAACAATCCAGTCTGACTTACATTTATGTTTTTCATTCAAGCTCTCGGAAATGTTACACATGCCACAATTCAACTCCGCAGTTCATCCTCATTCTGTTCTCACTTAAATGATACCATTCTTCAACTTTATTGCCATTTGCACCATTATGGCATTAATCTTTGATATTAATTTATTACATACTCCTACATACCACTTATGTGCTCTGCTGTTTGCATCAGTACCATTCAAGCATACAATCATTGTTTACTTTGACATTGTGTGTTAATGTTATTAACGTGTGTTTTTCTGCACTTGTCTTGTTTATCTACGTATTTTATGTATACACCGTGATCTGGCGAATGTTACTGTGCATCACTATATGCAGTGTATTGAATATGGTTGGTGTTACAATAAAGCCCCACTTGACTTGAGCATTACTTAAATATTATGCAACTATAATATTAGTAATAATAATAATAATAATAATAATAATAATAAATATTTAAAAAGCAATTTTATAGAGGGACAATGCTATGGAGAGTATTGTTCCACACAAAATGTAATGCAGCCACATTTTGGCTTTAAATTAATATCTAGTTAGGGTAATATACCTAGCCAGCAAATTTAAAATGTGGCATTATTCTATGGATTTTGCAATCCACTGTTTCTTTCTTACAGTTTATCTGCAAATTGAAATGGCCATAGAATAGTGCATATTTAGTCTGCAGTTCTTTTGCCATCTGGCAAGACAAATTCACTTGCTCACTAATATTCCTTGTTGGTTTGTGGACAAGGAATTGGTATATCAAAATACTTTGATTTGTAAAAACTGTTTTTGTTGACTAGCTAATCCTGTGTATGTACTGTACAAAAGGAACATGTCAGTGCCCAAGTCTTTTGGCAAATTTGGGGGTTCAAATTTGCATCGGTCCCGTATATCACACGTTCTTCCCTTGATGTGTCCTGTCGTGAACCAAAATGGGATGTGGGATATTCTGTGTTTTTGGACTGCGCAATCTGCCCTCCCTTCCTCCACAAATTTTTATTTTCGTGGACCCAGGAAGGCAGGGGGTGGCCTCCATTATTTCAAGAAGAACAACAGTTGCAAACCAATGGACAAAAGTGGCAAGCCTAGTGAGTACTGATAGATTGACCGATTAAGGCGCCTGTCGACAGATATCCAAACACAACACGTGAGGAAAAACCATGAGATTATTAAAAGGCTGACTGATGCGATTTAACTCTTGGGTAGACAAGAGTTGGCACTTAGGAGACAAGATGAGTGAAAACTCTGACAACACTGGAAATTACAGTTGTGCATTTGTGTTACACATGTAATGTAAAACAAAAAAGTAATGTAATGCTGTGTAGCTCACTCATATTTTAATCATCACTCCATTGGTTTCATTTGCATTTCTGTAGAATAGAATAGGATACCATTTAATGCAATACAATAATGAGACTTTATTGATCCCCGTGGGGACACTGTTTTCTTGCCTATCCCATCTTACTCTCCATGAGATACACAGACATATATACAGGTGGAAGCAAGCTTGGAGGTGACAGCGCAGGGTCAGCCAGCGTGACTGCATTTCATGAATGGTGCACCTGTTAAAAACATCATTTTGGTCAGCAACACCATCTAAGCATCAGTTCACCAGGTTAATAGTCATACAATTGAAGGCTTGGGATACAGGCAAAATAGGGCTACATTCATTTGAAACTGGCAACCAATGCAAAATGTTTAGGACTACAGTGTAATATTTTAATATTCACTATATTTATAGTTATGACTAATGTGTGATCAGGTCTGAAATTATACTGGGGGGGGTCTACAGATTGGTCAGTAGCAGCTAATTATGTAGAGACAGCTGGAAGAACAACAGTTGCAAACTATGTGGTATGTGAACGGGTTTAGCTCAATCTCTTCGTGATTGAGCTAAATGCATCTGACACATGCCCCCCTAAAATAGCTGGGTTTAATGCAATACTAAACAGAAACATGTAAAAAAGTATATTAAAGAGATCATATTGAAGGGGTCACGTAGCGAAACTGAGTCACAAGTTGATAAAACTGAACAGGGAGGATGAGGACAGTGCTGATACTATATACTTCCTGAACTGCATTAAATACAGAACCTCAGCATTAAAGTGAATTCTAATTAAAGTATTTAGGATGAGTAAAACAATGTTTCTTCTCTTATATCTCAGACATAAGCTTTTGCGGTACAATTTTTTATTTATTGAGAACTTTGTTTATTGACTCTCCTCATTAGTGTAGTGGTTAGTGTGCCCACTTGTCATGTGAGTGACTGGACTGACTCCCTGTCAAGAAGTGATTGCATGTGTGTTTTCAAAGAATTTCCAGCTGGAACCAATAAAATTTATCTTATCTGAGACATGTCATACCTAAACACAGTTTAGAGTATCTGTGATCCTGGAGCCCAAACCAAAACAAATATGGCATGTAGCACTACATTCCAGACAGGATACTGGTTGATTACTAGGCACTGTCATGCACACCAAGGGCAGCATGTTTTCCTAATCTGAACTAAAACCAGGAGGTTAGACAAAGGAACAGTTCAGATTTTCTAATTAACCTAAGGATGTCTCAAGATACTTTGTGAAAGGCCCTGTATAAATCAATTTTTTAGACCCAACCTAGCCTTCAATGAGATTTTTCAAGAAAAAATGTTAGATTTGTGAGTCTAAACAGTTGGTGTCATGTATGGTTAGTAGTAGCCTTCATTTTCTAGGAGAAATGGAGCAGAGCAGCTATCTCACTATAATTTATCCTGTTCTTAAGAAGCCACTTTCATATAAAAAGGACACTTTTTACATAATCTATTCCAGAACATTATATTGTCAACAGTTCTGAATATTATTGATCTGTTGAGACAAAGCATTTTTAAAATATGGCATTAATTTCACAAATATAAAATATATTTTTTGTACCAATATATTAAATAGTACATCCAAGAAAGAACTGTTACAAAGTGAATGAGATTCAGGATTGTGCAGTATTTAAGACAACCAAAAAATAAACATAAATAAATAAAATTTAAAAATTACGCACACAACAAATATGACTGAACTTTGTAAATTGATTTTTTTTATCTTTGCAAATACTGTATATAAAACACATAAGGTGACACAATGAATCATTTAAAGCTAATCCAGGAACTGAAAACAGAACACAGTTATGTATTATTTCATAAACACCTCTGTACACCTTCACCCCCACGTACAGCTATAATTTCACATGGCTTAAACATCCAGCACTACAGGATTTTCTAAATATTCACAGTTGGATATTAAACACTGTTTCTTGTTCATTTAAAATAACTATAAACATTTAAGCGGTAATATTTGGAAACACACATTAATGTTTATATTTACATTATCTTACCAAAGAACTTTAAAAATATATACTGACCAGGACCTCCTTAGTTCAAATTCATTCACAGAAAATGAGTTTTCTTCATTAAAACTGTGTCAACATACAAATGTTGCCATTCTTATATGGTGTTCAGTTCAGACCAAATAATGCCAAAGACACTGTGAAATAAAGACAGTCCCCGACTTACGACTGGCTTCCACTCTGACAGACGTATGTGGAAATGGACATTTGTCAGGATAGGATAACTGGTGACTTTCAGGTGCCAGAATTAGACTGGGAGACACATGTGAAGCTAGGAAGGACAACTATTAGCAACTATCGTACAGTGCGCCGTACGCACTAGGTAGCCTAGCACTACTAGGTGTTCAGCTGCCTGAAATGTATTTTTACTTACATTTACTTAAAAAAAAACACTTCCATCATATGTGCAAGTCGTAAGTGGCATAGGTTGTAAGTTGAGGACAGTCTGATTTAAAACAAAAAGAGTCTTTATCCACGAGGCAGCTTTCTTATAGCTATACATTTTCCATTTTTAACTATTAAAACACATAAAACCAAAAACCAGATCTATAGCTGGTGTACTGAGCTGGCAACACAAATGATGACAGTCAGGACTCCTGCAGAGTACTGGCTCAAAATGATTTCATGTTTAACAGGAATCTGCCAATAGCAGGCCTTTCCTTTAACGTGTGGTCCACCACCTGCATGGTTGGCTTCCACATTTTTACATCGATTAAAACAGTAATGCAGTCTAAAGAATAAATGCTCTCCACATAAAACTCCAAAGCATCAGAGTACATAGCATGGCTGTTCTCCATCTTGGAACATCTGTTTTTTTACTTTATTTCTGAGCCAAGACACTGCAAATAATATGTCATGTTTTCACAACATCTGGATAACACTGTAAAATATTACATGTCAGTGTGTCTGTCACTGGGTTCTTGAACAGTGTTCGGTGAAGACAGGTTATTGCATCTAGAACTGCAGTTATTTGGAGTAGGGTGCTAGGAGCCAGCCCAAGTGAAGTGAATAACGTAATATATAGGTAGGATCCAGCCGAGAACGTGTTAACTTTTGGTATATCTCACAAGAAATCGGAAGCAGGTAAATATTACATACTTCAGAACCTCTTTTCTAAGCTGCAGATAGCTTGCACAGGTGTAAATTCATGAGAAATGTTACTGAAATTCACACCAATAGAGACAGAAATTGAATAATATTCAGGAAATCTAGAGAGAGATATAACAGAGAGAGTTTTGTACTTCAGGAAATATGACCCAGTTCTGTCAAAAGATCCAGGGTCTTAAAGACTGTTAATAAATCTAATAGAGCTAGATCACGCATAATTTACAGTGCGTAATCAACCACAAAAAAGTGTGACAGATGATTTTTTTTCTTTATTGTTTTCTACAATAAAGGTATTGTTTTGAGCTGAATGGTAATGATTCTTCTAGGATGACTCGTTACCTTTATTCTGAGCTGCACATTGTTGTTCTGTTTTGACTTTATATTATTGTTCTTTGTGGATGTGTATAATTTTTCTGTATTGGTTAGATATTATTCTTCAGTTTTGGCAGTTTGTTCTTGTTCTGTGTTGGCTCTGTGTGGGTCCAGAAAGAACTCCAATTCCCATGCATTGTCTGTGGTGTCCCAGCTCAGCCGTCCTCAGGTGTGAAGTCTTCTGGGAATTCATCGGAGGAGCTGCTCTTGTGAATGCGGCCATCGCTCCGCATGCTCTGGAAGGTCTTACGGAAGGCCTCCATCATAGCATGTGCTAACTTCTTGGCCTCCAACTTCCCCTCACACTCTACCGCGTGGCAGTCCATCTGGAAGGTGAGGTCATCGTTGATCTCACGGTAGATCCAGGCAAAAATGTTGGGGCTAACGTTGTGGTCGGCTGTGCAATAAGCAATTCGTGCTACCTGGTAGGTGTCCATGGCTACAGTGGCCTCACGGTGGCTATCCAAATGATGTAGCCTCACCTGGAATGGCCGAATCTCCAGAATAGCATTGCCATTGAGAACATCATCTTGAACCAGTGCCCTGCGCTCCCACAAGCCAATGACGGCAGACTCGGTGCACCCTGACAGAAACTGCGTTCCTGTGATGGTTACCTTTCCAAGGTACGTCACCTGCAGGCAAAACAGAAAAGATGTAGAACCTTCCAGCACTCCTAGTACGAAACATGAAGCTGAGAGGCTGAGATGAGGTACTCTTCCCTTCTCTGGAAGTATAGCATGTGGAAGGTGCTGACATGCTAAATGTCATTTCAGAGCACATCTGAAACTCATGGTTTCACTACGCAAAGCATTTTGTGAACTGAGGTAAATATTTTCTCCTTAACACTGGGCACTAGTGTAATACAAGGCAGGAATAGGTTTTTTTAATGAAAGCAGAAGACAGAGCAAGTGCTATTTCTTGTGCCAGCGAAATATTCCCAGGGACCTCAAAACACTCACCACACAGCATAACGGCACTGAGATGCATATTACGCAAACTTTATATATCTGATTCTGTAAAAGTTTCATAGGAATTTTTCACTATAATTACACAAAGGTTCACAAAAAAACACCACTAGTATATACATTTTCTTATCACCAGCTTCAACAATACTCTTCAGAGGAAATTATCCATTAAAATGCATTCATACAAAAACTGTACAGAACAAATGAACATGTAAGACACATAACTGCACAACAGCTCTTAGGTTATTTCAATAGTTACGAAGTCCACTGGGAAAAAAACTGTTCCTAACTGGTTTTACCATAACTGGAATTTCTTCAGAAAACACACCACATTTCCACATTAAGAAATACCAGTTTTTCTCAATAAGAAACACACTACTTGAACAAATAATCACCTCACTAAATACCAAAACTGCCTTGCTGCTTGTAAATAGAGATGTTGCCAAATTACCATGCTAGATATACGGAAACCCAGAATTCAGTAACGTCTCAATGTCTGTTACTCCTGACAGCATTGTCTCTTTGGCTAAGTGGACCCTTGTGTGACCAAGGTCTGCTGGACAGTGTCCTCTAACCTGCACCCAGGACAGACTGCAGGGAGAGTGATTATTTACCAAGCCTGAGACCTAGAAAATTTCAGAATCCCAGGCCAACATTAGAGACCTTTGCTCATTATTTGTTAGGTTCATATGAATACCTCTTCAAACATAGCTATATTACTGTTCTCAAAGCTGCTCAGAGATGCTTTGACTGCAGACTGGGGAATCTAATGCAGAATAAAAACTAATATTATGGTGGTTCAGTTCATCTCCACTTCATTCAGGACAAAAGTTAATCAACAATTGCCATCGGCTGCTGTTGGAGCATTTCCATGTGTGACAAGGCTTACATAAACATTCAGTATGAACAATTTGTTCAAGTTGGAAAGTAAGGTTAGGGCACTTAAAGAATTAATTTAGAACATGAATACCAGTAACCTTCTACCCCTGTGTTAACTATTGAAATTAGCCCTAGTTTCCAATTTAGATAAGAAAGCACATATAAACATACAGTGATCTACTGTGTATACTGGATACATTATGACAAAGGCATAATTTGGAGGGTTTAGCTATGATCATGTTGACGATAAGGCAGCTATCCAAGGGAATTCATAACAGAGGATTAGTTACAAGTAGTGACCCTAGTGGCTACAAATGAACATTTCCAAAACATATATTTGATGAGGTCAGAGCTGACAAATAAGCAATAGACGGAAACAGGTGGGCTTTCAACAAACCTTAGAGGTGTGTGTTACTGTGGAGCATTAAATTTTATATCAGTGATCTCAGACTAATGGTTTTGGGATGTACATTGGTCAGACTTTGTGACTGACTGTTATTATTATTAGAAACAATCTGAAATTTACGCGTTTAAGGATTATTCATAATTAATAAGATGTAGATTTTTTCATTGTAAACAGACCAAATGTACATATAGGTAAAAAACAAAGTAAACATAAAAATGTAATTATTCAGTAATTTATTGCTAAGTATGTGTTGTGTTTGTTAAGGCTTTATTAATTTTGATAAGGTTACCGGATGATAAACTTATTTATGCCGTACTTAAGTTTAGGGGATGGGCTGTGTGGGCATAAATAGTATTCAGGTTGTGGCTGATAGTGGGCCGGCAGAGGGAGCATGGTTGTACAGATTTTTTTTAATACATTAGTTCACTATATTTCACTTTGATTAACGGTTTTTGGAATAATTTTCATTTTATTGGAAGACTGGTTGAATTTACACAATTGATTCATTCATGGTTTCATTTGGAATAAAATAAATCTGTTTTATACAAATATTATCTGGTGGAATTGTGTACTAAAATGTCCATATTTGGATCAAAATGCTGATACACTGTAGGTTGCAGAATGCTTCTTGGGTCTCAATCAAACATGTGGGAAGTGCAGATATTATATGAACAAAGTATCCTAGCATACGTTTCCCCAACCTTGGATCCAGAGATACAGAATGAAAGTAGTTCTAAGCCTTAAAGTTCTGAAAACCTCTTTGTGCCGCACCAGGCAGGACCAGCTAATAAGTGTACTTGCATCTATAACATTTATCACATACATGCAGTGGGTACATAGCTTATATATAATCTATAGCCAACTGGTTGCACGCGATTGCCGAAATGTACTAGTTTGCCGCCTCTGCCTCCCTCACAGACCCTCCTGGGCTGCTTTTTTGCTGCCAGTCCGCCCCTGCAGTGGACACAATATACAGATGCAGTGAAGACACTTGATTTTCTTATGCCTCTCCTCATACTCTGACTACACTACCAATGGAACTAATGTACCATCAAAACCAAAATGTGCCTTATTTTGGACTAATTTTTCTATTTTATCACTGTAATATGTATGGAGGTAGAGGAGAAAGGACCACATTTTATTTTTTGTGATAGTGTTCTTTACCTGTGGGAAGCAGCATTCTTTTTTAAGAGTAACCTTATTATTCTCTATCAGTTGTGACCCATACACCCATATAATAAGTGAGAGTACCACTCCAGTGTTCCGGTCTGGCTCTACTAGAGTTCAGTCTTTCAATTTGTGTTGCTCAAATAGATAATTTCTTTCATGCAAAAAGCAATGCTATTCCACTATTTTGTGATTTGGTCTTGCATTGGAACCAAAACACAAATTATAGGTGGGGAAAAAACTAAGTGGGGTCAACCTAATTATTAGTATATATATAATATATTAGCTAATATACTCCACTTTTGACTATATGGTGAAACGTGCTGGGAATCAAACTGACCTGCAAACTTCAGCACTGAAGCTGTCTAAGGTTTCTGCAACAGAAGACCCGCTTTAATACCAAACTGCAAGGCTGATTTCAGACAGACCAGGCAGGAAATACTTGCAATATTTTCTCCCTTCAAAGATGATTTAGAAAAGTCTGCACTCTGCTGGGACTTGGGAATGTTAGAATGGAACAGTCCCTGGCTCAACTCAAGTTGTTTCTGCAAAATCTAATGATTCAGTTTGGACCGGCTAGAAGTGGATTTATTCTGGCAGAGGAAGGCTAGTTGCCATTAGCAACCATGCCAGTCCAAAAAAATCTCCTTCTGTTCTCTCTTTTAAACACCACAACAACAGACAGCCAAGAAGCATGCCCCTGTATGGCACTGCTCACATGCCAAACTTACAAACCTGTTGCCTTGAAGGGAGTCTAAATAACAACAGACTACCTGGAGTTGGCCACAATTAATCCTAATTTTTATGCATAAATACGCAATTGTGAGTTTTCAATATCTTTCCAGAGAATTCTAGCCATCCTTTATCTTTATTAACGAGCCATGATACTGTTGCATTTATTACAAATTTTCTCATAACTGAAGAAAAAAAACGTCTGTGATCAGGAATACAAGTAAACTTTCACTAATGATAATATTACGCTGCAAATGCCTTGAAACATAAATCTTTATAAGTGGCTACACTTTTATTTTATACTACAAATTCACTTTAAATACTGTTTTATACCTAATGAAGAGAAACCAATACTGCATTACAGATAGTACCATAATTAAAAGGTAAAAGGGCACTGGAGAATTTGTAGATTAATTAAGTAGATTAGTCCTCATTTTCTCAAAGAAGATGAATTCAGGGAATGTTTACATATAAATAATACATGCAAATTCTATATAGCTACTTAGGTATAATTATTTAGTTTGGAAACTCAAATGAATAGGGTGAGACGTTTGAAAAGTTTACAATGCTCAATATTTAAGATGCTTTACTTGGAGAGCTAGCTGATAATGTGTTTTGAGAATTGTTATTGACACCATCTTGTTCACATTGCAAGCTGTATATATATAAAATAAAATACAGATCTCCTTCAGATTTCCATGATGTTGGTCTAAATCTATAATTAAATTTTGTAGTTAAGAAATTAGAAACGAAGTAAAAGTGGTACCAACGGAAGCACTTTAAATTGTAGAAACTTAGACTGCCACCCTGCACCAGGGGTGCCCAATACATCGATCGCGATCAACCAGTAGATCGCAAAAGTACAGTGCCTTGAAAAAGTATTCATACCCCTTGAACTTTTCCACATTTTGTCACGTTACAATCACAAACTTAAATGTATTTTATTGGGATTTTATGTGATATACTAACACTAAGTAGCGCATAATTGTGAAGTGGAAATAAAATGATACATGGTTTTCTAATTTTTTTACAAATAAAAATCTGAAAAGTGTGACGTGCATTTGTATTCTGCCCCCCTGAGTCAGTACTTGGTAGAATTACCTTTTACTGCGATCACAGCTGCAAGTCCTTTGGGGTATGTCTCTACCGGCTTTGCACACCTAGAGACTGAAATTTTTTCCCTTTTTTCTTTGCAAATTTGCTCACGCTCAGCCAGATTGGATGGAGAGTGTCTGTGAACAGCAATTTTCAAGACTTGCCACAGATTCTCAATAGGATTTAGGTTTGTACTTTGACTGGGCCATTCTAAACACATGAATATACTTCGATCAAAACCATTCCATTGTAGCTCTGGCTGTATGTTTAGCGTTGTTGTCCTGCTCAGTGTTAATTACATCAACGAAAATTTTGACGATAAGTATTCGTTGACGACCTTTTATTTCATGACTAGATTGTAACGACAACGTAAATGAAAAAATCATTGACAACGAAAATTACAGCGAAATCTCTGTTCATTATGCTCTGACGAGTAAAGACGAGACGAAATAGCTAGCTCCGTTTGGGCAGACAACCTAGATCACAGTAGCCATCACAAAGCATTGGTTGTTATCCTTTTTAACCAATCATTTAGGTGCATAAATTTGCAAGTGCATATACAAATTCTCACAGTCTCCATGCATCTTTCTCATTGGATATTTTCCCGCTTGGTGCATTTCTGCGCAAATGCAGCTTACAGTTAAAATAAAAACAAGTGAGCAAGATTGTGAAATCCTAATTACGATGACTTCCTCACCTTTACCGGTCCCCTGTCAGGTGGGCAGAAAAAGGAGAGACGATCTATGGATACATTTCTATTATAATCAAATCGAAAGAAAGACTCG
>JAODKM010000035.1:16578246-16602263 GCA_026780845.1 Petrocephalus sullivani | reverse complement strand
TCTCAGTCACAGGCATACTCACCATCTTATCATACACTCTCAGTCACAGGCATACTCACCATCTTATCACACACTCTGTTACAGGCATATTCACCATCTTATCATACACTCCCAGTCACAGGCATACTCATCATCTTATCACACACTCTGTCACAGGCATATTCACCATCTTATCACACACTCTCAGTCACAGGCATATTCACCATCTTATCACACACTTTCAGTCACAGGCATATTCACCACCTTATCACACACTCTCAGTCACAAGCATATTCATCATCTTACCACACACTCTGAGTTACAGGCATACTCACTAGCTTAACACACACTATCAGTCATAGACATACTCACCATCTTATCACACACTCTCAGTCACAGGCATACTCACCATCTTATCACACTCTAAGTCACAGGCATACTCACCCTCTTATCATTTGATATTACAAAAGTTTTCTTCCGAAAGTTCATTTAATACTGTACATACCAGGTACGTTGTTCATACAAAACACCTAATGTTCATCAAAGTTAATAAGCATGGGCATTATATTAATAGACATTTTATTATTATTATATTAGTAGACATATAGTACATATAGTAGAGATATGAACTAGGGATGCAGTGTAAAATGTAAATAAAAACTTCAAATTGAGCATGTCTTTGTCCAGGTGTGTTCTATTTTCAATCAAATATGGATTTATATGATTTGCAAATAACTGCACTCTGTTTTTACTTACATTTTACAAAGTCTCCCTACTGTTTTTGAAACAGGGTTTTATATCACACAAACTTTAAGAACCATTTTTTTGTATGTGAACATGGTTCATTTGTAAGGTTCAACAGAACACTCAGTATATTTTAAATTCGGTCTTTCACATTTCAACATGTTGTACTTTACTGAAATAAAAGTGTTTCACTCTACGATGTCCATCAACAGACTTTTTTTCTCAGTTTATGAGAAAAGAAGTAACAAACTTCTGTAGGAACAAAATCTAAACCAAAAATCTATTTGGGAATTAGCTCTAAATACAGAATTCTGGCAAAGATTATCCTAATTTTAAGGCATTATCCTTCAATAAAATTAAACAAATATTGCAAATTACAATATTTTTATCCTCTGAGGAAATAAACAAAATTGTTTCATTGCCTTACCTGTCACTAACTGAAAGTGTTTTTTACTATCAGGAAATAATGATATAGGTCTGTATAGCTCTGTGTTCATACCATTCCCCCCATTCGGGTGTCAAAATATGACATGCAACAACACAATCTAAGAAATGATAACACATTATGTATTTAAAATTTATGCTAATCTGACAATGCATTGACAGCCCTAATTTTAATGCACAATAAAAGTATATTGATATAAACAGTATTTCCTCATTCTGTATCGCATTTGAAAACATACTAATACAATGTAAAAAGTCAATATATAACCCAGCCCTACTTGCTTCATGTGATTTTAAGACTTAAGCCTTGTAAATTTAAACCTGAGTTTGAGAAATTGACATAGGTGTAAAGCAGAATTTAACTAAAACTGACCATAAAGAATGATATTGGCCAAAATTATTGGTTATTAGAAATTCCAGCTATTAATATCACAGTCAAAATTTTCCTAAGTTGGCCTACTATAAAGTCTAATTTATGTGAGACATGTTTTAGGAATTTGGTTGTACTGACCTCAGAAATTTTGTAAGAAGTGTGCAACAACATTGGCGAACCACAGAAAGAAGTTACAGCTCCTGCCTGGCGCCAAAGTTCAATGTTTTTCCTGTCAAACCCTATCAAGTAAACACGGCAGCCTTAATGTATTAACTAAAGAAATACATGTAAAACTTTAAAACTAAAAATATAGAATAACACATTTACCACAGTATTAATGTTGATAATTCCAAATGATTATTATGAACTGAAATCCTCACCCAATTTCAGTAGCAAATGGGTTCACTTGTCCTGGCCAAGATGAACTTTAGGCGTGTAGCGCGCAGTACAACACCACCATGGAGACTAAGTAGCTTACTTACAGGAGGACATCATGAAATTAAGTTAAATGTAAAATGCACCTTAAGATTCAATACAGAGTCCTGTTATGTTGTAAATATGTTATCTTGAGTATCAAGACTTATGCCATTCAAAGGAATGTATATAAACTAGGGCTGGGAAATTTATTTCGTTAACACATAGCATTAATTTCAAGTCATAATGCGATATTTCTTTGATTGCATTAAGGCATGGAGTATTTTGATAGTCAAATGGGAGACTAATATGAGTAATATGAGCCAACAGATTTATAGAGACCTATAATATCATTTCCTGGTTGTAAACAATGTGAGAGTTTAGTTATGATGTTGCACAGAATCCCAGCATTCAGAGAAAAAATCTAAATATTCGGTTAGCGTCTCACAGGGAAGCTGATGCTACCTGGTTTATTTCATTTTAGAAAATCTCCTGACGGAAGCATACTGTCAAGACAAGTAAGGAAAAGCACAACCCAGATGCAGCTTGGGTGCAGAACAAACCCCCATAGTGGACTTTACATAGAAAAGAGAATAGGTTCCGAAATGCTGACAAATAATGACTGGACTGGGAAACATAGGACTGGGAAGTACTTAAATACATGACTAACAAGGGAGCTAATAAGAGGCAGCTGGGAGTGATTAACACGAGAGTTAGGAATGAGAGGCAAGACAAATGTGTAACAGGTGTGGCTGCTTAGGGTCACACTAGGGAGGTGACAGGAGTGTCATGTCGACACAGCAGGCAGGACGTGACACATAGGATAAAATATAGTAATTTACAATATTTGTTTTATTTTATTATTTCTTATTTTAATTATTATCCTTTTTGAATTATTATGTCTTTCATGCTGTTAAGTGCAGTTTCAGTTTTAGAGCCATTTCTCAAATGAGGTTTAGATTTTAGATCGATTACACAGTCAGAATTGGTGTGTCGATCCGCCCAGTCCCAGCCCCAACACCCCCAGCAAGAACTAGCAAACATCACCCACTCCTGACCAAGAAAAGGAGGCTTGCAGGTGACATCACACTGCAGCATCCAAACTAAGCAAAGGCCATCATCTGCCATGTTAGTGCATAGCTTCCCGTCTGGTGCGTGATACTCTGTGTGTATGCTCTGTGCTTGTTAGCTGTATTCCTCATGGCCGGCTACAACAACAGCAGTGTTTTCATGACAAAGGTTAAGGATCCTTTAAGATTCCCAAAACTGTAAAAAAAATTAAAAAACAAAGAAATCCATAGAGTAGAGATTAACAAAAGCTGATCTCACTAAGATGACACTGAGAGACACTGCAGAAATCACTTTGTAAATGGTAAGAACAAAGATTTTTATGGGTTCTTTTCCATAGATCAGCACTGGGCTTCTTTTGATTCCATTTGGTTGATGGTTATTATGTGTTTCACACTGTGCTTTCCAAAGTTCACTGTTTGAGTTAAAAACATGTCTTAAAGGCCATTCTTATCCTTTCAGAGGCAGAAAGGGCCATTTTCTGTGCAGGTTTTCGCTGCAACTCCCTAATTATATTACTAATTAGAGGACTGTTTAGCTGAAGAGTTGTCACACATGGGTTTGAACAACCACACTAAAGGTTACCTCAAAAACCTGCATATTCACTGGCCCTTTAAGGATAAGATTGCCTACCCCAGCTTTAGGAGAACCAGCCACTATGAATGACAGAGGTAACATTGACTGGGTGCCAGTAGTGAACATGGGACACCACAGACTCTGACAGCATTACAGGCATCAAGACAGGAAAGCAAAAAGAAACAATGCAGACAGTCCCTTCAGCTAAATATAATCCGCAGATCCAGAGCTAAAATAATTACTTTTTATACCTTTCAACCAATTCACTTATAAGCTTTGTTGCATTAAGAAGAGGCACAGCACATGTTAACATTGCAGCACAGAGCAGCATCATTACTTAACATTACCCTTACATGATAAAAATGATAATGATATATATAACAATAATAATAATATAAGATGAACAAGCATGAGATTTATACTTGTACTTACTTGTGAATACACCGAAATACACTTTACCTCTGCAGATTTTGCACCCAGCCAAAATGAAAGACATTAAATCTGTTACCCATGACATTTGAAAACCCAGATAATTAATGATACCCTCTTAATGGACAGTGGATGGCTCCCAACCATTTTGCTTTCAATGTGTATGGGTCCAATAAAATCCATTTTGTCTTTCTCTGTACTGTTTGCTTGTTTTACATTTTATTTATTTTCCTTTTATATAAGATTATTTCAGTCATCCCATGCAGTGTACTGGATATGCTTGTTGTGACAATAAAGCCATACTTCACTTGCACTCATATACTTGGAGAACTTAATTAAAATGTCTGGCTATTACAATATAAACAACAAAATTCTATAATTTTAGTCTGTCTTCAAACTAATTTAAAAAAGAGAATATTGATGTTAAAATATTGATATGTGAAAACTGGTATGTTACGGTAAAGAGATTGTGAGAATGACCCATACATTCTCTTTTATGTTCTACATTAATTTAGAGATTCAATGTCTAAATATGTATGATTGTAAGTTTTAATATGAACTGTGATATATATTCCATGATCGATTCACTGTCCTAATATAAACGTAAAAATCTGTCTGGCCTGTCAGAATGGTAACATGAGGCAGCTCTCTGTAATATAATCAAACATAAACCAATAACTGCATTAAATGTTCTACAAGTTTGTTGAATGAAGTGAAGAAATACTGAAAATGAGAGTGAAGCGGAAGGATGCTAACAGTGCCATTTGGGAATGTGGTGTGAGGATGTTGTGAAATCTGCAGAAACTGCGATGTCAGCAGCAAAACTTAGGAATGGGGAGGAGCTGTGGTATACTCCCCTCGTTAACACAGATCAGCTAGTTCCCTTAATCTAAAAATATAAAATGCATATAAGACAACTAGAAATTGCTGAAGTATGCATTTTGCAATACCAGAATATAGAAGCAACAAATTATATGACAATATGTAAGCACAGATCCAGGCAAAAAATAAGAGGTAGTGAAGTGAAAGTTAAAAAAAAGATAAAATCAAATGTAAGTTTGTTGTAAGGCTGTTACATTAAACATGCCTGGACTCATCTTGAACATTCATCATAAACAGCAACATTTTCTCAAAGCTGATATGCACTGATATGGCTCCCTTGAGAAAATGTAGATCCTCCTGCCCAGTTATGTATATATTTTTGCATACTGAAGGGCCCCCTGTCAAGTGCTGGGCCCCCTGAATTTGCCAGGGTATCCATGCCCCTCCAATGCCCCTGTAGTCATACTTGTTTTTAAAGGTTATTAAAGAAACCCTCGGTTCACAGCTCTTAGTAAGTAATAATATAATGTACTGGTACGGAATCCATAGCTCTGGTATATCTTTATTTGGAGGCACCTAGTTTAAAAAAAGTTACAAAGTCATGCCTTTAGGTAAAGCCAATACTAAAACCGACCAATGGGGTAAAAAGTTCAGTAATCCTTTTTTTGATAATCATGGATATATTACGCCTGCAGAATCCAAAAGCACTCATAATCCAAACCAAGGATGCAAATTTGGGAATCTGTCCAGCAATTACCAAGAAGATTTATAAATCAATAAGCCAAATAAATCCGTAAGAAAAAAACTAAACCTGGGGCGGTGATTAATAAATGTAATCAAGATATGTTAAAAATGTCATTAAGTTTATCTTAAATAACACATATTAGTTACTATTAGTTACTTATTCACAAGTAATAGTTTTATATGAATGTCTCCTACTTTAGGAGAGCAACTGCTCTATATAAAAACCTTCATAACAGATATTATTTTCATCCCTGTGTATCACAGTTCATTATTTTCCTCATTAATATCGTAATCAGTAGCAGTAATGGCAGTGCTAAATATTTCATTGTTCAGTTACCAAAGCATTTCTATAAACTTAATCAAACCAAACGGCTGACCGGAAGTTTACGTCGCTATATTATATACATGCTGTTCTCGGTTATGCTTCTAAATGGCGGAGACAACATAAGCGGTACTGCATTGATCCAACCTTGTTACATCCAGCAGTATTTTTGTGCACGGCTATATTATGCAATGATATTCAGTTAGTATGATTTTACATAGTGTTACAATGTTTACTGCGCGATTCGATCTTCTCGTCGCTTAGCCAGTTGCTGTGAAAACGATTGTGCAAGTCCGTTTGGCAGGCTATTCGCCATCTGGAGAACATTACATTAGAGCAGACGTGAAGCCAGCCCCGCTTGCATGGCCGCTGGAGACCAAAATACGTGTCATTATTATTATTGTTTTTCTCACCATTAAAGAGATCAAAACCTTCAAATAAATGGCTGAATTTACGATTGGTGATAAAGCATCACTTAGCCATGATCTATCAAACGGGAAAAGGGAGGCGAAAGACTTATCTTAAAAGTATGCAACATCCTTAAAGAAAAAAGCTTGAAAACAGATGAGTATTTTTAGCAAACACATTGTGGTAATATCCCCATAAAGCACGAATTGGATAAATCATTAAGCTATAAGCATTAATGTCAAACTCTTCAAGTTTTGCAGTGTATCTCTCGCTTGTACAGTATAATGTGTGGGCCGAGAGATGCCGCATTAAACAATGTACAGCTCGAGCATATCTGAATTAAATGTGGACTATCCAACTCTGCCCATGAACAAATAGCACGCGCTGATCGGCAGCCATCGCTAAGTCTGTCCGCAAAAGCAAGTTTCTAAGCGCACATTCCGCTTTAAACACAAATGCACTCACATTTTTATGGAGTACATAGATATAACTCTACCCAGAAATCCAGGTTAACAACAGGGTGGAATTCCGTAATATTAAGAATCCATTTCCGAAAAAAGGTTTACAAGCACAATACAGGTACTGAGGATCTTACCTGAAATCGCTCTGTCGCGGGTTGCCACATACTATTAATGCAATCGCGGGTTTCTACTTAGTTCACAGCTGGATTGTCCCTGATGTAGCCCCGCTCACATCTGTTTGCGTCTCCCCCTCTGCAATCCTGGGCAATCGGCAGAAAATAAGGCAGTGAATTCCAATGGTACGCAGGGACGGAGCTCCGCCTGCAATTGCACGGCGCGTTTTCCCCCACCAAGGGGCGCTGGTGGAGAAACCAGTTTTTATTAGATAAAGAAAACCGCTAACGGCAAACAAAAATACAGTACAATTAAATAAATACAAAAAAGGTTTCACACTTAAACATATTTATATATTTATATGCAAAATGCCATTATTTGCATTTAATCTTTTCTCCCACCTGCAAATTGCTGGTGTATTGAAGGATTCCACATAATGTTTCAGGAATTCCTGTAGTGGCACTAGTTTCCTCCTGGGGTAACATTACACTGTCGGGGTGAAGAGAGAAGACCACCCATTTTCTATGTTTGAGGTGAACAAGTTATAGCATTTTGTTTTTAAGTAGTTTTTCCATCTCATTCCATATAGCCGGAGTATACCCGTCATCAGATGTTCCATCCTTTGGTAGTCTGTGTGTATATGACATACATAATCCTTACATATATAACACATAGAATTAAACTACATAAAATATAACGTATATAATCTTTGGGTATGCATAGTGTTATGAGAATCTTCGTACGATTAACCTTTTCTGTGTAATGAGACGGGCAACGGTGAATCGTTCTCCTTGTGAAGTCATCCTCTCTTGCAGTTTATGACACTTGGTTCGAATACTTGGATGGGGGAAACTGATAGCATCTTGTTCATGTATTAATCCTGTTCCCTTGACTTTTTTTAAGGGAGATCACCGATAAATAGGGAATAAATGAATGAAATGAACCCATCACCAAGTACATTCAGTTTAGTTTAAAAAAAGATTTCCAGTTTTATCATTTTATAGATCTCTAAGCAACAAGTTGCAGGAAAACATTTTAAATCACATATTTATTTGATTAGTATAAATAAATCTAATAACAGATACAGACACACAATGGTGGCTTTCACTTGAATCGCTTTAATTACATCATTCAACACAGAATAAATCTCAGAGTAAAAAAGAAACATTATGACCTACGATGAAGAAAAGAAATAGGTCAAGCCTCATCAAAGAATGGAAAGTACACAGGAAACCAAACCTAAAACACACAAGCACATTTACAGCGGGGTCTCTAACTTTTATTTTACCTAGCAATGGTGATGTCCTCAGAGGATTATTAAGGAATACAACCAAATGAAAAGTACTTTTTGGCTCCACAAAACACTGGCAAAAGTTTCCCTGACATCAGACACTATCCAGAGAACTAACCGAGCACTAAATAAAGTAGACACTAAATAAACAACATTATGCCTAAGGTTTCAAAGTAATGCAGAAACCATCAAATTTACCCATGCACTAAAATAGGGAACCTACTGTGAGTTTTTAGTCTATCATAGTTCACCGTAACTGCACTTATTACTCTAACATCTGGAATTACGTATATCTGGTTTGAGAGGTAACATGTAGCTGCTGAGTCAACTTTTTTAAATCTATTGAGATGGGAAAAGATCCCTTGTGAAGTATTACAGTAGTTTGAAATAGAATTTAATTCTACTAACCAGCAGTGGTTGCATACATGGCGATTTTACTAACCACTTATCAGTTATAATTAATTGATGGTACAATGATGTTAGATGGCGGGGAAAGTTTATGTAGGTATGCTTATTTATTTATCCATTTGTTTATTTTTACAAATCCTTTGTCTTAATCAGAGTAACAAGTGGCTTGTCATCAGGACTGTAATCCTCGTATGAGATGGGTGTTGCATCATACATGGCAGGCCTAGACTTCTTCCCAAACCTGAGAAAAGAACATAAAGTGCATCAGATTAAACAAGAAAAAGAAACATATATCCATGGGGTCTGCATACCATAATATAAATTTAATCTGTCTAATATGGTTGTGAAGGTATTCGGGTTTACTGGTTGTTAGGGTCCTAGGGAGAGGTTTGAAAACTGGAAGAGTGGCAAAAAACTTGGGTTTTCTCTTGGATACAAGCATTTATATCACTGATAAGTGATATGCTCAACTGTAAGTGCATGTTCAACAAGAAAATACTAACAATACTCATTAGTATACAGAGTCAGTGTTACTTTCCGTTCTGTTGAGTATTCCTCCAAAACTATGGCTTCATAGGACTGGCAAGTCCATCACTGAGACAGAGCATGACAGAGACGCACCTGGCATGGCGGATGGATGCGATGGCATTATTGAACTCGCTGTCGATGCTGCGGCAGTTGTAGAACTCCTGGTATGCGTGCCGTGAAGAACCCTGGTATTCGATGCGGCTGATGCGACAGATTCCAACGATGAGGATGATAAGCATAAGAATGAAGGCGACACACAGAGCACCGATAATGATATAGAGCGAGTGGCGTGGCATGCTGGTCAAAGAATCATCTGGGTGAGCCGCCTTCCACTGCAAATCTGGGACAGACAAGCACACGCACATACATATTTACTGTTATAAGACAAGAACATTTGGCACCATTTTAACACTGAAAGTGGATGAATATTTAATGCTACTCACAAATCTCACAGTTTGGTCCTACCCATCCTTGCTGGCAGTGGCAGATAAAGCCATTTGATTGGTCAATACAGGTGCCTCCGTGATGACAAGGATTGCTGTCGCATTCATTGATGTGAACTTCACAGTTTTCACCTGGATAAACAGAGGAGATTATCTCTCCAGGGGTAAAAACCCACTGCTTTGAGCAGGTTTACAAAGGTGGAGAACAGGCATCCTCCCTATGGTAGGGCCTGCTGTTTAGCTACAAATGCTTACAGGGAGTCAAATAGGAGTCTAGGAAGGCACATAGAAATGATACTGTTACTCACCTGTATAGCTAGCAGGGCAAACACAGGTAGCGTTCAGCCCCTCACGGTTACATGATCCTCCATTTTGACAGTGAACTTTCAGACATGGGTCATTGTAGACCTCGCAGTGTCTTCCTACACACACAATGCACATATCAAAATCATTTTCTTCCATATAACCACATTCTCCCATCTCACTGCTTTGTTAAGCAAATTGACTTTTGAAGTACCACTTTCACTCTCATACTTAGACATGCAACCCACCCTCATACTGTACAGGGCATATACACTCATAGGCATTGACCAGGTCCCGGCAGGTCGCGTGGTTCTGGCAGGGCGCAGACAAACACTCATTGTACTCCTCTTCACAATACAGCCCATGGTAACCTGTCAAAGAAACACAGTATCAGTTATAAATAGGACAGTATTACTTATGTACAGTACCAGTCGAAAATTTTCCAGGCTATAATATTCTATAGACTTGCCAGGCTGCGTACAAAGATGGTTGATAGCGTGTCATATCACATGACCTGATTCACATGACCTGATCCCCATGATTCTAAACACAGTAGAAATAGTTTTTGAAAAGACCAGAGAGTGAATAAAAACATCCAATGAGTGATCAGCATATGTGTGACCTCCTTCAGGACAGCTAGAAAAGTATCCCAGGAGGCCACATCATTAAACTGGCATAGAGGTGAATGTTGGGTCAGCCAGTCCCTGGAGCAATTGGGGTTAAGGGCCTTTCTCAAGGGCCTAAAAGTGGCATCACTCTGCAAACCACAGGATTTCAGTCATTATTTACTACTGTATTACATCATACTTATGATGAAAGTGCATTGTTCTCGGTTTTTAAAAAATAAAATGCAACTTTTTTCAGATATTACATAAGCATAGTAAGAAATGTACTAATCAAACAAAGTAACAGTACCACATCTCAGGGAAGCTCAGATTGGTTTTCATTGTTCTTTTATTTTGTCACCATATAGACTGCAAGACAAGTTAATAAATTTAATCAACGTATTTATTTGTGTGTGTGTGAAATAATATATAGAGTATTTTACTTTAAAAGCAAATAAACAACAAATGTATTTCTTTAAATCTGCAGCATTTATAAAAATTAATACATTTTGAGAACAAAGATAACTGCATGGCACAGAAGGCATAATTTAATTATGAGATTTGATAAATATTTAAAATCTAATCAGAACACTTGAGACATGATCAGTAGGTTTAGATCAGTTATTTTCTGTTAAAAAGGTTGAATGATTTGAATGGAAAAGTTTTCTATTATTTCAATGCACTATTTTCATCTGGCCACTAGGATACAGTGTTGCACAGAATTCAGTGCTCAGGCATGTTAATCCTGTATCTGATTTTCTGCCATGAAGAGAGCTACCATGTCCAAGGTCAAAAAAGAACAAGGAATTGATGGTTAGAAGGTGAAAACAGAAAGTCCCTCTAGTCGAAAAGCATGGCAGCAGTCATGGTCAGAGCAACAAATTTTATACATTGCCCTTCATATCTATTAAATAAACACAAACAACGTGTGACGTCAGTCTAGGAAATTATATAATGGTAAACGTCACATTCTCTGTAGCTGAAAATCCTGTTTCTTCTGAACTGACTTAGACATGTATAACTCAAGCCTCAGCTGCGGCTTCTTCGTATGCAGTATAAAACAGCTGGATTATGTATCGGGATAAAAAAAAATGCAAATTATTCCACCAAATCATGGCATACGAGCGAACCTGTGTGGAGCTGTTATGACAATAATTGATGTTCATTGCTGTTATGCTTTTGGACAAGGCTATCTGTGAACCAACACAGTCACTGCAAGCAATGAGACCATCTGCAAGCACAACATCAAGTGGTTGCATCTCCATGGCAACCAGACTGCAGCAGGAAGGGGGAAAAAATCGTCCTCAGGACACACCAGGGGAAGGTGAGAAAGAAAAGCAAAGGAGCAAAGATAAAGGGTGGCAGCTCACCAGTTTGTTCACTGATGACCACAGATCACATTATTGACAGGCTGCTCTGTAAGTTCTTGTCATTTTTATATATTAACATTTCACTGGCATCTTGCTTTGCAAGTTTAATGATACAAATGCCAAAAATGGGGAAAGCTTCCTACTCATAATTTTATTTATATCTTCATTTACATTTTCTAATGAATGCCATACATTATACCTTGGTACCAACACACACATGCAGATTGCACACAGTGAGTACCTGGAACACACAGACACCTGTAGCTGGTCCCTACACTGCGGCAAATGCCATGAGCACAGGGGTTGAGGGCGCAGAAGTCGACCAGCTGAGCACAGGTTGGACCTGTGAATCCTGGTGCACAGCTGCAGCTGAAGTTCTGCTCATCCGAATAGCACGTGCCATTATTGTGGCAGGGCGATGAAGCGCAAGAATTGATTTTCTGCTCGCACATCCATCCTTGGTAACCTACATACAGAATGTGAAGGGGGTAGAAGGCAGTTACTCAGCTCTCTCAGACTATCTTATTAACAATAAAAAAGAGAATAATTATGGAATGAAATTTGCAAGATCTCATGTTTAATTTTATCATACGTAGGGATTACAAGCCCCAAACCCTATTCACAAAAAAAAGCATTTTGGAATAAAATGTTCTCTTTTCTCTGTCACCATGGCAATGACCCAAATAAAACCATATCTGAAGGTATATTTACCTTTGAGAAAGTAGGATGATGCACCCTACTGTAAATGTACTGAAAATAAGTGAATACGCACCACTGAAGGAATTTGGCTGTTTAGCACAGAATCTATGAAGTTTGTAGCTTTAATGACTTTGAAGACTCAACAATGCCATATTATCATGCAAAAATGACTGCACAAATATGTGTTGTACAGTCTTTTTCTTTATTATAAAAACAGGCCATCTCTGAGTTGCCTGTAAATTTGTTACAGTATATGGGGCCAGTAGTTTTATTATTTTAAACTGTATCTATCTTTACCTATTAACTTACATGTTAATTGGACAACTTTAACAAACTTCTGCATTTGTAGAACAAGCCATATTTTCATGGTAAATAAAATCCATATTATGATTTGATATAGTGATGGTAAGTAAAACTGGTATTGTCATACAGTAAGGCATGTAGCTTCTTCAAGGTTAGACTGGTCTACTTTAGTTTCAGTGTTAAAGCAAGGGATCTGGCCTAGTTACATACAGAGGTAGTCTGTAGGTATTCAGGACATAGATCCATAGCTATAGCTGTTTGCATAGACGTTTCAAACAAACAAAAGACTTTACAATGCATAATTTCAAGAACAAACCATCATTCTGTATTCTGTGATATCTAAACTTAACCTTTAGCATTTTCTTTTTTAAGAAACTACTCACAATTAATCAGGATGAATTGTAAATTTTCGTGTACACGTCCTTGTGGGAGTGTACATTTGTAACTTATCAAAACAAGCAGAGTAAAGAACAGAATGAGGAGCAGTGAAAAGTAACACTGAAAAGAGGCTTGCTATTTCTGTATGTCTCAGAGGACTGAAGCACCACTTGGGTAAGCAGCACTAAATCTTGCAATTGCTGGAGACAGACTCCAAGACTGAGGGTTTAAATATAGATGTAGCCTGGCAGAGTCCAGCTGCAGTTTATGTCATGTCCAACTTGCACCTTTAAAACTGAATGGTTTGATAAGGTCAGTTTTATGCTAAGAATCATATTTTTTAATCAGCTTTAATAATAATTTTCATTGGTCACTCAGATTTCTCTAAGTGGATGAGATGTTTCTACATAACGCCATGTATTTTGACTTATTTCACTTCACATACTAGTGGGACTCAGCTAGAGGTCAGACGTGTGTAAGAAGCAATCTATGAATACCTTGATATTTAATGCATTTTCACGGGGGCATAATGACTGAATGAGCAAGAATATTGCTTGCAGTGATAAGCCATTTTGATGTTTTTTTAAGTTTCATTTACATGTTATGTTTGAAAAAGTCTGTCACAAACTAGACTGGGGAAGCCCCATCAACATTACGCAGGGATTCCCTGTCTTGTCGACCAAGCCCCCCAGGGAACCCCCACCCGGGACTCCACCCAGTACACCAGTAACCACCTGAAAAACTGGATATGCTGGTTCTGCTACCAGAAGCTGCTGGAAGAATCATTTTTTTCCCCATCCAGCGATAAATTCTGATTGATAAGGAGTTCTATTGCCTTAGACTACTGTTTGGTGATCTTATTGATTACTTACTTAGGTTTCTGATCCCATTCTGTTTCTAGACTCTTTTTTGGCCTTGCCCCTGATAGTTGTTTGCCCTTTGCCTGACCTATGCCTGCCACTTTGATCGTTGATTTCCTAGCAATGTTCATTCCGTTTTGCCTGCGTCGGTGTTGACCTTGGATTGCCCGACTTTGATTTTGCTTGATTTGCCTGACTCTCCAGTCACTTCACATCTGCGTCTCAGTCCTGATTTCCTGGCTAACCACAGTACTCTTTAACTATTTATGATATGTACTATACCCATATACAATAACACAACTTTTAGTTTTTTTTGTATTGCTTATTTGTATGTACTGCATATTTGAGACTGTGATCATAAATACATTTACAGCATTTGGCAGATGCCCTTAGCCAGAGCAACTTACAGAAGTGTCCATCAGAGAATATATTCTGATACTGGTTCAAGAGAACCATATGATACCACATGATAACTAATAAACTAATGTACAGAGTGGCCTATTCAGGAACTCCCCCCACCACTCTATACTTGACAGGGCTGTCTGGGTTCATTCCACATGAAATGAAAGCTCACGTCTGCTAGGACATGGCTTCCCAATATCTTTAGCTTAGAACCTCAAAATAACAGTGACAGAGTTCCGTGACCCCCACTAGGTTTATATTAGAGGTCTTCAACTTTTACACCAGTGCAAGCTCCCAAGTCCTGATAGCATATTTGGCCGACTGGACATAGTCTGATATTAGGATGCTTACGCATGTATGACCCAAGTGTTTCATTAAACTTAGGTCTCTTTTGCGGCATGCTTGCACAAGTTCCTTTGTCTGTTCTCCTCTCATATGGTCTTCTCAGCTTTTGTAGAAGACAGAATGATAGTTAGCAATTTTTTATTCCGACAAAATAATGCTTACATGATGTGCACTTAAGTTAATACAGGATTTGCCACTCACTATAGGGCTGATATAATTTATTGTGCAATCGCTTTGTGCCGCCATCTTGGTGCATTGTTGGTCATGTTAGTAAAGTACGCTCAGCACATTAATGCAAATAAGTTAAGTAGGGATTTATTATTTTCTAATGTAACATTTTGAAATGCAAAGTTGTTACAAAGTGACTCAACTTTAATAAAAATTTGTAATTGTCTACTGCACTAATTAAAGAACAGCAGAAATGACTTCTGTCACTGTTGTATATGCCCAGGATGCTGCTGGTTAACCTATTATACTCAGAATAGCTAATGGCTCTCATTCTCTTAAGAATAATGATAATGGAAAGGTACGCTTCAGTTCCTGATTGCTACTGTTGCTCTGGTACGAGCGACACAGAGATTAAACACACTGGTTTGCTCGCTCTGAGAATAGCTCTGCATTTGAGGGTAACTATGAAATATGTCCTCATTTGGATTGGAACAGAGACAGTAAGTTGTTTGGCCTAGCAGGATGAATTAGAACAGAGAAGGGAGATTCAAATTAAATTCTTGCATGACACAGATAGACAAAAAGCAGACATGGATGTACAGTAGTTCCAAAAGCAGGGTAATTCTGCTGAACATTGACCCAGTTTCTATGGCTCTTGTGTGACGTGAGACCTGCAGTATTATGTGCATTGCAGTTATTTTTATATAGACTGCCTAGAAAATGTTTATGAAAGTTTCCCCCCCACACATTTAACATTTTACATTTCCTGCTATGGATATAAGAATCTCAGCATCCTCTACTGATTCCTATGTGAACATATGAGCATACACCAATATCCATAGCGTAAACCTGGCATTGTATGAATGTGATTGTTTCTCAGTAGAATTCATGAGGTTTGACATTTCAGAGACCACCACCATCAGAGGGGCAGCAAGGTGGCACCGTGATTGCCACTGTTGCTTCACTTCTGCCACCATGCTTTTTTTTTATGTCTCCACCTTCTCCATCTTTGTCTCCACCTTTATGTCCTCCTTGTGTCATCATGGGGATTCCTCCATGTTCTCCTGTTTTTCCCGCCACAGTCCAAAAACATGCTGAGGTGAACTGGTGTTACCAAATTGCCTGCATGTGAACATGTGTGGGTGAATGGTGTGGTCAGAGTGTGCCCTGCAATGGGTTGGCATTACATCCTGGGTTTTTCCCTGCCTTGTGCCCTCTGCGATAGGCTCCCGACCCCAGAGACCTTGAATAAGACAAGCGGTTACATAAAACGGATGGATGGATGGATCATGGTCTGGGAGTTTATACCTACCTTCTGAGCAGTGGCAGCTGGGTCCAGCCAGATTGCTGGTGCAAGTTGCCCCATTCAGGCAAGGTTGTGAGAAACAGTGGTCTACTAGAGCTTCACACTGCTCACCAGTGTACCCTGTAACACAATGAATCATTAAGTCATTTGTATCAAAATATATGTACCGAGTGTCACGTTTTCTGCGGGTTGAAACCCCTAACAGGGGTGTTTATTTCCAGTATGGGAAAAGAACAGGAAGAAACAGGGAGCAGGCTACACGCAACATTGATAACAACCGACAGGGCTAACAGGACTCACTAATAAAGGGCAGGATATCAGGGAGCAAACACGATGCAGGTGTGCTGGGCTAACAAGGGGATAGAAACGGAGGGAAAAGCTAAACAGGACTCAGTTGTGGGTGATTAGGCCACGCCTGAGGGAAACACTGGGGAGAAGACACGACGGGCGGGGCTGAGCGTGACACCGAGCCACACAACAAAAACCATACCATAAGTTTAACCAAAATACACATCAAAATATGTGTGTCGGGACCAGAGTGGTACTGTCTTGCAGCCCTCGAGTGACATGATTGCAGTTGAGTAGTTGGTATGAATGGGTCTGTTGGTTCTGTTATACTGAACGCATCCAACGTGCTAACTAATTTGAGATGATTGATTTGTGTACAACAAAGGGGTTGTGAAACAGAGTGTTAAACCCTTTGTCTAGCTTGTTGAAAATATGTGGGTGAACTAGTTTTTCTGTATCTTGTTTAGACAAAAGGCTCATACTGTAACTGTATTTACGTGCCTGTTGAATTTGTGAACACACCTATGTAAAGAGCCCTGGGACAACTCTGTTGTGAAAGCAAAGACAAAGCAGTCCCTATCTGGTAAATATGATTCAAACTAATTTAACATGGTACCAGGAAATCTCACCCACTTTTCCAGTCTGTCTAGTAGTATAATTTGGCCAAACGTGTCAAATCAGCAGTGAAATCCAATTATATCAAGACTGATCAGATGGAAGTCATATAAAATCACAATAAATGCAGTCTTGAGCTGTGTGGTTGAAATCCAGACTGAAAACCATTAAAGCCATCATTTTGCACCATGAAAGAACTAGGAATCTGAAAAACATTTTCAATTATCATTCCTAATTAGGTTTGATACATATGATCTTTCAGTTATATGGTTTTACATATCATGACAATTAAAAAATAGAAATTTACTTATTACTGTAGTTATTACTGTATAACCAGGGGTTGACAAAAGTGGCACGCAAGTATGCATTCACCATATAAACAGTAAAATACGCAGCAGTTTCTGCAAATGCACATAGGCGTATAAACGCATTTGCGCTGTTATGATGAAATTACCAAGCATTATAAACTTTACTAATTACACTGTAATTTCTTGTCATAGCTGCATAGATAAGTACGCATCTGCACTTTCATAACAAGAAACTACCGCACATTTTACCGTTTATATGGCGAATGCATACTTGCATACCACTTATGTCAACACCTGTGTATAAATCTTCAGGGCCCTTGGGAAAAAGCCTGGTAATGACTATTTGTACCAAATCTGATGCTATAGAGCTGGTAGGCAGTGGCAAAGCAAGCATTGTTCAAGGTGTTGAACAATTTCAGTCAAGGTTAAAACAAGAGTAGCTTTCAGTTGGTTTAATAGACATGAGAAAAATCAGTGAGATTAACTCAACTATGTTCTGTTCTTGTAACACAAAGTGAAAATACTCATTCTAGTTGTGTGGAACCACTGCCCATGATTCAAATGAGTTCAATAAAAAATTATACATAAACTACTAATACTGAGAGTATAATGTTTATTATTAATGTTTATTTAATATGGATTGTACATTAATGTAAAACTTATATGTGTGACAAATGCTCTCAAATGCTCTCAAATGCCGGTTTTCTTTTGTCTTTTGTGTGTTTTTTGTTCTTTTTGCCAGAGAGTGATAACAACTGCGGAGAAGATCATCAGGACTCCGCTGCCATCTCTGCAGAGCACCTACCATCGCAGAGTCCAGAGGAGAGCTGCCTCCATCCTCAAAGACCCCACACACCCCCAACACGGACTGTTCACACTCCTGCCCTCGGGACGGAGGTTCAGAAGTGTGAAATCTAGGACATCCCGGCTAAACAACTCTTTCTTTCCCACTGCCATCAGACTTTGTACTCCATTTGTTTATGGACACTACAGGAACTTCATCAGGTTTATTTCAATTCATGCTCTTTTCGCACTTTTCTATTTAATTTAACTTGGCATTTGTGTGTGGACAGCAAAGGAAGAATCTCATTGTACAGAGAAATGCTACTTTTCTGTACATATGACAAACGCTTTGAATCTTGAATCTTGAAACATTAATTTAATATGTGCTTTACACAAAAATAGGGATATATATGACTAATTCCATTCATTTAATATGGATTGTACTTGAATATGGTACGTAAATGTTGACAGTACATTACTTTTATACAGTGGTGGCCAAAATTATTAGAACATAATGATCACTTTGTAGATATTTCATTTGTTTTATGGGTATTTTAATGGCCAATTCAACAAAATCCAACTGAAACCTTTTAAATATGCCATATGTTCTAATAATTTTGCCCACCACTGTATGTATTTTTATAGGAATAAAGGACATACATGTCAAATGGCAAAATGTTAAGTGTGAGTTGAGTGTCATATAAAGACCTTATATGATTTGGGTGAAACACATTAGAGTCATATGTGATAAAAAAAAAAAAAAATAGGCATTTCTCTCCAACATTTTGCCAAACCCTTACCCAAAAAAAGTCCCTGTTCCATCTCTGTGTTACATGGGTCTAATTTCCATCACGACAGAAGCAAGTCTGACACACCTGTATTATGCAGGCCTACACACCTGAAGAGCAAGCACAGGTGAAATTACGGCCTTCGTTTCCCTCCCTCAGGTCACTGCATGTGCCATTGTTCTTGCAAGGGTTCAGGTGACATGCATCAAACTCTTCACAGAATATTCCCGAATACCACTTCTCACACTCGCAGTAGAAAGTGTTCTGGAATACAGAAATAATATAATTTAACAACAGACTCCACTGTGATATTATCAAAAATTAAGCCAAAGTGGTGAAGCCAATTCATTTTAGCACCACCTTTAGCAACAATAGTTTGAAATAATCGTTTTCTGTATGACTTTCAATCTCTCACATTGTTGTGAAGGAATTTTGGCCCACTCTTCTTTATGACGTTGCTTTAATTCATTTAATTCATTAATTCATTTATGCACAGGTCTCTTAAGGTTCTGCCACGGCATTTTAGCTTTAGCTACCGGACAGATGGCCTCACATTTGACTCTACACTATTTTGTTATACAGAGGAGTTTGTGGTCGCTTCAATGACTGCAAGGTGGCTAGGTCCCGAGGCTGTAAAACAAGCCCAGGTCACCCCTCATCACCGTGCTTGACAGTTATGAAGTATTTGTGCTGATATGCTGTGTTTGGTTTTTGCCAAACATGGTGCTGTACATTATGGCTAAACATCTCCACTTTCGTCTCGTCTGTGCAAAGGACATTGTCTTTTGGTTTAACATCTATTACCATCTTGTGGTTTGTTCAGATGCAACTTTGCAAACCCAAGCCGTGCAAAGAGGCTCTCTCTTGGCAACCCTTCCAAACAAGCCATATTTCTTCAGTCTTTTTCTAATTGTAGTGTCATGAACTTAAACATTTAATTTGCTAACTGAGGCCCGTAGAGTCTGAGAGGTAGCTTTTGGGTTTTTGCAATTTCACTGAGCATTGCACAATCTGAACTTGATGTGAATTTGCTGGAAAGCCCACTCAGGGGAAGATTGGCAACTGTCTTAAATGTTTTCCACTTGTGAATAACCTTTCTCACCGCAGAATGATGGTCTTTCAAATTTATTGACGGGCAGCAACAATCACGTCTCTAAGCTCATTACTGCCTTTCCTCCTTGGCATTGTGTTAGCGCACACCCAACTTGCTGGTGATCTGTTAATCAAGTACATTTGATTAGCACCACTGGGCTGCTAATTACCCTCTTAATTCGGTAACACTTTAGTTGAGGGGGGCACAAATCATAGTAGTACCTCATTGACTACTGAAGTACTAATCATGAACATGAATTAGTTCATGATTAACTAATGAACTAACTAATGAAGTTCCTGCAAAGAATGCATGAATCGTCATCATCGATTAATAATGTAGTAACGCATAGTTAATGGTTGATTAATGCATTTACTAAGCATGTATTACTGCATTATTTGTGGCCCCTCAACTAAAGTGTTACACTTAATTCCTATTTCCTCATATTGCATCTGCATTTTGGCTTAGTTTTTATTAAATTATTTATTATGTTCTGATATGTAAAACCTTAGAAAGAGGGTGAACTTACATGATACATGACTGTATCAATAAACCAGGTAAGAAAATATATCTATGTTTGAATGAGCAGGCCGGGGAGACTCTCAGATATGGGTGAGTATTTTGTATCTCTTTGAAGTATTTTGTAGTTCGTAATGAGCTCATTTAAGATAGTGGCCAGAGAACAGTGGTTTCCCCTTAAAGACATGACTAATGACAGTATACAAACTATTAACAGTTGTTTTGTAATGGTTGAATCAGAATAATCGGACATTACAGGTTTTGACAAGTCAGACAGCACACTCCATTACAGCACTAAGGTTGTAAGTACCTTCTTCTTTCTTCTGCTCTTATATATAATAGGTATGCACAGATGGGAGTCAACGGAAATCGGCTTTAGATAGGACCTGAAGACAAGCAGCTACTTTCTGTTATTTCATTTGTGTAAGAAATGGGCAGTATGATAGTGAGCTGCCTAGCTTTTCCATTTAGAGGTATGTTTAAAATAAATTTCTTTCTTTCTTGAAATTGGAAAAAAAGTACATGATCTGGGTAGTTTCTGAATTGTGTAGTACAATGCAGAAAAAAAAACAGAAAAATGTGAATTTAATAAAAGCAAGTATATTACAGTATCCAAAAAGTGCTACTAAAAATGACAGTTATCATCTGATGCTCGTTTGTCCCATGTTAACATCATCAGTGACCCCTTTTCTTTTGATATTACTGCTGTGTCATGAACCCTATAAATAAAACTCACTATGCTAAAATGTTTTGTGCATTTATAATTCTCAAGGCCCCAGGAGCACTGACATAGTTCACCTCTAAAAACAGGAGGTATGGATGTAGGGGGCATTTTGTATCAGGGTGCTGATACTTATAGTTCTGTCATATCTATTATTAGATTTACAGTTGGAGACTTATCATAGGATTGGTCATGATTCAACTAGTATACAAATATATGTGTATATCTTTCAGTGGCAGGGATTACTCAAATTTTGGGACAAACCCAGGTGAAACATACATGTCCTATTTTGGTGAGTCAGTAGCTAAGCCTCAGTTCTTATTGCCTACCTTATTTGGCTGGGTGACACACGTCCCCTTTCCAGAACATTGTGGGTCACTGAAGTGGCTTCCAGGCTCTATACAGCTGCTGGCTTTCACTGTCACTTGCAGAAGCAATGTCACTGTGTCACCATTGGCAGTGCCATCACACAGGACACCTGCATGGGAACACAAATCATGAACAAAATATTGTACCTGTGAGATTTACTGGCACCACACAAGAATAAAATAAAATGTATACATATCATAAAAATAATTACCCTCAAAACAGTAACGCATAAACACTGGCTTTCTAGATAGGCTCTAGGTTCACCAAGAACTTAGACCAGATAAGGGGTCATGGAAGATGGATAGAAAACTTGGTTTTGACTGCCAATACCTGATTATTTTTTTTTTGCTACTGGCAGTAGTAAGTACTGAACATGGACAGGAAACATCCACCCCCTGCACTGAACTGGCATGTAGAAAATATGTATAAAATACATGGGAAAAAATATTAAAAGGCCAATTTTTGTTTCAACAATTCCAGCACAGCCTAGGCCACAGTGACTATACTGACAGCACCAGTGGAGTCTAGTTTGAAAAGGCCAGTATGCTATGAAGGGGTTTTAACCAAGGAGAAACCAAAGGTAAAGAAATGTCATTCACAGTCAGAATTTTCTGCTTGGATTATTAAATGGGATAATTAAAGTATGTCTATCTGTCTGTATCTGTCTGCCAGGAAGAGAAGGTTTTTCACTGTTACATACCCCAAAATATTCTACATTAATCAGCCTTGCTGAGAGCAACATTTTATTTCAACCAAGAAGTGACAATCACAAAACAAATTCTCTGAATGTCAGAAACTCACAGATATAAAGAATCTACTAGATGTCCTCAGTAATAAATGTGTAACTACCAGAAAGAAAATACAATGCAAACTTTTACAAAAAGGAAAAATATATTTGTTGTGTCACCATTTTGAAGGTCAAAATGCAATTAAATATAAATTAGACCCAATTCAAATATTGTTTTTTTTGGGAAAAGATGTTAGAACAGGAGGAATATTATTACATTTTAATACTGTATGCTTCATACATTTAGTATTTGTTTAGCAGACTTTTTCTCCCAATGTCACATACAAGTGAGGTACATAGTTCAAATGGTAAAATTGTTGTATTTTTTAATTAAATTAACATTAAGTTAATTCATTAACTCATATATAGAGGCTCAAATAATTTTACTTACAGAAATCTGATTTAAGTTAATGTAATCTTTCTAATATATATTTATATCTATTTGTCAGCAACATTTATTTTACGCATCCATTATAAATTTTTGATTAATTCATTATTAATTCATTCATCATTAATTAATTAAATTGGCAAATTAAGTAATTAATTAATTGGTTGATTAAGAAAGTTCAATGGAATCAACACAAATTACAAGTTCTATACATGGCAGAACTAAAACAACTATACAAAATGATTAAGAAGCCAAACATTCAATATATGTTATAGTTCAATATTGTAGTTCAGACATCAAGAAGGGTGCAAATAAGAAAGGTAAACATATGTGCCATATTATACAGCTTCACACAGAACTGCAGGATCTACAGAAGTACAGAGTTTGTGAATTCTGCCACCCACTAGGAGAATGAGGCTGGACCTGGCCAGACTCCAAGATTACGAGTTAGCACGCAGTTTGTGTGTGCCTTTGTTGGCACGTTGTAAAACTGTCGGTGCAGCGGTAAGAAAATTGGGAGAAGACTAACGATAATAGAGGGTTTATGTCGTGGGAAAATAAATTCACACTACACACTATTTAGTACTGAACTGAGACACATCACTGTCCTTCTTTTTTATATCAATACCTTATATACATACACTCAACTTTGGGCATGCGCATTACAACTCAACACCCCCCCTACCGTACAATCAAATTATGGCAGGCCACATATAATTCAGAGCATACATTTACATGCTAACAGCCTTGCTTATAGAGGAATTGAAGAATTACACACATCCAAATCTGTTCCTCTGAGAGTTGTAGTCAGGGCAGGTGATGGAACAGTCCTTATGGATGACACTGCAGTTGTGTCTAGCTAGGCCAGCTACTTTGAGCAGCTAGGTAAAGCTGATCCTCTGGCTAGGACAATGGACATCTCTGGGTACACTGTTCTTGAGGCTGATCCCCAGATTAGCTGTGAACCACCCAGTCTTAAGTTTCAAGTTTCAAGTTTACTTTATTTATATAGCACATTTCATACAGCCATAAGACTGACCAAAGTGCTTTACAC
>JAODKM010000035.1:16566277-16578146 GCA_026780845.1 Petrocephalus sullivani | reverse complement strand
ACAGTTTGGATACCATACAAGCAACCAGACTACCACGCAGGAGAGCAGTAGACGGCATGCCGACACAGGCGCCATCTTGGCAGATCTCCAGGCTAATGTTCTTAATGGAATTGCACAGGTGGAGAACCAGCTGAGAGTGGGGAAAATTGCAGGGATCATTTGGGGCATGGGTATCATCCCAACTGACTAGAAAATGGGATTCCACCTGGAAAAGGAAGGATGAAGAGTGATCATGTGGATTGCAGTGAACTACAGGGGAGTAACACTGCTCTCAGTGCTGGGTAAGATCCATGCTAGAGTCATCCTCAACAGGATCTGTGATCACTTGCTTGCCTACCAGCGACCGGTGCAGGCTGGTTTACGCCTCGGAAGTCTACTATCGACCACATCCTGGCATTGAGGGTTCTCATCGAGGGCATGTTGTGGCAGGGTCGTGGGGTCCAGCGGCTGAGGGGCATCTGTTAGTGAAAAAATATTCACTGATCTTGACTTTGCAATGCTGTGATCTTCAGGGAATCAGTGGAGGCTCTGATCAGGGATCTCGAGAGACTGCACGAGTGTCTGGGCTTGCGAGTGTCCTGAATGAAAACAAAAATCTAGGCCTTGAATGACCTCTTGGGCACAGACATGAGCAGTGTGTCTGTTTGCGGAGAGAACATTGACCACATTTAAAGGTTCGCTTACCTTGGCAGCAAAATCCTATTAAGTCATTAGATGGATTGGGAGAACATGGGGGAGTTGCTGGAAAGGGGTGTGTGGTGCTCCAAATATCTTTGCAAGAGGACGAAGATCCAAGTCTTTAATGTCCAGGTGCTTCTTGCTTTGCTGTATTGCTGTGAGACATGGGGACTATCCAGTGTTCTGAGACTAAAAACTGGACTCCTTTGGTACTGTCTTTCTTTGGAGAATCATTGGGTGCCACTGGTTTGTCTCTGTGCTCTGGGACTACTGCATTGTGAAGGAGCATCAGTTATAGCACTACAGCTCTGTGGCATGATTTCCTGAGGGTGATGTAGCTCGCAGGATCCTCAATCCTGAAGACCCAAGTGGCTGGACCAGGCCACGGAGACACCCATGTGACACCTGGCTGCGGCAGATAGACGGCCATTTCCAGAGGGTGCGTGTCAGACTGGAGAGCTGCCAACCGGGATCTGAAGTTTCAGCATGTGGTGGGTGCACGCTGTACCAGTGCATGCTCCCCAACCTGACCTGACCAAACACAGACCAAGGATAAATTAATCACAGGGGAGGTACTTACCCACAAAGTAGCTTTGGCCAAGTGGAAGGTACTGCTCTGTCAGAACCAGACCATCAGCAGCTTGCTGGAGCCAGACTACTGCACCATCTGAGACCGTGCAGCGGTGGAATGCGTCCTCACTGACACGCCACACACTTGGAATGCCAGTAATGTTTGCCCGGATCCTGCAAAAAAATGACACACTAGGTTACACCCGAATCAAATATCTGTATTCTGCACTCCAATACCCTCTATCCATACTCTCAAACTGTGATAACCTGAACTTCCCACCCCTTGCCACTACTCATGTAATCTATTCACTCTGATCCAAACACTCATATTCTTCTGTTGTGTCCCAACATTAGTATCCTCAAAAATAAATGGCACATAAATAAATCCAGTACAGTTTGAACATCAACATATAGTGCAGGGGTGTCAAACTCCATTCCTGGAGGGTCAGAGTCCTGTGTAGTTTAGTTCTTACCCTGTTCCACCACAAATGCTTGAGCTCAAGAGCTGTGTGATAATTAGCACAAGTAGGTGAAGGAGTTTAATCGGGTGTGTTAAATGACAGTAAACCTAAAAATGTGCAGGGTATTGGCGCTCCAGGACTGGAGTTTGACACCCCTGATATAGTATAATATATAACAATAAAATAATATTTGATTCTCAATTTCATACTCAAAAAGGTATTTCTATCTATGTATCTAATCTATCTGTCTATAACTATTATATCAGCAAATACCCCATCCCACAGTGACTAACAGATCTTAGTCCTAGAATTACTAGGACTAATAATTAGATCCTAATTATTGATTACTGCAGTAACAGTGGTATCCTCAACCAGTGCCTATGTATCCGTTTCTTTGTGCATTTGTGCTGGTGACTGTACACAAGAAACAGCCAGTAGCTCAAGAACAACAAAGAACTCATTAGTATTCGGGGGAGCAGGCCATGGCGTCACTGAAGCACATCTCTATGCTGTGAATGTCATTTAGTGGCCAAGGACAGACTCACTGTTTCTGGAAACACTACCACAGACAAAGACAGTTATGATGAACATAGTATTACTCAATATTTGAATTGAAGAGGGTATAAAAATAACTGAAAATTGTATGAAATAACTGAAAACAGCTCACAATATCTCAGCAAAGGTACGGTTATAAGGAACATCTTAACCACAAATGTTTCACTACATGGAAATCATGCAAAGGTGTGTTAATCTGACTGTGTCAATCAATCACAACAATATAATTAAAGATATAACTCAATTCTTACTTGATGGCTGTGCCTTCAGCCATCCCTAGAGCTAGGTACACAGCTCCTGAAGAAGCCCTACCCATCAGCCTCCTGCAGTCTGACATCTCTTGGACCTAGAACAGAATCATTCTTGATTTACAGGTAGCAGCAAAAACAAAGAGAGTCATTTAGCAAGAAATCACGGATTTATTCATTCTTCCATCTTCAAATGGCTGACATCAGTCAGGGTTTCTGGAGCCGGGGGGGGGGGGTCTGCTTGGGGGTAATTCTGGGGTATACTCTGGAGGAGAAGCCGGTTTCTTGCGGTAAAAATGTACATGAACAAATAGTCAGTGACTATGTGAAATTCAGAGACACTAATCAGCCTAACTGCGTGTCTGAGCAGGTGGAAACCACCTGCATGACACAAGGAAAACACACAAACTTACCAAAAAGGCCCCATGCTTTACATTCACCACATTTATTAACTACTTTATCACAATTTTTAGTGTTTTGTACAGGCAGCCCCCAAGTTAAAAACATCCGACTTACAGACAGCTCAAACTCACAAATGGACTGCCTAGTATTTTAAAAATCAGGTTAAATACAATGGTTCGTATTAACGAACACACATACTACTTTGTGACACTCATGAAAACATTGCACGGTACCAGTGGTTTGTCAGCTCAAGGTACAGTACAGTACCATATGTAGTTACTTTTATTATTGTATAATTATTATGATGTACTGTATTATTTTTTCCATCACACAAATTCAGCTTAAAAACAGACTTAAGGGAAGGATCTTGTTTATATCCTGGGCATTACCTGTATCTCATATGCTTCAGAAACATGGCTATTATTTAACAGGATCACATGTGGAACACCTTCTCCACTTTGGATTGTTTATATAAGAAGATAAGAATATATCAAATAGCAATGACTAGGCAAATGACAATCTTACCTGATCATTGTCCCACATCACTGTAGCCACTCTCTGTTCTGACGTCGGTTGCCATGGTTGCAGTGTTGGCAAGGGCTGAGTGGTGGTGGGGGCTGTGGTTGGGCTGGCCTGCATGGTCTCAGTATGTGCAGCTGATGTTACAGCAGTAGCAAGTGTTGCATGTTCCGAGGTCAGAGAGGAAGACTCCCAGGCGGTCATAGGGATGTTCGAAGATGGCTGATCGCACCTCTCCCCCTCAAAACCCTCGCTACATTCGCAGGTGTACATCCCGCCCACATCACTGCAATTGCCATGGATACAGGGACTGCTGGCACAGAGGTCTACAAAAGACTACAAAAGGACAGCTTGGTAACATTCTCAGACACAGTCAAGTAACTGTATTGTTATTTCACAGATGTGAAACGAACTGCATTTCTACAGAGCATTATACCGTCATTATGTATGAGCTATGTCATGTCATGCAAGGACAGTCATGCCGGTCATGCATAGTTGAAACTCATGTTCACACATGTTCATACATATGGCCATGCAAGTTCACATACCCAAAACATTTTATAAGACTGAAAACAGTATTTAATGAGCATGTGAAGATAACCTCTTCCAACTCTAATTGTAGGAAAACAAAGAATCTCTACATGGTACAGACATATTAGTTTAACAGCACCAGTTTCCCAATTTGCTACAATTTTTAGAAACGTCTGTACTAATTACAGTAAACAAGGGTTCAGCTACAACCACCGCTAACTGCTATCATCAATTTCAGGCCTTATTGCCTTCAAATGAGTCACTAGCTTGTTTCCATGTTCTCCTATCCTGATTCACTTCTGGGAAGAATAAGAGTCGAGGGACAGAGAGGAAGTGTGGAACCCCTGCAGATGAGACAGAAAGGACACAGATGATTCTTATTTCTGTCTGGAAGATCATTGAAATAAATTAATATGATTAGCCAATTCTCCAGAAGACTATCAAATTTAAATAATTAATGGGATTTTTGAACAAGAAAAACTGCTCCTACGTTAAAACTGCAAAGACAAAATATTAAATAAGCAAATCTGTGTGTTTAGAGGATGAAAATTAAGAAATCAAGCGATTACTATGACTCATGGCATAAGTAATATGTATGTAGAACTGAGGATGCACTTGGTGTAGTCAGATATCTTAAGAAGGAGTGTAAATTGCAAAATTTAGACATTTAAGACATTTTAACATTTAAGACATTAAGACATTTAAGCTAATTCAGGCAAAGCAAAATCTATCTGTCATGATTCGTTCGCGATTGAGAGATGAGTTAGCAAAGATTATTCAGTTGGTAGGAAGTCAATGTACAGCGAGACAGGGGTACAGTTAACTAATTTAGCTAGAAATACCGTATTACAAACATAGAAAAATATTATGCACAGACTTCATCCATGAACATGGGATGTACTGATGTAATTAGTTGTGTGTGATCTAATGGAGATCAATGATTAATTGACAAAAATCACAAAAGATTTGGTCACAGAGAACCATAATAAAATGGGAAAAATTAATTCACAGGAGGGTCTTTACAGTGCAATTATAACTATTCCTCCAGATCTGAAGGCCACCGTTACCATAGCTACAGTAGCTAGGTAACCAGAAAGCAATTATACAGTAGTTTCTACTCATAGCATGTGCTCGTGTATGAAAGAGAAACAAGGAGGCATAGACATTAACATTCAACCTAACGGGTAAGGTTCAGCCATATACTGTACTGTCACACGTGTCAACCTCCCTAGATTATTCTGCCCACACAATGTAGATAGACTGCCTTTCCAAAGCATCCGGAGACCCCTAGAGGCTTGTGCTGAAGACAACAACATCACTGTAAGTCAGAATGTTAGATTGCCAGAACTCATCTGCAAAATGCCGATGTACAGTCATGGTCAAAATTGTTGGCACCCCTGAAATTTTTTCAGAAAATCAAGTATTTCTCACAGAAAAGTATTGCCTTAACACATGTTTTGCTATACACATGTTTATTCTCTTTGTGTGTATTGGAACAAAGCAAAAACAGGAGGAAAACAAGCAAATTTGACATAATGTCACACAAAACTCCAAAAATGGGCTGGACAAAATTATTGGATAAATTGTGGATAAATAAGATTGTTTCAAGCATGTGACGCTCCTTTAAACTCACCTGGGGCAAGTAAGAGGTGTGGGCAATATACCAATCACACCTGAAAGCAGATAAAAGGGAAAGAAGCTCACTTAGTCTTTGCATTGTGTGTCTACGTGTGCCACACTAAGCATGGACAACAGAAAGAGGGAAAGAGAACCGTGTGTGGATTGTTGAAAAATATCAACAATCTCAAGGTTACAAGTCCATCTCCAGAGATCTAGATTTGCCTTTGTCCACAGTGCGCAACATTATCAAGAAGTTTGCAACCCATGGCCCTGTAGCTAATCTCCCTGGGCATGGACAGAAGAGAAAAACTGATGAAAGGTTGCAACGCAGGATAGTCCGGATGGTGGATAAGCAGCCCCAAACAAGTTCCAAAGAAATTCAAGCTGTCCTGCAGGCTCAGGGAGTTTCAGTGTCAGCGCCAACTATCCGTCGACGTCTAAATGAAATGAAACACTATGGCAGGAGACCCAGGAGGACCCCACGGCTGACACAGAGACATAAAAAAGCAAGACTACAGTTTGCCAAAATCCTCCTGGAAAAATGTCTTGTGGACAGATGAGACCAAGATAGAGGTAAAGCACATTAGTCTACTGTTTACCAAAAACAGAATGAGGCCTACAAAAAAAAAAACACAGTACCTACAGTGAAACATGGTGGAGGTTCAATGATGTTTTGGGGTTTGGGGTCTGAGGATTACCAAAGGATTTTGGGTCGCACTGTAGGGCTCGGTGTCAGAAAGCTGGGTTTGCGTCCGAGATCTTGGGTCTTCCAGCAGGACAATGACCCCAAACAACATGCTTCAAAAAGCATCCAGAAATGGATGGCAACAAAGCGCTGGAGAGTTCTGAAGTGGCCAGCAATGAGCCCAGATCTAAATCCCATTGAACACCTGTGGAGAGATCTTAGAATTGCTGCTGGGAAAAGGCGCCCTTCCAATATGAAAGACCTGGAACAGTTTGCAAAGGAAGAGTGGTCCAAAATCCTGGGTGAGAGGTGTAAGAAGCTTATTGATGGTTATTTTTAAGTTTTAAGTAATTTTTTCCAAAGGGTGCGCAACCAAATATTAAGTTAAGGGTGCCAATAATTTTGTCCAGCCCATTTTTGGAGTTTTGTGTGACATTACCTTAAATTTGCTATTTTTGAGAATAGAGAATAAACATGTGTATAGCAAAACATGTTAATGCAATACTTTTCGATGAGAAAATTGTGCCAACAATTTTGGTCATGACTGTATAAAAGAAAGACACACAGAACAAAATCTTCTTTGAAAAAAATGGCAACTGCAAAAGTAATTAACATCCCCTGAAGTTAAAGTAGAAAAAAAATTAAAACGATTTTTGCATTTGTCTGTTCTGCTGAGAAAAGTTTACATATCACTGGAGGGATTGAGGCATCCAAGGAGCGGAAGTAGCCTTGTCTGAGGCTGAAAATCCATGATAGCAACAGTTGCCAGCACTCTGATGGTTTTGTCAACTAAAATGTTAAATAAACACAAAAACAATGTATTCCCTGTCCTAAAACATTTGTCTTCTGCCATTTTCAGTGTAATGAGCCAAGAAAAATAAAATGATATACAGGTCCAGCTTACATATGTGGGTAAGTTTACTCACATGAAATAAGAAATACATTATTAAAGACCCCTTTACTTACTATATACTTTAAATACTCCAAAATAGTACTAACATCTTTCATGAAAAACCAGATTCTGCATTTTAAAAGGTTGATTATAGCCTGTTGAAGGTTTTCCTATTATTCAAAAAGTAACTGACATTCCATGGAGAATAGGCTGGGCTGTAACTATGATGTGCACAGACTTTTCAAGAGGCAGGCGCTCAAGCATCAAGAGCATCTCCCTCTCATGCACGTGCCTGGCCTGTTGGGCAGTTTCCAGACTTTCTAATCTATTTAGAAAGATAATTTGCAACCTTCGAAAAATGGATTGCGTTATCGAATAAGTTTTATACCTCAGCAAGTATGTAGCTGGTGACGCAAATAAAAATACTGGAAAACAAAGGCAGGAGTCTTTATGACATTTCTTTGTAGCATCTATTTAAGGCACCATGGTCATGCAACCATCTGAAATCCTCTGTGCGTCATCACCCTATGTGAATGTCAGCCAGATGAGGCCATAAAGCCATCCTTTTTAGGGCACTTTTAACTTTAATCACAGCTCCTTAGGGCCGTTAAGCCAGAAAATACTCTCCATCTTAAATCCAAAAGCTTTGCCCTGTTACTGTTCTTTTCAAATTAAATTATTACTACTTGTTTAGCAGATGAAATGATACTTTATTTGCAGTTTGCACAAGTATATTGGAATTCATTAGATTTTGCAGATCCCATCATGCTCTCCTTTAAAACCCACATCCATATACAAGTTAAAGAGAAGCCTGAGATCAGTGCAGAAGGCCATTTACATTTGACTTATTTAGCAGCCGCTTTGTCAAAAACAGCACATTACAAACATTCAGCTTTTTCAGGTGATCTTGACTGCTCAAAAGCAGCAATCCTGTTTTTAACAAAATGTGTCATTTCCTCAAAACTGCAGAATTAGCTCACTTTTGATACAATATGCCCTTGATGTTATGCATAAATCTATCTAGAAGAAACATCAGGGATGTCCTTTAGAATAATTAACAAATGCTACAGATAAATACCGGTAGTTTTTATATAAACTGGGCTGGATGATCTACTTCAGATTTCTGTGGTCCGATGTAAGCGGAGCGAGCATCTTTGTAGCTTTGGTAAAAGCAGGGGCGAAGAAGAAGCAGCTGCGAAAATCAGGTCACAGCGGCATATTTCAGCAGAACAACAGGAATAACATAACTGACAACTGATTCACATGTAACTTGTTTTTCCACTACAGATCTGTAGAACTTCAGCAGTATACATTTGCATTAGACCTTGGTGCAGACCTCTTTGCAACTAGAAAGGATGCTGTCGGAATGACAGCAGTGTATTCCCCAGAGAGCACCATCACCCCCTCCCATATTATCCACACTCCTCTCAACCACATCACCCAAGCTGTACAATTTCTAGAATTAATGGATGGATAAGTTGGAAGTCTGAAAGCCAATAAATGTGTTTTACTTGAATGCTCTTAGTTCTAGTTATAACATGCAATTTTGAAACTTCAAAATGAACATTCCACTTACATGCCAGTTTCTATCCTCACCAATTAGGTGGGTAAGTAACTTTATTTTTCACATGTTTTAATGCCCATGTCCTAAATTATTATTTGCATAATTCTAAATATTTATATTCCATTTATTTCTCTCTTGCACTGTGACCTATATTTTCTGTGACAATGCCTGATTAGTAGTAAGAATTGGTAAGTTACTTGGGTCCTCAACAGTGAATACCCGTGCAAAACTATCATTGAACTCGTTTACTATATCAATGTCATTATCAATTATAAGACCCTTACCATCCTGCAGATTAGTGATTTCAGCTTTTAGAGCTCTTTTGGAGTTAAAATATTGGAAGAAACTTTTAATGTCACCCTTAGCCTCCAATGCAATCTTCCTCTCGACATTCCTTTTAGTTAATCTAATATCATTTTTTAACTCAACCTGTATATTTAAATACTTCTGCTTTATTCTGACATCGTTAGGTATTTCCCATTTGTGGAACAAGGCCCTTTTCCTCCTGACTCCTAATTTCCATAGTAAACCACCTTGGTTGCTATTTCCTTGTCACGTACCTCCCGTCCGATCCTCCTGTTTCCCACGTCCCCTTGTTACCCTCGTGTGGAATTCCTGCCTTCGCCAGCTGTCTCTCCTTGCTTGTAATTGTAATTGTGGGGTCCTCTTCGCCTCCCTCCTCACCTCCTGCAGTGCCCCCTTCACCTTCCTCCTCGCCTCCTTTGTCCGTCCCTCCGCCTGCCTCCTCGGCCCCTGCGCAGTCCCGTCCTGCTCCTGCCTCGCGGTCGCCTGCTGCCCCTGTGGCTGCCGCCTCTCGCCCAGTGGGGTTCCTTCGGGCTCCCCGTTTTCCCCCGCCCTCTGCTTTTGTTCCTCCTGCCTTTGTGCCCGCTGTACTTGCCTCGCGTCCCTCTGTCTCTCCTGTGTTCACTCCTGGGGCTCATGTATAACGGCGTGCGTGGAATTCACACTAAAACATGGCATACGGACAAAACCAGAAATTTCCGTACACCAGAAAAAATACAGATGCATAAAACTCAGGGGTTTGCCAGTGGGATGAGAAGCCATGTCTTCAGTGGGTACCCACTGTCCCCTAAGGAACTGTCAAATGGTTACATCATACACAAGACCTACAATTTTGGTCCTAAAATGTAAAACGGCTTCTTACTAAGAAGCCGGCCATCACGTACCACACCATTTTCAAGTTTCTTCCCAACACTACCATTTCTGAGAATAAACGATTAATGGGTTAAGCCAGGCCATCTCGCCACAACATTAATGAGACGCATTTTCGCATCACAGATAATTCGCACATTAATAGAGTGAAAATTCTTTCCATTTACATACGCAAATTCATTCTCTGAAGGCGCCTTTATATCAATGTGCGTGTAGTCGATCGCTTCGATTACATTTGCAAAATCAGACATTGCTGCAAATTACGCTTTAATGTTTACCTGTTCAACCACAGTGTAAGGAAAAATAATATCTGGATGACAAGCGGTTTATACCATCCCACAGAGCTGTCATGGCTTGACTCAGTGATGATTGAGAAATACCCGATCGGTCTGCAAGTTCACGTTGAAAAACTCCTGTGGCTTAAATTAAAATCCGAGGGTGGACAGAACTTGTAAAGGAACCGGTAAAGCGCAATTTCTTTGTAAAGCTGGTCCCAGTTCAGCACACAGCTCTTGGAAATCTAAATCAGCCAGTCATCATCATGAGCCAAGAGATCACTCTGATCCCTAAATACGCGCTAATTCTTCCATTTGCGATGTCTTCTAATAACGCAAGACTAGCCATGGTAGTTGGAATATTTTGGACTTTCTCTGCACCTATAGTTACAAATTGATTACAATCAGGTGCTGTACATTTATAAACTATGTACTATTAATTATAGTGTATTTTATACAGACCGCATCATGAATGCGAGTATGAACCAGTGAAACTGCAGTAGCACTCTTGTGCCAGTAGATGCCTCCAGTTTGCCAAATAGAACAGAAACTTGTGTATGCCTTGTCTAGGGTTGCCGTGAAAATATGCGCGACGGTACGTCAAGTTTAGTTTTTATATTTCGATGTGAGCATGGAAACGGGCGTGCGCAACATTTTTGTGCGTAAGCACCGTTAATACATAAGGCCCCTGGTCCCTTTGTTCCTCCGGTTGGTGTTTCCCCTGTTCTGCTGCCCCAGTGCTTGTTTGCTCTGCCCGTGGTGTGTCAGTTCTTGTCTTGGTTACTTCTGTTGTGCTTGTTCTGTGTGTCTGTCTTGTTCCCGATGCCCCGTTGATAGTCTGTTTTGTTTTCCAGGTCCTCGTCCCTGGTCTCGTCCCTTCACCCACCTCTGGGGGGGGTACTGTCACGTACCTCCCGTCCGATCCTCCTGTTTGCCCACGCCCCCTTGTTACCCTCGTGTGGAATTCCTGCCTTCGCCAGCTGTCTCTTGTTGCTTGTAATTGTATTTTAGTCTGTGTTCGAGTGAGTTTCCCCAGTCCTGTCATTAACGTCCCGTGTTTGTACCTTGCTGCTGTCTCGCACAAGTCGGTGCGTATTAAAAACCTTGATTTCACCTTCAACCTGTCTGCATCTCTTCCCTCGCCTTTCCCGCAATCCGGAACATTCCTTGATTTATTTTTGCTGGAAACAGGTATGAAGTCCTCTTGCATTTGCAATAATGTGCTTTTAAGCAATTCCCATGCCTCTTCAACAGTTTTTAACTCCATCCAGTTCAGTTTCTAGTCTTAGTCTCATACCGTTAAAGTTAGCCTTCCTAACATTATATATTTTTGTTTTTGGACTTTTCTCTTGGTTTGGATTTTTACTTTCTGGACCTGAAATTGACACCTCTGTATTATGCACATGTTTATACATTTTTTAAAAGAAACTATTTCCATTTTCCTCTTACAACCAGTTATTCCCTATATAAACAGCAAAACAGATTCTATATACTACTGTGCCTCGGTTGGCCAGTATGTCATTGGGAATAAGAACATAAGAACTATACAAATGAGAGGAGGCCATTCGGCCAATCAAGCTCGCTTGGGGAGAACGTCACTAATTGCTCAGAGTTGTTAATATCTTATCTAGCTCTGATTTAAAGGAACCTAAGGATTTAGCTTGCACTACGTTATCAGGAAGACTATTCCATACTC
>JAODKM010000035.1:16550714-16566177 GCA_026780845.1 Petrocephalus sullivani | reverse complement strand
GCTCTCCAACACCCCTTCCAAGGACTCCAAAAAGGGTGGGTATTCTGAACTGCTGTTTGGTGCATAGGCACAAACAATTCCATTTCCCTAGAGCTAGCTTCTGCAGCCGAGGATCGAGCCACCGAAGTCCCCGCCTTCGGCCACCGCCCAGCTCACATTGCACCCCTTTTAGCTAGTCTAATATAATTTTTTATCTCACCCTGTAGATACTCCTGCTTTATTCTGACATCATTAGTTATTTTCCATTTGTAGAACAAAGCCCTTTTCCTCCTAACTTTATTCCTAATTTCCATAGCAAACCATCTTGGTTGCCATTTCCTAGATTTATTTTTGCTGGAAACAGGTATGAAGTCCTCTTGCATTTGCAATAATGTGCTATTAAGTAATTCCCATGCCTCTTGCATATGTATACCTTACACACTCAGAAAAAAGGGTACCAATTTGTATCTCTGCATGTCCCTGGGGATGTACCCTTAAGTGTCTGCCAATCGTACTCTAGCTATTGGTAATTGTACCTTTTAAGGTTCAGAAATGGACTCTGAGAATCCCTGTTATATCCCTGAACATTAGGTACAATTTCTAAATAAACTTTTTACACCTTTTTAAATTCCTCCCTTGAATTTTGCCTCACCTCATCTCTCAGCTCATCAGGCACTCATTGCCAGTCGCAACACTTTTCACACTACTACTGTTGCTGACAGATCCAGATATTTAGCATGTTAGATATCTGAGGGGTGTCTGCAACACATCAGCGACTCAATCGCACATCGTTTTGGCTCTGATCTGTCGGTGACCTCCAAAATGTGTCAGCAAGCAGAAAATTGGGGCTAAAATCATGTAGTGTGAACTTAGATATTAGTGTGGACTTTTGTGCAGATATGCACAACTAGGACAAAAAAACATCCAATGAAAAAAATGCACAAAGTGAGAATTTGTATGTGCATTTAAAGATGTATGCATGTAAATGACTGGTTAAAAAGGATAACAACCAATGCTTTGAGATGGCTACTGTGATTTGCCCAGAGCCAACAATTTCATCAGAGCATAGCAAAGAGATTCCACCATAATTTTCGTTGTGTAACATTTTTTCATTCATGTTGTTGTTACAATTTAGTCATGAAATAAGAGGCTGTCAACAAATATTTATCCTCAAAATTTTCGTTGACAAAATTAACACCGTTCAGGATGAGCTGAATTAATCTTAAAAACATGGTGCAACAACACATATTATGAGTCAATTATCTATAGGAATAGACAGCACTCTGCTTATTGTTTCTTGTATCCCCATGGATGCTTTGCTTGTTAAGGCAACAACTTAAGAACCGTTTCTTGGATCTGATCCAAACTTTGCACAGGCATTGTATGGGTAAGGAACTGGGGCTGATTAAATGTTGAGAAAAAAATTTACTTTCTCTGCAAGTCTATGTAGTGTTTAACTGTATTCCTTGGAGGGGGAAGGGGATGTGTCTACTAGGGCTGCAACAATGAATCGATAAAATCGATAAAAAACAATTATTAAAAGTGTTGGCAATGAATTTAATTGTCGATTTGTGCGCAACTCGCTATGTCGCGGAGAAGTTAACTTCAACATGTTGGGAGGAAACTGGAGTACAAAGAGAGAGCCCCACAATGACCCAGGGAGAACATGCAAACGCCACATATGCAGAGCCATGGTGGAAACTCAAACCCTGATCACAGAGGTGGGAAGCAACTGTGTTTACCACTGCATCGCCGCAATAAATGCATAATGTGCATTTATGAAGGTGTAATTCATATAAAGCATCACCCAATAAAGTGTTGCTGCAGGATTTGAAGCTTTTCCTGAAATAAAGCCCATATTTTCGTGTTCATACCAGAAAAGCAGATTTTATCTAAATCCGGTGGACCTCGGCTGGGAAGCAATACCAACAGGGGCAGACAGTGCTCCACATGCCTGAATAAGAAACATATACCATGGAATAGCATCAAAAATTATAGGAAATTTGGGTTATTGGTATATTGTACATGATGAGAAATTCTGATTACATAGTAGCCCTTCTTTAATGAGCTCCCAGCAAAATACCACTGTTAAACCATTTGTCATAAAATATTGACCTGTTCTTATTTTAAATATTGCAGTTATTCAAAATATAACTCTGCAGAGAGAAATTATGCTTATAAGAACCTTATGAGAACCTATCAATGATTTTTTTGAATACTATAATTACACAGCAGAATACATTTTTGGCCACCTAAATGTGTAAAGTTATGAGAGATGAAATTCCAAATAAATATTCCAAGATATATAACAGTTTCTGACTGAAATACTAGAAACTGAGGGTACTGAACATTTACTCGCTTGTATTAATTCTCATTTATTGAGATTAAGGGAGAGTCCAGGTGCCCTTGAGAAGAGCTAGTCGGTGGAACTTGGGAGGCGTCCTTAAGAAATGGGGCTGTATCATCCGCCAGCTGACTGAGAATAATTTCCCAGTTGGCAACTGTAATACCTTTTAAAGAATTGGCTTTAATATGAACGTTATGGAATTATGTAGCTACAAAGATGCAGTATACAGACAGAGGACATCCTTGGCGGTCACCACGTTCTAATGACATAATGTAGGGGGGAGTGAAACTATGTCAATACTTTTTTCAGGAAGGGGGCTAAACATACAGAAAATTGGCATTAAAGCCATCTGTTCCATGTTATGTTCTTCTTTTCTCTGTTTTCTGCAGACAAGTCTTCTTCTAGCTTGAAAAGTTGTTACTTTTCAGAAGGGAATGTTTTTTTCACAGAATGCCAAACAGCGTTGTGGTAGATCTGAGACTCCTGCCTGATGCCTCTGAATTGGATATTATTTGGTTTCCTGAGGCCAAGGCATTGCACCGTATCAATGATGTCTTGAAGTTTATCCTTGGCCTCTGGAAGAAGGGTTTGACACTTTCGGATGACTTCTTTTAGAACGCCCTGCTTTTCCTGCTCATCTAAGCCATAGACTTTTAGAATCCAGCAGAGTGAGTAGCTTCCTAGGCAAGAAATCTGTTTGTCATGTGTGTCAAAATTTGCTTCATACTAAATGATCTATGATTCGACATGTTCAAATCTATCCTTAATAGCTTTTATCTCTGCACAAATAAAATCAACAACTAGACACATTACAGGTGTTAATATTTTCCCTGACTGTTTCTTGTACTTCTGATATCATACTGGAATAGTCACTAACCATTTTTCCAAGGCAACTGATCTGCTGTTTATCTGCAAAGAGAGAGAAGAGAACTGGAAGAGAATGGTAGTCATCTCTGTGTCTTCAACTCCTCTCTGGTTAACAGCAGGGGGCTTAGACAGTGTAACAGGAAGATGTGGAAAGTAGTGATGGGTAAAATGATGCTGTATTTTTGACCCCACTAGATGTTGCTGCTGAATTGCTTTGGTGGCATACTTTTTGCCCTTTGAACAGAGAGCACCATCTAGTGTCTACAAAAATACAGCAAATGGTTCATGAAGCATCATTTTGTCCATCACTAATGGACAGTCTTCTTCCATCAGTGGTACCATCATTGGATTACATTCTGAGCTGAGATAGTCATCCTTGTTGTCAGTGAGTGTGTTCTTATCATCAGTTTGTCCATATCAAATTGTTTTAGCATGTTTGCTAGCAGTGTCAGCACGTGGTAATGCACTCTCTTTTCTCTGAGCCTTTGATTTCTGGTTAAATAGCTTTGATGAAAGATAGCTGGGTAGAGTTACTGCGGAAATATGTTACGATAATTGTTTAAAAAATACAATAAGGTTTGCGGAGCTCTTCCAGACACATTTGTTCAAAGTGCCATCTTGGACCCTCCCTGCTGGAAACACATCCAGCATTCTAATGCTTTTGAAGGGGAATATGTACACAGCCAGAACACAGCAGAAACAGTCTCTGAAAGTTAGTCTTCCCTTGGCATTTACTGTAGTGCACTTTTGCAAGGAAATTCAGTCCGACCTAAAAATGTAACTAGCTAGGGATTTTTATTGCTGTACATATGCAACCATAAATGATAGTAAAGACCACAGATTTAGTTCATTATAGTCGCACGCTTAGCTTTTATTTTTATTTTTTTGTTATTCTGATACTTAAATGTCAGTCTTGTTGCTTTTGGTTTATTTATATATTATTATTTTTCCAAATTGTATTTGTGTTTGTAGTTTTACTAATAAATAGTTTTAAAACAAATTCAGATTTCCCTGATGTACTGAACTTGCACTGAGCTGTGGATCCAAAACAGAAATTGGTTTGTACCAATTTTTATGTATTGATACACCGCTTTTCCCACACAATTTTAAACAAAATTTCAAAGCCACTTCTTGTTCTGCAGGCATTGAATCAGACCTATGTGCTTTTTAACATATAGAATAGAATGATACTTCACTGATCTCACTGGATAAATTCTCTTTTCATCTACCCCACCCTGCTCTCCATGAGACGCACACAGACAAGAACAAGCATGGGTCAGCCACCTATGGCCTGTTGAGCTGGGTGTGGGGTTAAGAGCCTTGCTCAGGGGCCCACAAACATGGTGTATACAACCTTCAAATAACAAGCACAGAGTTTGCATGTTCACCCCATATGTGCGTTTGCTTGTCCAGTTTCCTGCCCCTGTCCAAAAATACGCAACTTAAATGAATTGGAAGTGCCTAACTTTTACCATTTACCATATTAAGACTTCTGACTTAGTATTTCATAATTATGACTTAGCATATTAATTTCGGCTTACTGGCTCATTATTTTGAGTTAGTATCTTGTAATTATGACTTAGTATCTGAACTATATTTTATTTTATGTTGCAAGAACTTTAATGACCATTTTTAATTCTTGGTTGAAAATTCTTTGCAGTCAATGACAGCCTGAATTCTGGAACCCATCCACATCACCAAAGGCTAGGTTTCCTCCCTAGTGATGTCTTCAGTTGCTGCCGGTTTGTTGGTCTTTCTGCCTTTTTTGTCTTCAGCAAGTGGAATGCATGTGAATGGCTGAGGATCAAGTGGACGCATGCACTACCTACAGAGTCTTGATTTAATTATGTAATTGTTCACTATTACTTTATTTTTCTACTGTTAATTTCTCATTCAGGGTGCTGGCAATTAAAATGTCCCATGCATGTATTCTTATATTCAACCCCTTGTGGTGTGCATTTGTGATTCACAGGTAAGTCCATATACAAATAATTCCTTTTTTATCTCTATGCTGCACTTTGGACCTAAGGGAACTTTGTCTTATGCCCCTGAAGAGTATTGCAATAAGTTCTAGATCAACTCTAAAATAGGAGCATGTGCCCCAGTCTTGACTGTTCTATCTAAAGCTATGATAATTATCTTTAACATCTTAAGTATGCACTGGGCCTGATGCCACATGTCCTTGGATTACGGACTTCCTAACTGACAGGAATGCAGCAACATGTAAGGGTGGAGAAGATCCCATCAGGCTCTTTGACTCTCAGCACCAAAGTCCTGCAGGACTGCATATTGTCTCCATACTGTGGTGTCACCTCAATGTCAAAACACAAAGTGAAAAATAATTTAAAAAGTGAAAAATATAAACCAGCAAGTTTTAACTTTTTGTGTGTGTAAATATCCCACTTGTGACTGAAAATATGAAACTAGCAAGCAAAGAAAGAAGAACTGTGTGTGCCTGTATCATAATATTCACTCAAACTGTCTTTTTTCCTTCTCTTTTTTTACCTTCTCGATTTGATAAATATCCTCACACGCCAAGTGAAATAGCTTTGGCTGTTGTCTGTGCTCGAGTAAAGTTTTTGCGCTCAAGTTTTGACATGGATGTGATGGCATATCTACTCTCTATACACCAACGACTGCACCTACAGAGCTACGCCTGTAAAACTTTGGAAGTTTACAGATGAGACTATCGTAATTGGTCTAATACATAATGGCAAAGAGTTGGCATACAGACAGGACTTAGTTACTTGGTGCAGCTGTAACAACCTGGAGCTCAATACTAAGAATACTGTAGATATGGATGGATGCAGAGTTTAGGAGATGACCCTGTCAACCACTTCCTCTCACCATAAGCCCAGGTGAAGTCATTGAAATTCCTTGGGACCACCACTACCCAACACTACCTCCATCATCATGCAGGCTCAATGGAGGATGTTCTTCGACAACTGAGAGAATTCAAGCTGCTTTGAAGATTTATATTGGTGGAGTGTTACACGCCTATCATGAAGTCTGTCCTCACATCCTCACTGACCATCTGGTTTGGATCATGCACTACAAAGGAAAAGGCAAAATTCCAGTGTATAATCAGCTCAGCAGAAAATATCACTGGAGGCAGCCTGTCTCCTGTGCAGGAGCACTACTACAACATATGCAGGATAGTAAGCAATAAACAAAACCTGACCAGGTCACCTGAATGTCCTGAATATAGTTAATGACTGCATAAATTAAAAATTTCAAGTTGAAAAAGATGGGGCTTTTTTGTGTATGTAATTTCCCACATGGGAAATCAAGTCAAATTCCTTGTGTGACTTTACTTGGCTAATGAAACAAGCAAAACAGGGGTGGAGCTAAAAGGTGGCCACTGCCATCCTATAATGAAGCATAGCCATCCCATTTGCCATTCCAGTATTTTTATATATTACATCACAATACGCATTTTTTACCCGATATCACTTTCCTTTCAATCCAATACCATGGTTGGTATGGCTGACGGCAGTGACAGCACCAGTGATTTAATGCTGCAGAGGCAATGAGGGAGCAGGATTATTTAGAGCAGGTGCAATAACTTTTAGGCTTCAAGCAGGAAATAAATTCCAGGGCGGGGGTCCCCTTGGTTCGCCAATTGGGGCAGGTTAGAAGGGCCCTTCCCAGTAGATTTTGCCAACTGGGGGTGGAAACAGTTTTCAAGGTGGGGTTTTTTTAAAACCCAAAATTTTACTATGTACTTACGTGCCTGGCCTGATTTGTCAAAGCACAAGCCACAACCAGCAGTTTAGGATAATGAAATCTTAAACTAATTCTAACTTCTCTGCAGCCCCTTTGAATATTTTGGAAAAAAGTTGGGACGCTGTGTAAAATGTTAATAAAAACAGAATGTAATTATTTCAAATCATATAAATCCATATTCAATTGAAAACAGAACAATGACAATATATAAAATGTTGAGAGAAATTTTATTGTTTTATTACAAATATATGCTCAATTTGAATTTTATATCTTTCAAAAAAGTTGGGGCAATGACAACAATAGACTGTAAAAGTTGTGTAATGCTAAAAGATTGCTAAAACTTTTTTTTGGAAACTGGGTTGTAGGTAAGTTAAGTATAAAAACTGTGAACCTTAACACCAAGAAATCAACTACCTAATCCTAAAACTTCAGCAGCTCCAAGCTTTGGGGTGGTGCAGGTTAAGCAACAATGGCAAACCAGCGGGGGACCCCAGAAATTGAGCCTTGCTGGGGCAACCCAACACTGATAGCATGCTGTACTGCTGGTGCCAGACAACAGAAGGAGCTGTGGACCTAAGACAAGACACACCGCCAAGTTTTAACATGGCAGGGAGCAGGAAAAAGACCTCAGTGAAACTTCCCAGCTACAGTAGATAGGGACATCTGGAGCCCTATCTCTTCCAGTTGTGACTGATGGCATGGCACAATGGCTGGTCATTAACACAGACCAAGGTCCACCTGGCACTAGCACTGGTACTACATGGAGAGGCACACCAAGTCCTCCTCAGCCTTAGCCCTAAGGAACAGTGGTACTACACCATTTCCACTGGTGGCCATCAGACAAGGCTATGTGGGGTAAGCTGGTGAGTCAGCAGAGTCAGGAGAGCTAGACTCTGGGAGCATTCGCTGCCAATCTCTGCAGCTATGCATAACATGGTTAAATGTATTTTCTTCCATGTTATGCATGAAAAACTGCCCCTCCTTGTATATATCAAGGCATTAGCACCAGCATGGCACTGCCTACACTTTCAGTTGCGAGCATCAGGCACACAGTTGGAAGCAGAAAGATGAAGCTCAACTCTCTCCAACGGTAACACCTAGTCATCCACCATCCATGCTGAACTGCCTGTTGTGAGATTGTACTTGTAACCCTAAGAGCGCCAAGAGGACGATAAGAGCAAGCAGTGCTGGGAAGGAGTCTGCACTCACCAAAGAATCTTCACCTCTGTCTCATCAGGTGAGCCGACTGGGCCATGAGCAGGGCCTGTATGTAGACTGCACCATGGAGGGCACCCAATGCTGAGCCTTGCTGTACACAGGGTCTTCCATCACCTTCATCTGTCCTGGGCATCCTCCCAAGTACCAACTAGTCAGCTCCCCCACGGTGGGAAGCAACGGAAGTATGGCTCATTTCCGTTATCGTCATATGTGCTCTGATGAATGGGAAGTTGCAGCTCGGCATCAAGCCTCGAGTGGCTGACGGTTGAGCAGCAGGGCCAGTTGAGGACTCTGCTAGGTGGACACATGGATAACTTTGTGAGGCTGCTCCGGCAGTCCTTGTTACAAAGAAGCATGGATTATGACATTTCTCTGTGGACTTTTGGTGTCTGAAAGCTGAGACCCAGAAGGACGCGTTCCCAATGCTCAGGATTGATAACGCACTGGATCACATCATGGGATTGACTATGGTTGGGCGATATAACCTCAAATCAATACCACGATTAACTGAACATTTTACCTCATTATGATTAATGAACAATTATTTTGTATTTTGTACTGTAAATATGTAACTGTATGTATGTATGTTTGTAGGTAATGATGCATGCACATTTTATCTTTGAGATTTTAAAATACCTGATTTTGGACAACAAATCAAGGCACACACCTCGTAAAATGAAAACATATTACAAAAAATGTCACATTTTAGTAAAGAAAACTAATTCCATAAAAAGGAGAAAATAAATAGCTTGTATTTCTTACAAACAAAATCCATTTTTCAGTATTGCTATGTGAAAAATAGAAAATAACTTGAAATACTTGTAAACAAATATTTTAAATAATGCCATGTGAAGAAATGTAAATGCTAGCAGCTACCTTTTTACATCATGTTTTGTGCATGTTGGGCACCGCAGTTTGGGAAAAATATTTTCGCAATGGCACAATGTATCTTCTGTCAAGGGTTTTAACAAGGAGTTTAAACCCACTATGCTCCACTGTAGCTAACTGTAGCTTAAGGATATGGCTCCCTATCCTTCACAATGTTGTAGGAAATGGCATCAGTTATTTCTTTCCATCTTCTTGAATCCTTTTCATATTTTGTAGTATTTTTAAATGCTTATGTTATCGGCAGTTGCATTGTGGATGTGTTTGTTGCTGGGCGCTTGTCAGTCTTTCTTTTTTTGAGCCATGCGCTGCTCATACTCGGTAACATGATTGTGCTCCAAAGACAGAATTGAAAGAGATCCATGGTATTACCTTTAGGCGCTGAAACTTTCTGCAGAGTTTACATTTGACTGTTTTTTGTTCAGTGTCATTCTGACCAAAGCCAAAATGTGTCCAAATGACAGACACGGCATTAGTCTTTGGCACCAGCAACTCGAGATGCTCAGTTTGAGTTCTGCTCCACGTTGCCTCTATGTCGCAGATTGGATGGGCCAAAGTCACGTGAAAGCACATGCAGTAGTATGTTTTTAAGGAGACCGTACATGAACACACACTGGGGAAAGTATCAAGAGAATTAAAAGAATATAATAATAATAACTGACATGGGAAAGATTATGTCAATTAGAGGTTCAGAATGTTGATTTTCATTAGTTTTTGATTAGCCCTAGGATTGACATGGTTTAGCTCCTCAGACCTTCAAAGTGGCTATTAGCAGGTCTTCTAGCCCAGGATGCTCTACCCAAGACCACGCTTACCATTATCCAGAGTATATGGCACTTCTGGATCATGCTGTTTGGGCTGTGTAACTCCCCTGCCACCTTCAACAGGTTCATGGCGCAAGTACAGGCCCACATCCCATGGAACCAATCCATCATCTATGCTGCTGATTACAATGGAGCACTCAACAACCTGTGCAGTGTCTTTGCTGCCATCCTTGAGCTAACCTGCATCTCAACCAGTGGAACTGCTCCCTTATGCAGCAGAAGATTGGCCATTTTGTGAATGGTGAGGGTGTGATGGTGGACCCAAGGAAGATCTCTGTGGTGAAGGACTGTTCATCACCATGAATTATAGCCGAGCTTTGCAGTTTCCTTGGCTTTGCCTCGTATTACGCCGATTTGTATAAGACTTCACTGGAACAACCAGACCACCAGCTCAAAGAAAAGGGGCAACCCTTTCAGTAGACTGAGGATTGTGCCACCACCTTTGACCGGCTGAAGACCGCACTCATAGCGCTTAGAGTGCCCCAGGTGTTGTCGTACCCTGACCTGGCACTCCCTCCTTCTTGGCTTTGTGGTAGACACCAACGGCAGCAATATGGGATAGGCGCTGCGTTATTGCTGGCATGGCCTCAGAATGAGAGGGTGAAGGTACATCAGTTGAACACCAAGCCACCGAAAAAGGAACAATTGTGTCACATGCCGCAATCTCCTGATCGTCATCCAAGCCTGTCACAATTGTCTCCCCAACCTCTGCAGATGGTAGCCCAGGTATCCTTCACCTTGTTGCTCAGCTTCTTCAACCCCGAGGAACAGCTGGCCCATTAGCTGGAGGTGTTGCAGGAGTATAACTTTGAGGTTCAGCATCGGTCGCGAAGGCTCTAGAGAAATGCAGATGCCATTTTTGTGTAGTAACTACTGTTACTACCATCGCACTGAGGAGTGCAGCCAGAGGTGGACTGTGGCGGTGGCGGTACAGCAAGACATCAGTGGTGAGGAACTAAAGGCTATTGATTGCCAGCGGCAGCAGTTGGAGCAGGTGATCTGGTGCTGGCTTGAGTCAGGGGCAGTTTGCAGGCTGGGAGGTGGCGGAAAGTCTCCGCACTCAATCTGGAGACCAAGGCCTTCTATTCCCTTGGGAACCCATGAAGAGCATGAGGGACTGCTGTACTAGTGCTGGTAGTTCCCAGACAGAGGGGCACCTGCTGCTGCTGGTACCCCAGAGTCTCCATTCTACAGTCCTGAGGGTGCTGCACAGCACGACAGGAGTCGGGCACTTTGGAGTAGTGAAGATGGGGGAGGAACGGCTTCTATTGACCTGGCTATAGTCAGGACACAGAACTGTTTGTACACTGCTGAAGCAAGTGCACTACCCACAACGACCCAAGCCACCAGTCCCATGCAGCACATGCAGCAGTACCAGGTGGGGGCACCCATAGAGAAGGTCAGGATAGACATCCTGGACCTAGACATCCTTGCAGCAATGCCAGGAATGTACTCTTAGCCAAGGATTATTTTACCAGGTAGCCCATGGGGTATGTGGTTCCTTACCAGAATGCAGTGGCCAGTCGAAAAGCTCATGTATGAGATCTTCTTTTGCTTCAATGTGACAGAGGAGCTGCACTGCAACACCATGGTGCAGTAACTGCCTGACAGAAATGCCTCCACAATGCATGTAGCTACCTGTATCTGTTAATTCTGTTATGCATAGTAAAATATTTGTCATTTTCACCACCTTGCCAGTTCTCTGGATGTTGGGTCTCTGATTTGCCCTATTGCCACCCCAGTAAAATCCAGTCTAGTGTGGCCACCCCATTGCAAAAGGTTTGGGTATGCCCTTGAAGACTGAAGATTAAATCCATTTGAGGGCCTCATCGTACACTCACTCTAAAGATGCTTAATTTAGAATCTAGATTTGCTTAGCAAAAAAACTCCAGAAACAATAAAATTACTAGAATCATTGTTTTGTGGGATTTCTATGAATGGTTAATTAAATGCTGCCGTTTTAAATATCTACAAGTTAGTTCACAGATGCAATCAGAGATTGCAACCTGGTTCCTAGGTCAAACCCTTATGATCACTTGATGATTGTGGTTTCTTTAAAGCAGGTAAGGAAAAGGAGGAAGCTATGAGTAAATATTACATTGGTTACTCATCAAAATGTATTGTTTGGTATTTTCCCATGTTTAGCATGATATGTATTTTATGACTTAGAACAGGAGGTTCCCCTTAATAAAGTTTTCCATTCATATATAACCTTGAACCATGTAATCAAATCACCTAGATACAAGCCATTAGGTAGGTAGCCTTCAGAATCGCAGGCCTCAGCTCAGCTGATTTTACATTTCTGTTTTTTTCCACACTTTTTTAAATAACAAAAGCCCGTAAATACCCTCATTATTCTTGTACCACATTCACATTCTGTAAAACCAAGGAAGGGATGGGTGGACAGTTCTGTATTCTGTTACATCTTCTGCAATATTCAGTCTCCCTCTCACATTTTGATTCAGAATTAAATGCCAACAAGAGATGTGGATAAGTAGGTTGGTTGCCAAATCATTATTGATTCTTTGTCTTGTTGCCATGGCAAAAAATAGAAAGACAAATCAATTTATGCTGAAGGTCTCCAGTGGCAATGGTGAAGGAGCAGATCGGGCTGTGCTCAGGCACTGGAGCGTGCTGCACTGTGCTATTCTGGGAGAGCAAATAGGACAGTCTCTTGCTGAAAATCACTCACAGCCAGCAAAAGAAATACTAAAGCCGTCAAGGTTACAATATTATCCTGCCAATGCTTTTTCTTATCTTTCCTTTCACTTACAAGGATTTTCACCAATCAAAGGGTGAATAGTTTGGACAACAAAGAGGCAGAAGCTCCAGCATATTTTACTTGATATATGAACTAAAGACATGTAACTCTTCAGTCCTACCTATGTGTGGTTTGACCCGTCTTATCAGCAACAATATTTCCAAATAAAAAATTAACTGTCAGAGACCTGACACGTCCTCCAAATCTCCTTGGGTTCACACAGAACTGAACATCATACAGGACTGAAGCCTACAACAAGAAAATTAGACACCAATATCTCAGAGATATTGGCACCATCATTAGACACCAATATCTTTCCATACTGAATTGCCTGACAGCAAACAGCTGGCTAACCAATTCCTCATTTGTAATTACTTGACTTTATGACAATCAGCACAAGAATAAGTTCCTCACAAGCTAACTTTAACCTATATCTGTTACCATGTAACCACGACTGCATTTATATTATGGCATACCCCATACCCAGACCATCAGTAAATAACATATACATTTTTATCCTGAAAGTATATATTGCATTAAACCAGTGAGCATCATTATCGATTAAAATGAGCTGTTGATTTACTAAATTACCATGACCTTCATGGTCATAACCACACTGGCACATTATTTCTAGAAGAGTGGAGCTCACTAACTGAATTCTAAAATCGACATTTGGTGCAGCATGCATAACATTCATTACAAGACTTTCCAAAAAATTAACCTCAAAATCAATCTTATTCTGTCCGATGTATGACTTGAATTGGGAAAACAACCACACCCTCACACTATATCTAAAGGCAAATTTGTATACTGCTAGACCACGCTTTCACACATTTTCCTCTAAATATAGAAATAGACAGCAATAAATCAGAGGGATAAATATAACACTTGGGTCACAACTGTCCTGTTCCATTTTGTGAGGAAAGTCACCATATAATTCCCATGCTGCCACTCACATTATACTGGCACTAAACAAGCATGACATGCCACACTGTTACCATGGTAACAAGCTGAAAACCAAAAACAAGCAATGGAGAGGAACTGTATGGTGTAAAAATGGGGCGGATGGAAGACAGCTTACCTCGCAGTTGTAGCCAGTGAAGCCGGCGATACAGGCGCAGGTGTACCTTTCAGTGTCTGGTAGTTTGTCAAGTGTCCCCAGCGATGAGGACAGAGAGATGCAGGAGCCACTGTTAAGGCAAGGATGTCCCTCACAGGGGTCTGGAGGAGGTGTGGCCAGAAAAGGTATCAATGAGGAGGACAGAGCAGGGGTCAGCGGTGAGGTCAGGCAACATCCAGCAGTGAGCAGCAGAGCAAATGCGCGGAGCGGCATGCTAGTTGGTACGAGGCACAGTGAAGCTGCTGCTCTGCTAATTCGTTCTCTCCCTTGCTTCTCCTCTTTTCCCCGCTCTCTTTTCTCACCCTTGTCTTCTTTATCACGTGTTTAAGAAGCTGACTATGACGACTACTTCTTTTCAGTGACTGCGAGCAGGAGGAGCGCTGACTGCAGCTGGCAGGGGCTGTTGGAGTGTGTGCTGTGCAGTTGCTGGTGGACTGACTGAGCAGGGATCTGCGGAGGGTGGGCTGAGTCAGTGATGACTAGTGACGACATACACAGAGACCCAAGGGGACACAGGCTGCTTATACACGTGCGCACACACACGCAAAGGGTATCAGCTCAGAGCTCATTTAGAATTCTACCATTCCTACATTGCCTTTCTCTTAGTCCTTTGCTGTTCCTATGCTGGTTAAAACAAGCAAACCCAGATCAGCTCTGTAGCAGGGATTAATTGCTTAAAAACGCTAAAAAAACATTATAGCTAAACAGCACATTATAGCTCTAGTGAGGTGTAGTATTTACAAAATTCACAATTTTCCCTAACTTTAAGATGAATAATAATTTTGTGATTTACAGCGATTGTGAGTTATAGCGTTAACTGTGAATTGAACCTGGCTTTTGTGAAATAAGTAACGCAATGTGAGCTCAACAGGATACACCTGCAGCAGAGGTTGGGGGGATCTGAGAGATAGAGATATTCTGGTATATAAATATTCTATATTGAATACAAATATTCAATAATCTGGTATTGCGGTTTCATGGATTCAGATCTGTTACACCTTTAATTTATACCCACTGCTTCCCACAGAATTAGTGGCAATCGCTAACAGGGTGGGCGCATGTCCATGGGTAAGGAGACACACCAACGCTTTCTTAAATTAATTTTCGTAATGTTTGAACTTCCTGCTTTGTTTTACAGTAGGGTGCCAAATACGTACAACTTGAACAATAAACTTTTTTTTAGATATATGCAGTGGTTAAATTGGCTTTTGTAAGAAGGGGGAGCCCTTCTTTACTCACAGTGGTCAATATCTCTCAAAACATCTTTATTTACCTTGACTCACACCATTGGTTTAGTACATATTTTATCGACTTAAGACCTACATACTTATATCTCACATAAATTCACATTTTAGTAACAGTTCTTAAGCCTACATTTCACCATCAATCAAAACTGTGGTGCCAACTTCAAGAACGAACGTTCAGTAATGGACTCCCAACTGTGTGATGTTCTCTCAGGGTATGTACATTCAATGATAATTAATTCCAATAAAAAAAATTGAAAATTCACTTTATAATTTAATGTTGTGTGTATATATATATCTTTTTTTTTTTTTAGAAGGAGATGAAAATGCATGAAAGTATTATATTATTAGAAGTTCTGAAGCAGACTCAGGATATATATCCTCAAAGACGTAACCAATAAAATAACGAATATATAAACCAAGTCAGGAATCTTGGTGTGATTCTGGAGTCAGACCTTAGTTTCAGTAGTCATGTCAAAGCAGTAACTAAAT
>JAODKM010000035.1:16521782-16536645 GCA_026780845.1 Petrocephalus sullivani | reverse complement strand
TCGTTATTTTCCTACGAACTACGTTATCTTGTTCGTTATTCACAGTTCGTTCGTTGTTTTGGGAAAGCCACCCCAGACTTGTATAATTTCGTTATTTGGAAGTTAGAATGACTCAGATGCACTAGAATGACTCAGCAGAAATTGACTTAGCCAGCAAATAAAATAAAAATACGAGGAAAGTGTTCGGGTTTTTTTTTACATCGCAATAAGTTCGTGATACATTAAGACTAAAAACAAATGATCTGAGAAACATAGCGTCTCTGAAAAGCACAATTGCAGCATGTTTCCTGGTAACACAGCTACGTCCAAGAGTATTTTGATAAAAGAAGTCATTTTCAATAATATTTCAATGAAAAGTCTAAAATGTATAATATTTTATACAATATATTTAATTGCTTCTTATTAACATACAATGTAAAGTCTTTCTTGATGGTGTTAATGAATAATTACCTTTCAGTTCATAATTAGATATGAGGATTCTCTGTTTGACAAATATAAATACCTTGCATAATATGCCTTTATCACACTTCAATATATGCCCACGAAAACAAAATGTAACTATGGATAAATGAATGATACAAGGCAGCCAGCCGTAATCACGCCACCCCATATCTCACCAAGCCCTCGAATACGGGTAAAACTGCCAGAAGAGATTAGCTTAGAAAATAATGATTGAGTTTTGGGAGGTGGATGTATTACAATCATGAAGTTGTATGTAACATACGTAAAATACAACACATTTATTTAAATTAGACTCGGATTGTGCTTTCTGGACGTGAAGAGTTAAATGTGCAGCCTCCACCCACTCGTGCTAGAGGGAGATGTGACGGAGGCAGGTGCCGCTTCAAGTGCGGCGCATCTTCTCGGGATTTCTCGGCAAACGGGTGTGGCCGCTTTCGTTCTTTCTTATGCCATAATGCAAACAGCAGCGAAATATCTTAATCGTTTGCACGAAATAGACTAAAATGTATTGAGGATTTCATTTTTTATATTTTCTTTATCCTTTTTGTCCTTTGTATTATTAATTAATTTCGCAGCGATTGATCGAAAATTAGCAGGCCGTGATCACTTTCCCATTCTGCAAGGGCTTTTGGTGGAACTCTTTTGTCTTACAGGAACATTGTTTTTCCCAGCTCTTATCCGAGATTCAAGGATCCATCTGTTCCTCATTGGACGCATTCGATCGAAATACATTTCGTGTTGTTGCTATCGCTGCATGTGTAATTTAATATCTAATAATAGTGTTTAGTTTTTTTTCACAGTAATAATGGCATGGCCCTGCATCACCAGGGCATGTTGCATCAACCGCTTCTGGAGTGAGCTGGACAAAGGTGACATCGCTGTCCCTTTGGTGTTTACAAAATATTCAGACGTGACCGACGAGCAGCACTTCCATGTGCGGCACCAGCGAAAACAGCCGCATCCCCAATCTCGAGTGGCTATAGAAACACAACCGTCCCATAGTAATCAGGGAGGAGTAGCTGGTGCTTCAACCACTGCTGATGTTGCGGAATTGCTGAGCTCATCTGTAATGCGCCAGGACTTCAGAGCTTGGAAAGTCCGCCCGGAACGAAGCTGCAAGCCCAAGAACGAGTATCATCCGTCGGAGACCCCTTTTATCAACGAGACGCAGTACCAGAAAGATTACAAGCCTTGGCCTATCCCGAATAAGCGAGACCACCCATGGATTCCCAAGCCTAGTGCGGCCAGTGACACAGAGCAAAGGTCTCGCTACGCCGGTGCTGCTGCGTCTGCCGAGGATGCCGGCGGCATGGAGAAGAGCGAGATTGCCGACAAGGTGCAGGAGAAGGAGATTGGCGATAAGAAAAAGAAGCAAGGGAAAAAGTCAGTAGAAAGGGTTAAAGCAGATGGCCTGCAGCCTAGGGGTGAAGCTGCTGGGGGCAAAGGAAGAGCTGTGGCAGATGCACTGAACAGGCAGATAAAGGAAGAATTCGCAACCGGCAGCTCGTATAGGTAAGTCGATGCTCCGAGTTCTTCATTTGCAATAAAATAACGTTTTTTGCCTAATCATTCATAAATTCTGATAGGTTTAAATATACCGCACATTTTAACTCTGCATATTAACATGTCGAAATATAAACATAGTCATTAACCTGTTTAAGACTTAAGAAAGTCTTGGGGCACTTGCTCAGTTCGGTAAAACTATTGCAAATGTATTGGTTTTATAACAAAAATCATTACTTTATTAGTTTCTCAACATACGCACATACACATCACATTAGAAACAACCAGTAGTTTTAAATAAGCCATTCATTCCAAATAGTAATAATCTGTCAATAAAATTGTGAAATAAATCGTATGTCTGTTGTTGTTTTTTTATGATCACTGTCTTATACGGTTGACATGAACAGCTTTTCAGGAATTTTTGGGTCTAATAAAAGAAGATTCCATCATATTTCCACCATGTAAATCTAATAGCTGACACAACATAGTGTTTTTAGATATTAAAAAAATAATGTGCATCTTCCCAACGCTTATCTGGAATAAGGTTGCTGGGTACTGGTCACACTCAAACACTGGGTAGTTCAGAGACAACATTTCACCTGACTGTTTGCATTTGGACTGTGGGTGATAACCCACACAGCACAACGCGATCAAACTGCAGATGCAGAGAACAGTCCCTAGTGAAACCCACTGCAGTGTAACAGTAACATCAGCAGTTAATTATTCAGAGAGGTTATGAATCTCAAATTCTTGCTCTCATCCTTTGATGACTGGTATTTTCAGTGAAATACGTTAAATTACTATCAGCCCTCAATTTCCATGGGTTCTGTAGTGCAAATTCAAATGTACCTGGATCAAAAATATATATAAAAATAAATAAATAATCAAGAAATCAAATTTCGAAGTTGGCGCATGCCAAGCGCAGCGCAAAATTCACTCAAGTAAGCAATGTGTGGCCATACTCTAACTGTTCAGCCATCTTTAGCTCTCTCTCAGTCTTGCTGCATAACTGGTGGCATTGCTTGTCTGGCTGTTTGCTTTAGGTCCCATGCTGCCTCTCTCATCACAAACCTAATTTGGGTTTATCTTGTGCCCCATCCTGCCTTGCACCCATAACTTCTAGCATAGGCTCCCAACTATGGATTTTGTTTAAAATGAAGCTGGTAGATTTAGCACTGTTACCTCATACTTCCAGGGGAGAGGCTTTAAATATCGTGATAGTGTCCAGTGTGCTCTTCCTGTCTTGATTGTGTGCTTCTCAGGTATTCAATTTCTTCTCCAATCCACAGACCTGTGATTCCTGTAAATTGCTGACTTTTATTTGCACTCAGTATTCAGTGTATTGGTGTGCAGGAGTGGACAGATGAACTGTATCTAGATCTAAACCGTGGCTTGTTGTTTAGCACTGTTGCTTCACACTGCCAGAGTGTGTGATGTTTTCAGGTTCTCGCCACGTTGTGTGGGAATACTCTTGTTCCCCTTGCAGACATGCAGTTCAGCTATGTGGTGTCTCTAAGAGGCATATAGGGTATTATTGTGTATGGACTGGCATCCCATCCAGGTTATACCTCGGCCTCCTGTCATACGATGCCTGGTCTAGTGCCCCCTAACAAATCAAGACCAGGATCAGAAGTTTGTGGATTCAAAGGATATGGGGAACTTCCACTTCATCCAAAGATTATAGCTCTTTATCACCTCACCTCTGTTTAGCATGATGGTTAAAAAATAGGTGGATTTATTTAGAACAGGGGTGCCCAATACGTCGATCACGATCGACCGGTAGATCGCAAAGGTAGTGCAGGTAGATCGTGCAACATTCAAAATTTTTTAGATGTTAGCCTATCATCTATATTATTGTTATATTAGGTTACTGAAACAAAACGCAAATGTATTGCAAGCTAATACAAAACTCCAGCGGTCAAAGTATCCTAGCAAGCCTTCCAATTTATACTAAAAAAGGGATATTAAAATGCCAGACCAGGTAAGAAACCATAAATGTATTGCATTATATAGTGGTTCATGCAGTGATGCAAGGTTTGCCACCATGTACTGTATATATAAAGTATACTCAGTGTGTGTGTCTGTATGCATATGTGTGTGTGTGTATATATATATATTATTATATATGTATTATGAAAATGGTGAAACATTTATTTACAGTATGTATATCAAGTTGCCGTACAGAATTTACTTTGGCAGGTGACTCTAAGACAATGATACACCGTGACAAATAGTTTATTCAACATTAACTAAATGTATCCTTTGACCCAGTACTGGATGCATGCGTGCATATTTGGATGGATGGATGGATCAGTCGATTAACTGTTTCCAAATCCAAGTGAATGGAAATTGTGATTCTGAAGTACATTTGTAGCCCTACATAAGTAACCCTTATCTATCGCACAAATCTCATGGCACACTATAAAATGTAATGATTTTCTTTTGGAGTCTTTGGAGGATTCCTTGGTAGATTTCATGTGTTCTTACTGGGTATTTTTCTTACATCCATCTCTTTTTTTAAGGAATGAATTCAAAGCATATGCTGACGTGAAGCCTGTGAGGCCAATAAAAGCCAAACCACAGTATGCCCCCCCAATGGAGGAGAAGGCTAGCCTGCAGACCAGCTACAGTGCCACCTTTAGGGGGGAGCAAGTACAGAATGTGCCCACTGACAACAAGATGCAGGAGCATCGAAGGATACGCAGCTTGTACAGTGAGCCTGGCAAAGAACCCAGCAAGGTGGGTCGGCGATCACGTCCTCAGTGGCTGATGATTGGGTCTACATTACTAAATTAAAACAGTATACAAAGTTAGATCCTTTTTTGTCTTATTGAGTAGCCTGCAGCAGTCAGTTTAACAGCATGGTCTAAAAGGCCAGTTACATTGCCTTGTTAGCATATTTTGTACACATTAGAGTTATACATACGTAGTTACCTCTTTGAGTGTATACAATTTGTAACTCCTTGGATTTTATTTTGAGTTGATGACAGTTTTCAGCTTTAAAGTTACTCCTCTTTCTTCCCTAGACGGAAAGACCAAGCACTCCTAGATCTAAACAGAAGAAGACGACAACAACAAGCTGCAGTAAGCCTGCAAAGAAAGGAAAAGAGAAGCAGACGTCATCAATGCGGAGTGCCAAGAAAAAGGAGAAGGAACCCAAGTCGACACCCACAGAGAATGACAAAAAGAAAAGTAAAGAGATGAACAACAAACTTGCCGAGGCTAAAGAGTAAATAGTGCTGCAGCATCACATATTTTTTGATGGGAAAAATGATCATGGTGGGTTCCATCTCTGCCTTCGCTTCTCACTCTTATTTGCATCTTAGAGCATACATATGACTGTTTTCATACTTGTTCTGAATGTGGATGTAATAGTGTCTGTTTTTCCACATCTATCCTGCGATCGTTGCATAGTACTTCAGTATTATACTCTAAGCCAGTTGAATGGGTTATCTTCTATACTGATGAATTTATTTATTATTAAGCCAGAAATCTGACAAATCAGGTGTAAGCAAAATGATACCAAGAAACCAGTGGATATTTTAAAGAAAGATCTTAAAATATAAAAAGTTTCTTTTGTCTCATATACACAGTTTAAAAAGTTAATATTTATTTTAATTAATTTTCAGTTTAATTTTTTAAAAGTCATGGACAAACCAAAGACAACTGTACTGCCCATGCAGTTATGCAATTCATATAATTGTTTACTTAGACAATTCAAAACCAGAAAAAAGCGGCGTACACTTGAGAATCCAAAACCAAATCAAACACAAATCAGACAAGGCCAAAACTCACAAAAGAGATACAAGACTTCATATTAAGGTGAGGGTCTCAATGGTTTCAGTATCTGATTGTTAATTGCCCACACATTCAGGAACAGGAATAGTCCAGTTAGTATTTTGGTGGCGGATTAGTGAGGATTTGAGGACTGGGGTAAGCTGTGTGATCGGGGTCAAATTTTACTTCATGTACATTTAAGAAGTCTCTGCAGTCTCTGGATGTGAGAATGTTAAGTCATGGGGCATTTGAGCACTAGAGCATTGGCACCAAACCGTTAAGGCATTATTGCATAAGTACTACTGGGATATGGGACTAGATGGCATGAAGTGGTGCGCTTTGTCTTTTTTGCTGTTTATCAGACTCTGCAAGAGTCCCTTCGACTTATTCTTGCAGAGCTGAAGTATGGGCACACCATTTGTAATCCACTCAAATTAAAGAGGAAACCGTCATTAACCAATGGTTTTCTGACAATGACAAATGTTCTAGATTTTAACAGTTACATTCAAAAGTGTTTGCATACTGCATGTGCTATAGATGTGCTATAGCTAAATAGTCTACTCTGCCACTCTCCTGTGCTAGCTGCCCCTGATTGTAATCATCCCTTCAAGCTAGATGTGGATGCTACTGCTCTAGGAACTGGTATGATTCTCATGCAGGAAGGAGATTTCGGAATAGACTATCAGACTTGCTATTTCTCTCACAAGTTTGATAAACATCAGAGGCTCGTATCCCAAAGCTGGATATCTTGCTTAGCCAGATAACTTGTCAGATTTAAGGTAGTCTGGGGTAATTGTCATGGAACGAAGACAAAGTACATTTAAACTGGGGTACCTTAAACCTGACAAGTTATATGGACTGCATACCAGTCCTTCCATCAATGTACTTTTAATTATTTTGATTTTTTTTCTTTTTTGTTCTTGGAGTAGCTCTGGGTGGAGGCATAGTCCTCAGGTGTGGCTAGGCTAGTCAGAGTTGTAGCCTTGCTACTAGCTGCTGATGTATTGCCTTTAAAGCTGTCCCATGCCAAGCATGCCCCAGACGTTTTGGGGTCGATATTAACCAGGTAATAGCAAAATTTTGTTTTTGTACTACAGTTTCAAGTGTACTTCATTTACTGATGAATGGTAAAATTGGCATTAATTTCTGTAACTGTACAACAGTATTACTTTGACCAAATCTGGGATCGGCTCTGGGAGAGGGTGTTACATGCCACTTTATTGGTGGCTTTTCTGGATTGCTTGTGTCACTAATTGTCTCCCTTTGGTCATCAGGGAAATTGACATTTGTGTACCCTTGGTGTTTGCGCTATTTTGGCTTAGGTCCTGTGCTGGGTGTCGGCTGCCATTGAGGTTTAGTGTTGTTTGTTGGTTTAGGTGAGCTAGCATCCACACTACTGAACATTTGGAGTCGTTTATTCTTGGCTTGGTCTGTATTAGGCCTGGGGAAACTCCTTGTGTGCACCTGAAAGGTGAAACCTGTGACGTTAGCTGACTATGGTCTTAAGTGAGGAAAGAGATAATAACACATTTTTATTTATTTAACTATCCACCGAATATAAATGCCAGCAGCAGCAAAAATTGTCTAAATTGTGGTGTGAAATAAAATTCTCAAACAATTTACATTATACAGCTAACATAGGTTTATGCATAAAACGACCTAAAACGATTACATGCAGTCGAATACTGCCTTTTGGTTTTGGCTACGTTTGACTAGGTTTGGACAGAACCAAATTTTTCTGGATATTATAGTATGATATACACTATTTTGACAGGATGTTCAAAAGCAACAGGTTCAGGTATTCCGAAATTTTGACAATAAAATTCACCAAAGGGGCCATTAAAAATTGCGGATGAAATCCAAACAGTCTGGTAGTCTACCAGATTGTAATTTTCCGAGAGTTCCTCATATCTTCTAATTTTGTTTTTGAATCATGCATTATTTCACTAGTTTCTTGCTGGCTAGTTTCAACCATTCTCTCCAGCTGAATAAATTCATGGAAGTCTGCTTCTAGTGGGGGATCAATTATTCTACATTAAGCACCAGTGGCCATTAGGTAAAACAAAAATGAGTAAACGCATGTTAGATGACTACAAGTTGCCTTTTTTTGAATATTATTTTTGAAATTTTATTTGAATAATGAAGTTCAACCCCCCGGTTTATTTGCCATGTAATTTTCCCCACTATTAAATATAATAAGTGTTGAACCTCATTTGTATGTGGGTTTCCTTCCCTTTTGGTGCTTTGGGTTGGCTGGTTGTTACACCCCGCCTGCCTATAGACTACTGGGGACGTAACAGGTGATACGACCCGTAGTCTGCTACACTAACTTCCTTTCTTTTGCCCAGTATCTGGGTTGTATTGCAGGGGTCAATTGAAGCTATAGGAGGTTTCGGTTTCTTTTATTTAACATGTATCCTATGTAAACTTATTGAAGCATAATATAAAGGTGCTTTTTACTGCTGCGACTCTAGTCAGTCAGAGGTTTTTTCCCTGTGTACCTTGCTGTGTTGTATGTGTGCAAGTGCACATCAGTAGTAGTGCTTAAAACCAGTTCAGTATTTATGCTGTGTATTACTGTTCTAGCCCTTTTGCTGCTTTACAATAACACAAAATATGGTGCTGATATATCGTTTATTTTTATTGGCTTTTTGATTTTAGGGCACTTTACCCTAAACCCTAGCAGAGACTCAAACCCAGGTCCCAGTTAGAAATTTTGCTTTACTGATATGCATTTCATTGCAGACCTCATTCTATTTCACATAATCCACACTTTCCCATCCAAACTGACTCAATGCTGGCCAGTTATATATGGATAATTGTTGTGTTATGCAGTTATGAGTGTTAGTAACAGTCAGTTATACACTGTTAACTGAGGTCCCCTCAGTTGCGATCCATAGCACTTCTAGCAGCAAATAATTTTATATAATTTGCTGTTTATTGAAGCGTCCAGTTGTTGTTTCATCAATGCTCCGGTTTTGTGAAAAATTTATATTGTGCAGTAAATTAAAACCAGTATACCTAATAAACTGGTATACCCCCCAGCACTACCTACGCTTATATTATGTTTGCAACAAGCTGCGTCTTTGTTGTTAATAGTTACCTACACTCTGGTCAGGTGTGCTTGTTTGCAAACTTATTTGTGTAATTTGTGATGCCCCTGGTAGACTGGGTCTGTCATTATTTAAATGAACTGACTGTGTCTGTGTTCATAAATCTGCAGACATTTAGTAGATTACACACAGAACTACACCCATTGGATTTTTTTAAAATTCCGCCCTCACTCTAATTTGTCCTCCTTAGTAAACTTGGCACTTCTGAGCATAGTAACTCTAAAAAGTATTTCACGGTTCTTTTTCAAACTTTGCAGGCACATTGTAGGGGTGATAGAATATAAGCAATCAAATTCTGAGACAGATTACTCCAAAATTAATGCAGCGCTGTGTAGTAATAGCAAAAAAAAATGGTAGTTTCACCCTACCTGATCCTGTTAGCGTGAAGTATTTGACTTTTGTAGACACATAATTTTAGTGATGATAAAATTTTGAGACATTAAAATTTTGAGAGCTTTGCTCTCAACTTTGTATTTAAATGTCAGTGTGTTTGTCTGGAAAGGAGAAGGATTTAGCATGTTTAACCATTCAGAATGAGAGTTGAGACATTAGGCAAGTTAGTCACACACTATTAGTAGTCAGATAGTTGTACACACTATTTATTACATTGGGCCCACTAGTGCTGTCCCAAACGATTATTTTTTAAACGATTAGTCTAGTGATTAATCTATAGATTTTTCCATCCATCCATCCAACCATTATTATTATTATTATTATTATTATTATTATTATTATTATCGATTTGACTAATCTAAAGACAATTTTCCCCCGAATAATCTGATGATAAATTTACTGATGAGCAATTATTTTCAAGTTAGTCTTTTAACAGCAATTCACCCCCTCCCACACACACACACACACAAATCTGAAATTCTCATTAACAATTTTCAATTTATTAAAAAATTTCTTAAACATTAGAGCATTATTCCTTAACAAAAAAAGGCAGAAGAGGTATAAGTGCAAGAAAAGTTCATGAAAAGTTAATAAAATCTTTATTAAAAATAAATCAGTTGACTTAGGTAACGTTACTAGTAAATAAACATTCTGTGGGGTAGTAACTAGGGATGGGCCGATCCACATTTTTTCAGCTCTGATTCGATTCCAATACACAACTGCCGATACCGAGAAAGATTCTGATACAAGAGATCTTTATATAATAAATATATACAATAATTTCTACTTTATATGTTATATTTTTAACACTAGCAAATACTAATGAAAAAAATATGCCAAAAAATCTTTAATTAGAAACATAACATACTGTTCCACCTCATTTGTAAATCTTGTTTGAAGGTTATGTAAGGATACACAAGTGGCGAATGCTTAAAATGCCCCACAGTTTTTCTCCCACTGGCAATAGCGTCACTTCGCTGTGATCACAGCCCCTCGTGTGTCACAAGCTATACCGAATGCGCAAATCAGCCCAAATCATCCGTTGCTTTCTTCATATTACTTGCGTTGTCTTACACAATTACGTGTGCCTTGTTTAGTGGAATTTTCCGCTAAACGCTATTTCCACCTCTCCAAACTTTGTTTTTACAAAGACTGCAAATTACTGTGCTACTAGTTGTTGTTAAAAGTGTAAAATACCTCCAGATTGTCACCCTCTTATCTGATTTTCTTATGCTCCTTGTACTGCCAAGTGTATGCGCATGACATCACAGATGCCGGAAGTGACTGCGGTCACACCCACTTAGCAAAAGACGCAGCCGGAAGAAATAAAGCTAAAATGGGAAAGGGAAAAAAATCTAAAATGGGAAACAACTATTGTACGATTGATTGTACAAATACATTTAACATGAAATAGAACCTAACTTTTTACAGACTGCCGAAAATGCATTAAGTAAATATCAGACGTGGATCGGACAGGAATATTGGATCGGTGCATCCCTAGTAGCAACCCAAAGCTCTGCTGGTAGGCAGCCTCGTGCGCGGCGCGACAGGGCAGGCTTGCAGCAAACATATGTTCCCACCTTGGGCAAGTCCCGAGGGGATAAAGTACTTTCCCTAACAATAAGTTTAGCTTATCACATAGCACAATGCAGTTACCAAACATTTACGTGGTTTTACACAATGTGTCAACACAAGAATTCCACTTCGACAAATTTTTATAATCGACGTTGCCGATTACGCTGAATAATCATCCCAGCCCTACTGCTCACAAATAATAAAAAGACTGCTTGGTCTGGTGAGGCAGGGTGAGATGAGGACAAGAAATTTAGGACTGGCGAAAGACCGGGGGTAGTGCACATGGGCAACTCAAACAAAGGGACAGCCTCACTTTTGTATGGAGCTAGCCTGTCCCAATGTAGGGTCACTCTCCATCCCCTAAGAAGAATTGCACCCAGTGTGGGTTTTCTGCATGCCCAGCCGGTCACACAAAGCAGAAAAAGGTTTGCTATCATCTTCGCATTCTGGTCCGGCACCGTGTTGGCCTCTGTCCACTTGGTAAAGTAGTCTCATGACTGAGTATATTCTTGTTCTGCTTGTCTGTAATAGGGCCCCATCATGGCCATGTCTACCTTTTCCATGGGTGCCCCAGCTACTGGCTGATGTATTGGTTCATGTTCCTGGTCAGGAGACCCTTTCTTATGTTCTGTATCACCCACAAATTACAGTGCTGACAAAAGGCCTCTACATCACAGTGGTGTTGCCCCCGGTAAAACCCCTGCCTCATCTGACAAATAATTTTGGAAATCTTAAAATGCCCTGAGCCCGTGCCACTGTGGCATGCCCCCCAGCACTGTATTTCTGAGTCTTTGCCAGCAATCTTCCCCTTCCAGACATGCTGCAGCACTCCTTTATGTGCAGCATACATCGTCGACATCAGGCTCAAAACATCATTGTGGTGCAGTAAAGTCAACCTGTCGACTAGTCGATTAGTCTGTGCAACCCCTAGCATGTAGGGATTTGTGTAGGACGTGATGTGGGAGTGGCCTGCACACTTGAAGTGGGGTCACAGTAACTTGGTGTGTAGCAGGGATAGCGGTGTTTGTGTGGTTCAATGGGATATGGGGCATTTAGGGTCTGCCTGTGTCAATAAATGGATTAATTTGTTTCACTGATGTACCAAACATACACGAGAAATACATGTATTGTTACAGCACAAATATTTAGCTAAAATGTCATATTCAGATGAAATGTGGCTGCATACAATGGAGAAGGAAATCACATTAGTATTTACTGGGGTAGATTAACTTCTCTGGGGGTCCTAGGCTGACATGGGCAGGGGCCCCCCTAAGTGGGTCATCTGAGATATTTTTGGATCTGACAGAGGAAAGAGATGGGATTAAAAACAATGGAAGGTCAATAATATTCTAATCAAGGTGTGGGATGGAACACACCAATCAGGGTAGGGGTGGGAACACCATCAGTAAAATTTGCTGGGGGATATATCGCGCCAGAAGATCTATCTGTAAAATGTAATAAGTTTAAGCATTCGCTAAAGTTAGTCTTGAATTTTTGCATAAGTTTGTTTAATTGTGTTCTCTCCATGCCTTTGCAAGTTATCTACGACTCTAGTCACATGGGAGATGTAATGTTACTCTTGTATCTTTGTGTCGTCTTCTTCTTGTTAGACTACTTTGTGCCAGTTCACTTGGCAATGAACAACCAGTAGACTCCAGAGGTAAAGGAAAGCTGAGTAATGCAAAGTTTCAAAGTAGAATATTCTATTACATCTGGGATGGGAACAACCGTGTCTATCCTGAAAACTGTCACTAAAAATGCAAATAACAAATATGTTGCTACCATTTAATTGATCATTATGTTATATCCTTAAATGTAACTTCTGGAAATTCTGTCTTCATGGGGTCCGTAGTTTTCTGGGGGCCCAACCAGCTGCCTACTCTTGCCTTATAGTTACTCCATCTCTGATTATTTAGTCTCTTAGCCTCTCATTATCTAGGCAAATTTCCCTTTTTAGTGGGTCCCAGTGCAGCTGCATTAGTTCCACCGCCCTAATAATAGCTGTTTGTGTATGTGTGTGGGTGTATGTTTATCCCAATTATCATTAAGTCCAATATTTTTAAAGTAAAATAATCACATTATTTTTTTATATACCACCCAGCACTACTTTAATCGCCACTTTATATTCAACATCTTATTATAAATAATAATGGCACTTGGCACTATTATTAATCTATCATTAGTCAAGCTGAATCATTGATAAGTCTGCTTATTTAAAAAATTTGGATGTAATCATAATCTATATCAACTCATTACCTGCTACACCAAATAATTTTATAGGTAAAAATGTGAAGGAAAGAAAAAAATCATACAGTTTTAGTTCAGAGAAACAGCCAGTATAATTCCCTTTCTTCCTGTCTTTCCCATCTTGCATGAAGACTTCACAAAGTGAATTGCACTGCACTATTAACAATGCAATATACTGTAGATCATACAAAATAAAGTATCCATACAAAGCAAGATCACTTTTTTGTAACAAAGTATAGATATAGTGTAATAAATGGCATTAAGTGTATTTCTAGCAGATTTTTATATTCTATTTGTAACGGAAGATTTATTTTATCAAATGTAATTTTCGGTGCATCCTTGTTGCAGGGTGTATCTCTTTTTGTTTTTATCCCGTCTTCGCTCCATCTCAGTGACCCCTCCATTCCCTGTATCCTCCTCTTGTTTTTGCAATTTGAGTACCACATCATGTTCAGCCTTGCAGTCTTATGGCTTATTGACCTGTGACTGTGAACCATGCTGAGCGCCTAACCTTAGATAGTCCTTCCTGCTGGCAATTTCGAAATGATTGTGAACGTGGAAAAGGGAATGTTATGTTCTGATCTGCTGATGACAGTGATGTGTTTGTGCTTTGTTTGCTGTTATTTATGAAAATGATTAATAGATGCAAAAAGCAGAAAAGACTGTATTACTGTATGTATTTTAACAAAAGCTTTTTGTTAAAATGTGTGTTGCAAGATCCAGGCGACAAGTGTTTATGGTCTTGTCAAAAAGTAAGCTCTGCAGCTAAAATGCCTGAAAATGATAAATATCACTGTCACTATTTTAAATGTTTCTCCACATTGCAGGAATATATAAAATACTCACTGCAAAGTCATCTGTGTCCAGACATTTAATTTTGTGCATTTCAGTTACAGATTTAACTGTTCCTCCTTTTGGAATATGGAGAATCCTTACGCACACTACCTAAACACTAATGCGGGATAAAGTGCAAACAGTGGGAACTGGTAATGAAAACACATGTAATATGTAAACAGTATGGTATCCAAAAATAACAGGCAATACACCAAGACAAAAACTACAAAGCATGATTGTGTGAACAGATCTTCTGATACAGGTGTAATCTGGAATTTATTACTGGTATATTTCAGTCCATAAAAAAATGTTGATGAAGGGTGAAGTTGTTCCAAATAATCTGGAGTTGGTGAACTGGTCTTGCAAGAATGATGTAAAAGACAGGAAGAATAACAATGGTAACATCCAGATTTTAAATTGGGCCAGAGCCCTCCGGAGCTCAGCTGTGCCTCCTCTCCTCAGCAATACAGCCAGCCAGAGCTGAGCTCCCTCTCCTTCAGTATTTATAATAATATAATACGTTTATGCATGTTCATCTCCTTATAAAAAAGACCATCATATCAGACTTCATTAATAATTATATAGACAACACTAAATTATAGTTAAAGTGAATTACACCCACCAATGTTTTTTAATTAAATGAATTATCATTGAATGCACATGCCCTGAGTTAATGCGTGACATCACACAGTCATTGAGTCCATTACTAAACGTTAGTTCTTGACTCCCGCTCGAGAAGTTGGCGCCACAGTTTTGAAGGTGAATAGAGTTGAGCGAACACCTGGAAGTTCGGGCTTGCCGAGTTCGGCCGAACTTCGCCGCAAAGTTCGAGTTCGAGTTGACCCCGAATCTGAACCCCATTGAAGTCAATGGGGACCCGACCTTTGGGGCACTAAAATGGCTCTAAAAAGTCATAGAAAGGGCTAGATGGCTGCAAAATGGGTGTAAGAGCAGGACAA
>JAODKM010000035.1:16501304-16513777 GCA_026780845.1 Petrocephalus sullivani | reverse complement strand
CAGCATAAATGTTACTCGCAGTATGCTGGGGGTGAAGTCGGGCTTGAACTGGTGACCTTCCAATCACAGGAACAGAGCTTAACCTGCTGCCTTAATTGTTGTTTGTATTATAGTATAAATAGTACAAATTTTATCAAGAAATGGACTGAAACAACAACCGATGCACTAATACATAAAATACACGTATATGCCTGTAGTATCATATTTGATACACACATTTTCACCACCGTTTTTCTATAAAATATTTCATGATATATCAAGTTATTTTGAGTTGTTTCAGACCAATAAAGGTTCATTTTGAAATATAATCAATTTTCGCTAAATTGCGCTTACTGTAACTGTTCCAAAAATACGACTTCTTATCACATGAAATTCCGGCTGGCTACCACATGCGTACAGCCATCTTTGGTCCTTTAAAAAAAAGACGTTTTCCACCCGCAGTACACAGGTCATCCACCAGGGGGCAAGGCGTTAAGTATAGGATTCTATACAACAGGTTTTTAAGGAAAGGGGTAACCCTGTTACTGACATAGAGGTCTTAGAAATATTGGTATCTCAATATGATACATTTGGCTTTATAGGGTTAAAATTGTTCATAAATGTTTACCCGTTCCACTACACTGCTTGTATTTGTTGCAATACATATATGCCGTCTCCAGAGGGTATTCCACAAAGCAGAGTATTTTAGTCATATAACTTAATTAGGCAAACATGAAAGGATTGTCCAATATAATGTCACTTACCTCACCTGCTTTTGGAGAGATTTCACGTTTGTCTAGGTTATCTAGCTATCCGGGAAATTCTGCTTTGTGGAATACAACCCTGATCTAGTATAATATCATTGCTGTAGGCATACGCCAACCCGGAGCATTTGAGTTCACGGACAGATGTAATCTGTACACAAGAGTGTACATGCGTGCGTTATTTGTGTTTTTGTATTTACAATTCTTATATTCACAAAAAAAGCATAACGAAGAGGCGTGGGTAAGCGCACGCGGACAAGTTAAGAGCTAGGTTTCAGTTACTCCTTAACACGAATGAAACCTATGAGGACAAGGTGCACGTGACAAGCGTTTTTCCCCCATTACTTCATCTTTGGTGGCTGATGACGTCAAATTCAAGATGGATGAAATCACCGCCGCTACACATTCGGTGGAAAGCTGAACTGCTGTTGTAACTAGCAGGAAAAACCCTGCAGTGTCAAGGTGAGTTAAATAACTTTGGTCGTGAGCATTTGTCATTGTCGTAATCGTTGCTATTGATGAGCAGCATCATATCTTGACGTATTTTAATGCTGCCAGGGCTGGGAATGCTCACAGACTGAGCTGGGTGATGGTCGTGCGCATGCGCGTTGCCTACATGTTTTGACTGTTTGTGTTATTAAAAGTAAGCGTTAGAGTTGGCGGGGGGCTGGTTACTGTGGGCTGCAGTGTTGCTTTTGTGAGCCTTTTCGAGATGTCCTTTCCGTCAAAATTTGTCGATCTCAATTGGATCTGGTACTTAATGAGAAGGTTCGACGTTTGGACACAACTTGTATAACATGAAAGTACTTCGTTTCTTGAAGCTTCGGCGTAGTAGAATGCAGTCCTCAGGCATTATGGATTTTATCGTGTCTATAGGAAGACATTTTGTTAGTTAATTGTTAGAATGTTTAATTCTTGACTTACATTTATTACGTTGCTGTCATAGAATATGTATGAGCGATAAGCAATAATTGCGGAGTGTTAGAGAAAATGAGTACAGCAACTTAAACTGTTGATGAACAAACTAATGTATTAGTACATTACCTGGTTCATTCAGCCTGAATTATATAATATGTTTGTTTGTGATATACTGAAATTAAGGTGAAGTCAGACTTCAGGCAATGTGGATGGGCACATTACTGATTTTTTTGCAGATCTGTTTATCTTCCAGTGTTGCCACAGGGTCATCCCATTTTCATTCAAGAAATTGGCTTTGCATCAGCATTTTTGATTTGGTGACGCTTGCCATGTGTGTTACAAAGAGTTTCCAAAGCTCAGGAATGTTTTTTTTATTATTTTAATTTTTAATTTCCCCTTTGAATTATGGCACCTTTCCTACTCTGAGGGTAGCAAGAAAAGACAATTCAGTCATTCTTATGAGCCATAACTGTTTCTAATATCTAATTTTTAAGATTATATATACACAAATGAAAGAGGCCATACCTATACATTCTATGTAGTAGCCATTTATGAATCATAATGTCTTTCTGGGTAGAGAAAAGGTTTGGCTGATATTCCATATCAATATTATTACGATAGTATGATATTAGTTCAGATCTGTGTGTAAAGTTGCCTGCAAAATGCCTATTAAGTAGCTTACTGAATGCTAGATGACTCATTTTAATCTAGTTCGTTCAACTAATTGTATTGGATGGACAATTTTAAAAATGCATACAAGGGATATAAACACACAGTGAACTAAATATAAACACACAGTGAACTCAAAAAAGTAAAAGCGCAAAGCAAAAATAAGGACAACAAACCAAGAGATTAAATGCACACAATACAACAGAACAGAGTTCACACATGAAAGGCAAACACTCCCTCTCATAAACGAGTGATGTCAGGAATAGCAGATCAATACTGAAATATTGATGTACTGCCAAACCTAAAATACCTCATTATGCCATATTACCTTAATACTACCCAAGCCTGTGCATTTTGAAATTAATTTACATTTTGTGGTGGAGGGTACTCAGCGAATCAGCAGGACTAGCCTCCCAAACCGAGACGCTGTTTCCTCTAGCTGACTGAAGAATGCGACCAGCATCATCATCAGAGACAAACCAGGTCATCATTTATTTGACAGTCTGCTGTCCAGAAAGAGGTCCAAGGCAGTCTGATCCTGGACTAACAGACTGGGAAATGGCTTCTTCCTCAGAGCTGTGGCTTTCACCACACACTGCCTTACCACTTACCACAAATACAGACACTGTACACATGCACACTGCTACATCGGTCGGTTATATTTAGTTGTGAAATTATACTGTAAGCAGTGTTATTTTAAATGATGAAATCTTTATTATTCAAAAGTTTTGAACTCCTTCTTAGTCACTTCGTGAGAAGATGTGATATATTGTGCCCATTGTAATGTCACAATATAGATCTCACCCCCCCCCCACCAAGGCAACGCCACTTCATTTTGTATTTTATATTTATTTACTTTAACCTTGTTTATCATGCCGTTGCTCTGTCCGGTGTCTGCACTTTATTTTTGAATTACCTATTTTACTCTTCTGGCTCCATATAAATAGGTGCTTTCCATTATTATTCCATTATCATTGGAATAAGAAGAGATCCCAACAAAATATTGTACTGTAGTACAATGTACAGTTAATACAGAACAATTAATGAAAATAAAGCTCATTTCTTATTTTTAGTACGTCTAGCTAGCCAACTATATTAAAAGGTGGAAGTAATGTTAACGATCAGAACCTGATTAATAGTTTTCTAACCTATTTTTTCCTTAATATTTATTTAAGCCACAACATGATCAAATAAATCGGAGATTCGAAATTATCGACCGATATTGGCTTATTGCAGATAATTCGTTTTTGGCGTTTATAACGGCCGATAAAAGACAATTAAAAAGAAACTGAAATATGGAAGACCGAAACTTCAACCATGAGTGTTGCCGTTACGTAGTTTGTCCACCAGAGGGCACACCACAACTCTCCTACACGTGTTGATGTACATTTGACTCTTATCAAAACTTTAATATATGTTGCTGTATTTTTGTTTTGAGCACTACTTATTGCATTAAATAGTTTATTTTAAACTCCATTATCCCATTTTATCTTGGTGAGGACATTACACGCAAATGTTAGGGAAAAACATTTTTAGGGAAAAAATGTGTTTTGGGGAGAAAAATGAATATTGGCTGATATGGATGGATGAATTATACTTTATTTATTCTGGGGAAAATTTAGGAAATTCAAATACATTATATGGACAAATTTATTGGGACACCTGGCCACTACACCCAAAGAAACTTTTTTTTTGATGTCCCATTCTAAATCCATAGGCATCAATATGGAGCTGGTCCCCCCCTTTGCAGTTATAACAGCTTCCACTATTCTGGTAAGGCTTGGCATAACAATCTGGAATCTGTCTGTGGGAATTTTTGCCCATCCATCCAGAAGAGCATTTGTGAGGTCAGGCACTGATGCTGGACATGATGGCCTGGCTCACAATCGGCATTTTAGTTTATTCCAATGGTGTTCGATGGGGTTGAGTTCAGGGCTCTGTGCGGTCCAGAGAAAGACTGGAACTCTGCAGTTATTAAATCAACAGCGTTGGCAACTTTTACACACCTTGCTCCTCAGCACTTGGCAAACCCGCTCTGTTACTTTGTGACCTGCCACTTACGGATGAGTTTTTGTTCCTAAACACTTCCACTTTGCAATAATATTACTTGCAGTTAACCATGGAATATCTAGCAGGGTAGGAAGTTCACAAACTGACTTGCAAAGGTGGCATCCTATAACAGTACCACGCTTGAATTCACTGAGTTTTTCAGAACGACCCATTCTTTCACAAATATTTGTAAACCTGACTACACCGATAGGTTTTTTTTGGCTGCTAGCATAATAAGGTCGTCTACCTAATAATGCGTGTAAGGCTAAAAATGGGCTGTACGCTATGGTGTTGGACTACAGGCTACTAAATAAAATACAGTGGTGTACCAATTTTAATATCCCATATATTGCAAGGACAGAGTCATTTAGCTGTGTGGAGACCATCGATAAATTACGCTAAAACGTTTTTTTTACTCTGTCTTAGGAAACAAACATTAGCAAGTTTAGATGATTACGTATCTAGTATATGTTAAAAAAAATCTATTTAAAGTTTATTATCACTGCATTTGCATAAGCTGTGTGTGCACTCTCCGAGTCATTCATAGTAATTTTCATCCTTGCTGTTTGACTCACTCATAGACAGCATGGTGTGCTTGTGAGAAATTTAACAAAAATCTGTGAAGTGGAGAAAAGTGAACAAGAAAATTGCTCTGCATAATGATGCATAATTTCTGTTGGCACGGCATAATTATGTCTGGCAACACCACAATGTATGGCTACACCGTAAACTTATTTGTTAGAACATTTATTAGTAGATATGCTCTGTTTGGATGGTTTTTTTCTCTTTTTTTACGTAGCACCAAATAACTTCTACATGTGGAATTACTACAGTACTACAAAATGAAATATTGGTTGCAAGAAAGTGAAAACTTGGTGGAGATAATTTTGAAGTTTTATTAATTTTATTACTGTAAAACATTCAGCAAAAACTATTTACATGAATACGTGTTAGGGTTTCTTGGATGTTCAGTGCAAATTTCAAGAAATATAAAAAAAAAAATAATCAGTTGGTGAGGCTTAGAATACACATACGAAAATGCACAAAACAAGAGGGCCAAACTTCAACAATTCATAACTGAAGTGTTTGGAGTAGAGCTACAGGATCTACTCCAGATTATATGAATTTAGCGGAAGTTTCTGCATGAATTTTCATGAAAATCCCGGACATGAACTGGGAGGTCTAGGTGAGTGGGTGTGAAAGGACCCCTCTGCTGTTCTACAGACCTGATATCCACAGCAGCCTGTATATATGAGTATGTCACCCTGTGATTACGTTCAGGCTGTGCTGTTATCCTTACACCGAGCACAGTTTCCTGTTACCGATGCCATTTATAATGACACTTTTTGATGATGATGATGATGATGATGATGAGAAACCCTTTATTGCTATTGCAATACACCATGTCATTGGTCACAAGTACCAGCGAAAGAATTGGCCATCAACCCGACCATACATATACACAAACATCACATTATAGGAGGTGGACAGGTCAGGGAGGCCAGGGGATGTAGGAAGAACAGAGAAAACAGAATTACATGGGGAAAGAGGACTCCCAGTAGGGAGTACAATGTAGGAACAGGAAAAAACACATCTGCAACATAAGCACATAATCACTACACATTATAACATAAAAAAAAAGGTCTTTGTCATCATACAGATGAAACCGATCAGACAAATTTAAAACCTTGTTCCATGTCTTTTACTATCTGTCCATGCATTACTGAAGCCAGTTCAGTATGTGTGCAAAGTGTGTGGATGAAACATGAACCTAAAGAAGTACTCCTGTATCTGGCAACATCATTTTATCATATGGATCGGTTATTTTTAGTTAGGTAGAAAAATGTGATAAACAGTGTTGGTGTTGAATATGAATAAACACATTTCTGCTTATTTTAAAAGACTATATTGTTCTTACGTCATTTAATAACATTGCAAGGCTCACTGCACTAAACAAAACTTTGTAAAGGAGCCTAAATTGATGTTTGCTTATGTCTTGTTGTTGTCTCTATCTGAGATCTGACAGTGTCTTTCTTTATTTCCCAACAGGCAAAATGGACAGTTTGGTTCACTACATTAATCCAGTACATATCTCCTCCTTATTAAGTGTGCTCAATGAACAGCGACTGAGTGGTCGGCTCTGTGATGTAGTAATGATTGTGGGTGACCAGAAATTTCAGGCTCACAGGAGTGTTCTTGCTGCGAGCAGTGAGTACTTTCAGACCATCTTCAACAGTGGAAACACTCAAGGACAGTCCGTTATCCAGCTGGATTTTTGTGACCCAGAAGTCTTTGAGAATGTGTTAAATTACATATATTCCTCTTCACTGTTTGTGAGCAAAGAATATCTGGGTGCAGTTCAAGAGCTGGGCCGTAGTTTGGGAATCCCATTCTTGAATAATTTAATGGAAAAGAAGCCTCAGGTTTCTTACATAGTGTCTAAGAAGAAGAGGTTTTCCAAGGGCAGTGAGTGTAGCTTTACTTCAAGGAATGTCATTGTTGGCCAGAATCATAATGATAATCCTGGAAACAGTTTTTCCCATATTGAGGCCTTACATCTACATGGGAAAACTCCCTCAGTACAGATAATAAGAAAGCAGTCTGTTCCACCTAGTGGAGAATCTACACAGCTATCTGTAACTTCTTCAGCATCTTTAATTGATTTGGAAATACAGCATGGACAGCTGACTGACTGCAAAGACGCATTTCAATGCAATAACAATCAGAAGTTTGGACTTACTGACAGTGTTGGTTCTCTCTTTAAAACTCCTTTGGCCAAATCATTGTCAGTAGTTAATCCTCTGTGTACTACTGTGTTTCATCTTGATAAAAGAAAGATAAGAGAATCACCAGAGAGATCCCCTAATACAGAAGCAACCAATCAGTTGGGAGATCTGTCTGATGTAATACAAGTCACTGTTGGAGATGATTTGCCCGTTGACATTAGAAACTTAACAGTGAGCTTTGATCAGCCAAAAGAAGTTATTATGAATGAGGAAGAGAAACAAAGAAAGGCAGGACTATGCAGTGAAAGCAGCCATTTAAAAAAGCCAAAAGGTATTCATGAATACAATTTTTCATCAGAAGACTATAGGCCTAGCATCACAGCCGACAGGGTAAACAATGACATGCAGAGTGAGCTAAATCAGAACAGTATTTTCAAGTGTAGGAATTGTTTAAAGGTGTTCCGGTCGAGTACTGGACTATGTCGGCACATAAACATGTTTCACAACCCAGAAAAGCCATACACTTGTAACATATGTAATAAACGATTTCACACCAATTTCAAAGTTTGGACACATTGCCAGACGCAGCATGGTGTATTGCAAGATCCAGCTCTTACTAATAGCTCCTATACAGGCATGGATGACCGATTGTACAGGAAGTCTGCTGGTTTGGTGCAAGAAAGAGAATTAAAGAAAAATCCGTGGGGCCTTAAGTCGGGAAGTCTACAGTCTCAAATAAGTCATAAATATTATCTTAGGACTAGGTCTAAAATCAACACCTGCCCACAGTGTGGAAATACATACAGGTTATTGTCTCAGTTCAAACGACACTTAAAGTTGCACCATTGTGAGAAATCGGAAATTCTGAATGATGTGAAAGAAGACCATGACCATTCTCAGAAGGACAAAAACCAAGCCATGACTTCTTGTGAGAAATTCAGCAATAAGAATGAGCAGGGAGCGCATGAGCAAAGATGTCAGCCAGAAAACATGCGTCCACATTGTGACCCTTTCGACCTTTTGAAAAAGAAGCTACCTGAGACCCACAGTGAGGACAAGAGACTGACCTGCCACGAATGTCGGCAAGCTTTCCAGTCCACATTCAGCTTATGGCGGCACCAAGCAGAGGTTCATAGTCAGAACCTTGAGACCAGAAAGAAACCAGTATCTTCTTATCTTCAGGATCACAACGATGATGCAGCCAGTGACATGAAACGTTGTGGTTCCGGAGAAAATGTTGTCTTTGATTCCTCTAAGCTGGTGATATTAGATCCTGAGAACAGTTCCGTCCCAAAAACTGAGAGATTGGCCTCATGCCAGGAAGAAATAAAGGTGGAAGAGGAGCCATCTAAAGAAAACATAGACAACAGCTACAGCTGTGGACCAGAGAACATAGAGCGAGAAGAATCTAGCCAATGGTCATGTGAAAAATGTGGCAGGCATTTCAGTGGCTCTAAGCAACTGGAACGCCACCAAGAGCTTCTGTGCTACATCAAGCCTTTCATTTGTCACATATGCCAGAAATCTTTCAGAACCAATTTCCGTCTCTGGAGCCACATTCAGTCACACGCACCCAATTCTGAGCCGTCCTCCAAAAGGAGAATGAAAGATATTTCCTCCCATTCCCCATCTCTGCCCCTCCCATCAGAAATTACAGAAAGTGTGTCTGTTGCTATGGGCAGGAAGACTGTGGAAAAAGCAGCTGGTGAACACCTTCACAGTGGCATCTTGTGTGACTCTCTGAGCTCTTCCAAGCAGTCCAATCCAGTGAGTAACCCTGCGCCTGTGCCCTTTTCTTCCAGAAGACCGCACATCTGTAAACTCTGCCGTCGAAATTTCAAGACTGCTTTTAGTCTTTGGAGCCATGAGCAAAGTCATTCCAATCTGTAAAAGTAGTGAATAGCTTTTTCGCAAATCCTGAGTTTAACAACTAAGTAACAAATGTTTCTTTTTACAACTTTTCAGTCATGTTGAATGCAGTAAAATATTTTGAATCCAGTGTTGTCAGTGAGAAGAAAATCATTCTCATTTTGTAATGCCTGTTTTCAATCTTATTTTTGGACACGGTGACCAAAGCACAATCTCTGTGTCATATGCGCTCGTTATTGTGTGTAATATTTGAATTTTGAGATTTATCATATAATTAATTTAACGAAAAACTGGCTACCCTAATTTAAGGCAGTAATTTCAAGGAGCGAGTTGTTCACAGAAATGTTCATGATTTATTTTAAGGTACGGTAGAGCCCTTTATGAAGTATGAATCTGTAATTACTGCATGTTTGATATTTAGAACCTTAAAATGTCCACTGCTTTTGCACTTGTTCTCGTTAAATAATTAATTCACTAATGTAACATTGATTGCTGAAATGCAGTTAAAGTGTATTTGATGTTTTTCTTTTGTTTGTGCCTGGTTTATTAGTGAAAATAAACCGGGATGCATGTCTTATCAGTTCAAATGATTTCTGGGGGGGCTGAAGACACTGGACATAAAGCGGTGGAACAGCTTGGAAAAGGGTACATGTGCACAGGCTTCTCATGGGTCAGGGAATTTCTGAAATAGACTTTAGAATTCCATAATAATATTATAGACATGGAAAGTCAGGGGATTTGATCACTTTTTGGGCCAAGGAATTTTGTTTGTAGGATGTTTTATTTGCCATTCATCAAAATAAAATTTTCATGCAGTATTTTTCTTAATTGGGTCATTTCACATGTTCAGTATGGCGTGAGTGGTTGCTATTGGTTATTTGATTTTTTTGATACGCATTAATACCATCCCTATTCATTAACAACTGGCAATCACTTAAGTTGAGATATGCAGTGCTTTGTATCTGCAAACAATGGCAAACATTCCTGTAAATTTCAAGAGCTTTAGCTACAAAACAATAACTTCAAACTGTTAAGAATATATGACAGATTAGTTAAATGTAAAGTTTGTAAAAGTGCTGTTGATCTGTTAAATGTGAGAGGGAGCTCTTCATAGCCACTCAAACGGCAACTGATGGGGTTTTGTCTGCTCAGTACAAGGGTGATCCGTTTTTCCAATCAGTATAGGTCATGGAAATTCAGCTTTTTAGCCAGTAAAAGTCAGGGGATTTGACATTTGTCTTAAGCCATTTTATGTGTCAGATGCATTCACACCTACTAGAAATACTCTGGTTGGTTTAGACTAGTGACACTTGGTAGAGCATACAGAAGGCAGGGCATAACGCAAGAAGTTGCAGAAATTGCAGTGTTTCGTTTACAGCACTGAGAGAAGTTCCTGAATCTAGTCTCTCCAGTTTTCAGTGTTCTCTGGAGTCTTCTTTGTGTAAATAACCATTCTTCGCTCTTTGATATTTGTATTCTTCTGTTTTCATGCCAGTAACATGATAGAAACGGCATCAACATGCCCACTTGCTCGCTGTGAACAATATCCTACGCCATTCACACATGGGGGTCAATAGGAAATTACCCAGACTTTGTACTAGACAGCTACTGGGGTAAAGTCTGTTTAATGTCCAGTATGACTGATTTGGATATTTACTTTCACAAATGCAGCTCCTTCGGGCAGTCTAGCAAAGTTCAGGGTGGCAGTGCATGCCTGAAAGGGGCTTTAGAATTGGAACCCTGCATGTGCATTGCAATGCAATGTGCATTATGGGCAATTTAGAAAAACCATATCCATAGCATATGCAATAAACAATGTAAGCTATAAGCCCAGATGTGACTTTAGTGCTACCCATTAAGAAATGATGAGAAGAAACTATTTTTGTAAATAATTCAGTTAAATTGCTAATAGGTAAGAGAGCAGCGATGGCAGGCTACCACCTGTGATGGTGCCAGCATTTAACACACACACTATATATATGTGTGTGTGTGTGTGTGTGTGTGTGTGTGTGCATGTATGTATGTGTATATATATATATATATATATATATATATATATATATACACACAGTGTGTATGTATTGTATATACAATATGAATTGCATTTGATAGTTCTGTTGCATTCTGAAAGTTTTTAAGTTTTGTAATACAATACAGAAAGGGGTTGTTGTATAGTAACAAATGGTATAAATTATACACACAAAAACATTTTCTTTCAAACATTTAAATTAAAACGGATGGCTGTATTTTTCACAGATGGCTACATGATGAGTGGTTCAGCTGGGATAAATCCCTGCCCTTGTGATCAGAACGTCGCTGGTTTGAGACTGCAAAATAAGCAAATGTTAGTGGGCCTTTGTGCAAGGCCTTTAACCCCTAGCTTCAGGGTCACTGCATGCTAGCTAACTGCACTTTGACCCCCAAGTTTACTCTCACCTGTGTGTTTTTCCATGGAGAGCAAGATGGAGTAAGCAAAGAGATGCATTCAAATATACCTTTACTTGTGCTGATGAAGGGTTTAATCTTGATTTGATTTTTGCCCTGTTATTATTAATTACTTTAGTAAAGCTGTCAAAGCGGTCATTGTAACAGGCTCCATGTTCACCTAGCATTCCCTGAGTGGATGTAATCCAGGAAACTGTACCAACCCACCATTGAAGCTGCTTGCTACATTACCCACAATGACACATGATTTAGGTGATCCATCCTTTACGAAATTCACAGTAAACCTAAATCTAATCAAGTCACTGAATAATTGGCAATAAGCCCAATAATAATAATAATAATAATAACAACAACATATACATAACTGAAGCTGATGTTTTGCAAAGCCTACCTAAGCTTAAAATAAATAAATCACAGGGCCCTGATGGCATCTTCCCTATAGTGTTAAATGAGATGAGGGATATTATTTGCCGACCCTTAACTTTACTGTTTCAAAAATCCTTATCTGAAGTTGTGGTACCTTCTGATTGGAAGCATGCCAACATAACGCCCATTTTCAAAAAAGGGGATAGAAGTAATTCGTCAAACTATAGGCCAATCAGTCTAACTTGTATAACTGGTAAAGTTATGGAGGTTATAATCAAAGAGAAATTGGTAATTACCTGGACTCAAATAACATTTTGAGGGATAGCCAGCATGGATTTAGGAGAGGTAGAGCCTGTTTAACGAATCTGCTGGAGTTTTTTGAGGAACCTACTCAGGAAGTTGATGATGATAAGGCCTATGATGTCATCTACTTAGATTTCCAAAAGGCTTTTGATGTTGTCCCCTATAAGAGGCTCCTACTTAAACTCAAAGCAACAGGTATTTTAGGAACTGTAGTGACCTGGATTGATAACTGGTTAACAGATAGGAAACAGCGAGTAGTTATAAGAGGCACAATGTCACAGTGGGCCTGCGTTCATAGTGTCGTACCGCAGGGTTCCATTTTAGGACCACTATTGTTCCTAATTTACATAAATGATATAGACATTAATATATACAGCAAACTGGT
>JAODKM010000035.1:16476799-16490350 GCA_026780845.1 Petrocephalus sullivani | reverse complement strand
CAGAAACATTTTGTGTGACAAACATGCAAAAGAATAAGAAATCAGGAAGGGGGCAAATAGTTTTTCACACCACTGTACATCGTAAAAGACATTCAGGTTTGACACTCAGAGTAGCCTAGCCTGTCTTTGTCATCACGCTGACTGAAATTTAATATAATTTCTGCAATTCCTGTCAAAATAATTGCTACTAAAACAAAAGGTTTCGATTAGGCATTTTACATAAAAGTCATTTTACATAAAAAAGTAATATTTTGTGAACATTTTGTGTGGTTCGACTCCTGTACAGCTGAATGATATGGGAACAGGTTCATTGCAGTATTTTGAGACATTTTTGTGATATTTAGGAGTACAGAATTAACTATATAGCCAAATGGAACGTATAATCTACCAACACAGTCAAATTACCGCAAATTGTGCCAGCAAACAGAAAGCAGTGCCAACAACATTAGATTCTTTTGCTTAATACCTTCTCTATGGAATCTAAAATATTTCCATACAGTGACAGACAAATGTCACTAATGTTGAAATATACAAAATAATGTTGAAAAGAAACAATCATTAAAATTGCAAACCTTGCTAAGTAACTTAGTAAAAATGTTTTAGCATAACCTATTGATGGTCTCAACCCAGCTCGCCATTGCAATCCTTAAGATGTGACACCTGCAAGTGCATAACAAGCAATACAAATACTAATGTCACGCATCCTGTGAGCCTAGTATTGAAGGCTCTGCAGTGGCACAATGATTAGCGCTATCACCGCACAGTGACGCTTTGTGTGTGTGGAGTTTGCATGTTCATTCTGTGTGTGTCCAGGGTTTTGGCGGATCTAGTTTCCTTCCAAAAACATGCAACTTGAGTGAACTGGAGTGCCTAATCTACCTGTGTGTGTAACCTGTGCACCCTGCAATGGTTGGTTGGTTCCTACCGTGTGCCAGTTGCAATGCACAGAATATATATTATATATTAGAAATGATTGCTTGATGTATCGTCAGATTAATCTGTAGATTCTTTATGTAATTGACAGTAACAGCACTAATTTATATATGTGGGTTTTAGAGAGCACCATGCAGGCTGACCTCATGCACCCTCTTGTAGTGCTGGTTCATAGTATGGGCCATACGGGAGGAGTAGCCACACCCTGCTACACTGCAATGAAAAGCTGCTCCCTCATTGTGAGTCTCCATGTGCTTCCTCAGGTCATGCTGATTCTTGAAGCTGGGGAGGAATAGAAAAAATATTTTTCACACAAGGGACAATTTTTACATATCTTCATTTGCAGCAAAGCTTAAAAATGAGGCTGAGCAGTTGAGCACACAGGTAAGGTTAACTGGTAAATAGAGCTGTCGCAATTATGTCGTGACCTAATCACGATCATATGGCACGTGCGCAGTAATCGCCAGTGCTTTAGTTGACGGGTGAAAGATTTGTCTGGACACGATATATATATATATATATATATATATATATGATATTAATATTTTATACATTCAAGTAATCTGCTCACCAAATTGTCTGCGAAAGTAATCGACCGTATAGTACCGTATAGTCTACTAAAGCACTGGCGATTACTGCGCATGCGCCATATGATCGCGGTTAGATCGCGACAGCCCTACTGGTAAACGACCTGAACTCAATCACCTGCTCTCGCAGAAATCACAGGAAAATGGACGCTCATCACAGTGCCGAAACTTGATATGAGTCTTCAAGGACGCCAAAGAAGTACAGGTCATATCACACAGAGGACACTTGATATGGTTCACTATACAACAGCAGGAAAAAAAGGTCATTTTCATTTAACATTTAAGAACTACTGTAAAGCACTATAGTTCTGTCCCATGTCCCAAACTCAATCGCAATAAAACTGACGACAAAAGTTTCATTTTTATGTGTATTTCACAAACCCCTAAGCCTACAACACATGCCAAAAGGTTCACAGACCAAAAAAAACTGCTTAATGTGACCCTTCTTGAGATATTGTTCATTAAACTAAATGTAGTATAGAGTGTAGTGTGCAGTTTCTCTCACCATGCTGACGAACATGGTCTCTCAGAAGCCTCTCATTGGCAAAGCGTTTGCCACAATGCTCACACACAAAAGATTCTGCAAAGGCCAGAACAGTCAGCTAAACATCGTTAAAAAATATATCTTAAGTTTAGTACCTCAGCTGAAAATCAGGACTCATTAAAGCCTGGTAAACCTATAGGAAACGGGCTGTTCTGTCATTAATCTGTGACACTGATGCTTGAGATTCCAGCTTCCCAGAAACACTAGTTTGATGCCAGTCCAACAACATAAGTTCTTCAGCCACACCACCCCCACAATTCACTACAAACCATTATAGATAGACATACTGCATTACCGACATTTCCAGCTGATCCATCCAGTACTTTTAGAAATTGTAGAGGTTGGGGACTATGGGAGGAGTATGATTTGTTAACTATATTGCTGATTGAAAGGGGGCTGTCAGAAGGATGACAATGTACTTCCTACGGCAGCCCCAACACCTGCTCAGTCCATTTAAAGGCACTTTTCCACTGCACCAGATACCAAACTTTATATTGCAAAAAAGTCGATGGTATGTCTTGTATTTGTTTTCACTAGCGTGAAAAAGTGGTACTGGCACAGAATGACAATCACAATGCAAGGTGAGGTATGCTGTAATGAATTCAAAATGGCTATAGTATATTGTATAGGCCTGTGTGATATTAATATAAACATTGCATGTTTATATTAACCAAGCTTTACAATTTTAATGACTGGTCATTTTCGAGACTTGCTAGTATATGTTAAAAAATTTGTTTAAAGTTTACTGTGGCTGCACAAATGACATTTGACCGTGTGAATGTGATGTCAAAAATTATCTGCTTTCACTCCTCCCTTATCTTAAAGTATTTGCAGAGGCGGACAGGTCCCATAACCATATGCATACCCCAAAATCCAGAGAATATGAATAGTAATATTATTAATAATAATTATTATGATTATTATTTTGTTGTTTTTATTTTTATTATTATTATTTTAATTTGTATTATTATTATTATTATTAACATTTATTTCTCACCCTCACAGACACTTAAAAATACATACAATGCAACATAAAAACTAAAACTCAAACAACAGCAGCAACAAAAACTTATGTAGAAATAGCCAGCTGGCCAGCCTAAAAAGGCTATATTTACAGGACTATTGTATATCAGTATATCAAAATCAGGATGGTCAGTGGCACTTCTTCCTTTGTTACTAGTGTAATGGCTTCACCCCACTCCCAGTGTTAAAGTTGAACTAGCCGCAACGCAGTTCTCATACACAAGTGACACTGGCACAGAGGGCCCATTACCTTCTGGCTCTGCTTGCCGGTGGATGTGGTCAAAAAACTTGGTGTTGCTGGAGAACATGCAGCCACAGGTGGGGCATGCGACAAGCCTCTCCTGGGTATGGCTGCGCAGGTGTTCCCGCAGGCGGTACTTAATCTTGAAGAAGGCATCACAGCCTATGGAAAAACAGAAGGGGCCACCACTACTCCACATGTTTAAGTCTTCAAATTTCAAATCAAGCCATGGAAACATAAAGCCACCTGCCTTCACCAATAACAAAATAAACCACTGTGCCTTGAAAAAGTATCAAACCTATTTTGTGAAATCAAAAAATAATGCTAAAAGTTAAAAATACATAAATTTAAAAAATTTCATACTTGCTTTAGAAAAGCTTAGTCAGACAATCCTTCGTCTGCATTATTCAGTTCTGTGGTCTTCATTTCATGAGGTCTTGAGGTCATGACTCTCAACATTCTTTATTTAATAATGCGAAATTATCAATGGACCGGAATACTTTTTCAAGGCACCAATGTAACAAGGCATTCAAATATCCTGAGTATCCAGAGAAAAAGTAGCCCAAGCATGTTTTGAAAACAAATTTGAAAACTATTTGTTCTGCCAATACCAGCAAAGTACCTTTCCAACTGCAGAACAGTGCCTGTTGCTGGTCAGCAAGAGGCTGCATCTCAGTGCAGTGTGCATGCATGTCCACATGGCGGTAGAACCACTCAGGATTGTTAAAAGTGCTCTGTGAAAGACAACATCTCTGTTTTAGGCTGCAAACAGGCCGGGATGATCATACACTATTCCATCTGCGGTATTCTCACCATATGCGGTATTCTCATGGCATACTCACGTCACAGTGTACCCACTGGCACAGAAATCTTTCTGACAGTTCTGGGATCAGGTTGTTGTTGTGCAGATCCTGGGTGCAGCTAGGTAACTCTGGGTGGGACTGTAGCAGCTGTGCTCCAATAAACTTGAGCTTTGCATGGAAGATATGGAAGTGTGCGTGCACAACCAGTTCACTAGGGCTCCCCATGGCTAGAAACTGACAGCCATTCCACAGACATGCAAAGTCATCTAAAACCAACATAAGAACACAGCAATGGGATATTGTAAGTAGGCTGGCCATACTCACCAGTGAAACTGTTTTTTTAACTCAAAGGGGGCACAAAGGTTAGCATATGAACCATAACACTCAGAAAACTGAAGGCTAAACTATATTCATTTAAAGGCAGTCTTATAAAACAACAGTGAATTGACTTCTGCTTGGATAATAATATATTTGATGAATGACTCTTATTAAGGATTAAAGATTCTTATAAATCTGTTTTACAAGTGAAGCAAGTTTCATCTACAAATATACATACAGTCCCCACCAAAAGTATTGGAACAGTAAGGCCAATTACTTTATTTTTGCTGTACACTGAAAACATTTGGGTTTTACATCAAAAGATGAACATTGTGAACAATTAAAATGTTTCCACAATCTGCCTTTACAAATAAATTATATCATTCCACAATGCACATTCTATTCTATTCAGATTATATATCTATAGAGTAGAAGAGATATTCTATTCTAATCTATTCTACCCACATCTATTTATATTATATAATACATAATATACACAGTATTGAGCTTTGGCCTCTCCCTCATCGTCAAGACCAGAATCCCACAAGGTTGAGCTCTCTCTGTGGTACCAGGCTAACAACTTGGACTTGAATGTCTTTACCAAGCAGTTGGTCATAAGGAAGCAGAGAAAGGACACACCTATCAAGGACTCTGGTGGAAATAATCAGCAGCTAGAGGTACCTCATAGTACACATCTCTGAGGACCTGACATGGACAACCCACACATGCACCATGGTGCAGAAGATAGACAGAACTTTATTAATCCCTTGGGAAGTTTCCTCTGGGAAATTCAGAAAGCTAAGCAGTTACTATCACCTGAAGCAGCTGAGGAAATTCGAAATCTCCTCTGCACTGCCAAAAACCTTCTACAGTGCTACTTTTAGATCTGTGCTTTGTGGGAGCTTCACCGCTTTGTACGGCAGCTGCAGCTCTGAGGACCACAGAGCTCTGCAGAAGCTTATACGGTGCACAGAGTGAATCACCAGCCAAAACTCCCTGCCTTGGAGGACATCTATATCTAGTGATGTAGGTCCAGGGCATTGAAAATCATCACCCATGCTGTAAACTGTTCCAGTGTTCAGGGAGATGCCTCCCAAGCCTTATGACCAGGATTGAGGCTGGAGAGAACACACATTTACACATTCTACAATATTTTTCCACCCACCTAGCTCTTCCATAGCATCCCCATCACCCAGGTGCTCCTTTAAGTGCAGTGACATGTGGTCGCAGAGCTCCTCCATGGTTCGACCTTTGAAGGTGCAAGCGGCCCATTCACATGCCACCACCAGATCGGACAGGTTTCTTTTCTTTGCCATGGTGACTCAGACCACAAGGGCAATGCAGTCATATTAGACTGCAATTGGCATGTTTAGTTTTTCAACTATGAAACACAAAAACACACACAATAAAACTTAAGCACGAATACATCCATAACTATCTAATAAGCATTTAAATTAAATTACTAAAATATATGGTTCCATTGCCTAAACCAGCAATTTATAAACTAAAACCAGCAGTTTACATGGCTTAAGCAATCTAGATGAACAACGGACTACCTATCATGAACTCATTATCGCTTAATAAAAGTAGCCAGTAATTATGCCTCTAATTTTCATTTAATTTCTACCTGTAACAAAACAAGAATTCAGTAAACAGACAACATTGTACAATGGTCGATTCATTTAGTCTATCCATTTATCTAAACAACAAACTTACGGCATTGGTATAGTTAATGTCTAAAACAGTTCAACGACGTTCAATTGTAATACGTGCTGAAATTATTTAATTTTACCATTTTCTTCATTTGTCAACGTGTTTTTATAAAGTATACTTTGCGTGGTGTGGGCTCTTCGTTTGATATACGTACGGTGTAAACATTTTGAAGACGTCTTTCCTGTCATTATCAGTTACTTCCTGTTTCCTCCTTTGGAGACGCGCGTGTCTGTTCGTGATCCTTTTCCGGAAGCACGTTCCGTTCTGCACATGCGCAAAAGCACTGAGCTGTACCGTAAAAAGAATACATTCTACAGCTAAATGGTTAAGGGAAGGTGAGAAGACTAGTTTATACTTTTAGTAGGCTAGAAAAACGGCAACTAAGGAATACAGTGACTGTTCCAAATATTAGGAGTAAAATAGTTACCCAACCCAAAAGAAATAGCTAGGGAAATATATATGTTTTACCAGAATTTGTATAAGTCATCTATCTCTGAGTGAACATTAATAGATAATCTATGACCAATTACTTTACTTAATGTTGATTATAAATGAGTAATATTTACTCATGCATTAGCTAGTAGACTTAAGTGTGGAATTAGTGATATTGTTAGTGAACTCAGTCTGGATTCCTTTCAAACAAATTAATTCATAATAATATTCGACATATTTGACTTGTTGGACTATGAAAGCTTCATTGAAGATGATGGTACTATATTATTTCTTGATTTATTTAAAGCTTGAACATCATTTTATTCTACAAATATTCCGTTACTTTGGTTTTGGAAAAAAAATATTAACATTATCTCCATGCTGTATACAGGAATAACAAGTGCTGTTTTACTTCAATCAGGCACAACTAGAAGATTTTATATTCAAAGAGGAATATGTCAGGGAGATCCAGTCAGTCCTCTCCTTTTCATATTGGCAACAGAGTTATTAGCACTTCATGTTAAAAATTGTAATCAAATAAAACCGCTAAATATGTTAGGCAAACCCTTAATAATTTCACAATTGGCAGATGATACAACATTATTCTTAAAAGACCAGGCACAAAAACCTAAAAAGCCTTAAACGAGGTGTCCGATTTCTCAGATGCCTTTGAGTTATATTCAAACTTAACTGAGATTATAACCATTCAAAATAATCAACAAGCTGTAACTTATAATAATATTCCAATTAAAAATTAAATAAAATATTTAGGCATAAACATCAGAAATTCTACTGACAGGGAAAACATTTTAAGTAGCTGGATACAGAGAAATATTTAAATCTTTCGGAGAATTTTATTGATGAAAATGAAAGGAAGATTAATTTACCCAGCATACTCCTTGGCTATACCAGACAGATATATTAAAACAATAAACCAAAGTCATTATAATTTTATTTGGAATAACCAAATCAATAATCAAGTAACATTTGATAAGAAAAGCAGATATGGTAAAACCGGTAGGAGATGGTGGTTTGAATGTAATTGATTTTGAAGTGATAAATGGTAAGTTGAGATGGTTGCAAAGTTTTTTTTTTTTTTTTATGAACATTGTATTTGCTTCAGTTTACCTGCTCATTTGTTTAACAGGGTAGGTGGCATTATTTTTCTTATACAGTAATATGTAATTTTGATCCCCTTAAATTACTGATTGAATTATCTGATTCTCAAAGACAGGTGTTACTGTACTGGAAAATGCTCTACAAGCACAACTTCACCACACATACAGCTATTATATGGAATAATAGATACATTTTACATAAGGGTAAATCATTATTTTATAAAGATTGGATGGAGAAATGTGTCTGGGTTATTGTCCATTTCATGGATAAGGAAGGAAATGTCTTATCTCATACAGAGTTTAATTCAAATTTTAATTTGGATTGTTCTTTTATACAATACAATACTCTTTAGTAATTAAAGCTACATTCCATGTCCCTAGAGCTAGCTTCTGCAGCCGAGGATCGGACCATCAAGGTCCCCGCCTTCGGCCACCGCATAGCTCACATTGCACCCGACCCCCATGGTCCCTCCTACAGGTGGTGAGTTTGCCCAACCAGTTTACATGTGCTTTGTGGACATGGAGAAGGCATTCGACCGTGTCCCTCGGGGAATCCTGTGGGGAGTGCTCCAGGAGTATGGGGTGCCGGGCCTCCTTATAAGGGCTGTTCGGTCCCCGTACGACTGGTGCCAGAGCTTGATCCGCATTGTTGGCAGTAAGTCGGACTCATTCCCGGTGAGGGCTGGACTCTGCTAGGGCTGCCCTTTGTCACTGATTCTTTTCATAATTTTTATGGACAGAATTTCTAGGCGTAGCCAGGGCATTGAGGGTGTCCAGTTTGGTAGCCTCAGGATCGGGTCTCTGCTTTTTGCAGATGATGTGGTTCTGTTGGCTTCATCAGACCATGACCTTCAGCTCTCACTGGAGCAGTTCGCAGCTGAGTGTGAAGCGGCTGGGATGAGAATCAGCACCTCCAAATCTGAGACCATGGTTCTCAGCCGGAAAAGGGTGGAATGCTCTCTCCGGGTCGGGGAGGGGGTCTTTCCCCAAGTGGAGGAGTTTAAGTATCTCTGGGTCTTCTTCACGAGTGAGGGAAGGATGGAGTGGGAGATCGACAGGTGGATTGGTGTGGCGTCAGCAGTGATGCGGGCGCTGCATCGGTCCGTCATGGGGAAGAAGGTGCTGAGCCAAAAGGCAAAGCTCTCAATTTACCAGTCGATCTATGTTCCTACCCTCACCTATGGCCATGAGCTGTGGGTAGTGACCGAAAGAACAAGATCGCGAATACAAGTGGCCGAAATGAGTTTCCTTCGCAGGGTGGCTGGGCTCTCCCTTAGAGATAGGGTGAGAAGCTCAGTCATTCGGGGGAGACTCAGAGTAGAGCAGCTGCTCCTCCGCATCGAGAGAAGCCAGATGAGGTGGCTCGGACATCTGGTTAGGATGCCTCCTGGACGCCTCCCTGGTGAGGTGTTCCGGGCATGTCCCACAGGGGCAGAGTGTGGCTCAGCAGGTTAAGCTCTGTGCCTGTAATCGGAAGGTCGCCGGTTCAAGCCCAGCCTCTGGCCGTCTGTGGGCCCTTGAGCAAGGCCCTTAAACCCCAGCTCCCTGGGTGCCGCACAAGTGGCAGCCCCTCACGGCCAAGCTTGCTTTCATGGAGAGCAAGGTTGGGGGAGGTGAAAAAAGTCAATTTCCCCAAGGGGATCAATAAAGTATAATTCTTCTTCTCTTCTTCTTCTTCCACTGGGAGGAGGCCCCAGGGAAGACCCAGGACACGCTAGAGAAACTATCTCGGCTGGCCTGGGAACACCTCGGAATTCCCCCGGAAGAGCTGGACGAAGTGGCCAGGGAGAGGGAAGTCTGGGTTTCCCTGCATAGACTGCTGCCCCTGCAACCTGACCCGGACAAGTGGTAGAGAATGGATGGATGGATGGAATTAAAGCTGCTTCCTTAGCTGTGAAGAACTTATTTAAGGGTGTTTTAAAGTATTCATCAGTAATGCCTGTATATGCTAATTTATTAATTGATAGTTATAACTTTTTAGATAGTAAATGTAATAATAGAATATTATGATCTGCAATGACAAAAGAATGATTTACTACTCCTGTTAAAGAATATTATCAGTAGAATTTTCAAAGGCTGAAACTATCGAAATAAGTTCTAGATATTTGTCCTTTCCTGATACCCAAAATGAAAGAAGTTAATTTTAAAACGATTAATGACATTTACCCATGTGATTTAGTTTTATTTTTTAATTCTTTAACAAAGGTTTAGACCAAAAGTGCCTGTAAACTTTGTAATATTTTGTTTGACCTGTTTTTATATATCTGTGCCATCCCCCTGCTCTGATATTGTATTTTGTTGAAGATGAAATAAAGGAGTTAATTTGAGGGCTGATAACAGTGTCAGAGTGATAGTCAGTTGGATCCCACAGCAGCAAAGGGAGTGGGGAGAGCCACGTAGGAGGCTCTTTTTAGAATGTGATGCCAGAAGGTGTGTGTTGTGGAGAGACTCCATTAACCATGGAATGTTCCGTTTAGGCAGTGTGCAACGTGATATGAACAAACAAAACACAATTCTATCAGTAGCCCTGTCACCACATTCCTTTTTTACGTAGTGATCACCACATAAATTTGTCAAACATTTTTTAACAGTCAGTAATATTAAAACGAGCAGTCGTGCAGCCTGTCTGTGCTCATATCCACCATCAGCTACATCACAAAAAATAAGTGGTAGCGCTTAGAAGATAAAATCATTTCAGATCAAAATGTCAGGTCTTCAGACTCTCGCTTTTCTAAATAAATAACACAACATATTTAAGCACAAACCCACACACCAAGTAGGAGGCACAAAATGCAGGTCTAAATAAATGTTTTAAAGAAAATGTTTTTAAAGTTTTAAATGCTTTTTATTTAGAGGGTCTAAGTGAAAACATAAAAATGTTACATTATTCTATAAAAGAAAGAAAACATGGCGTCCTGAGGAGAGATTTACACTCGTGTATATGAAAGAATGAAACCAGGAAAATGATTAGATTTACCAGATATACATGACATCATAATTTTTTTTTATTTTCAATAAGCCCAAACGTTATGTTTCCAAAAGAAACTCATCCACAATATTCACAGAAGTCAAATAACATACATTTTGCCAAAAGTTTTTTTTAATGCTCTTGCTGTGAACTACCAGTTGTTTCCGGTTATGTAAACTCAGTGCGGTTTGTCAATTTTTGAAGCTTGTCAACCGTGACATGTATCCAATGGCAAAAGATTCTTGATACTGTTAACTGATTAATCCCGAAGAGGTGGCCTAAAAATTCCTCAGATAGATTGAGGCGCAGCTTCATCAGTGTAAGAAGAAGTTCCTGAGTGGGCTTGAGGGACTGTTTTTCATTAGCAGGAAGAACTGATGACACAGAACTGAACAATAACATGAATGTCTGTAAGTTTGGTAGTCCGGTGAACAATTTCATCTTTCTGTTATCAAATTGTGAAGGGTCAAGAATATGACGCTTCAACTGACTTTCTAATTCATGAACTTTCTCCCTCAACGACTTACATTCAGTGTTTAAAGATTTAATCTGTTGATGCAAGGAGGTGATGTCACTGTGCGTCTCCTCTGTCTGGACCTCAGTGTCTTGGACTTCTACAGCCAGTACCACTGCTTGTGATGCAGGACTTTGATGCAGGTTCAGAAGAGCTGTGGCAGCTAGCTCTCTACTTGTACTGACATGTCTTTTCTTACAAACTTCTTGAGATCGCAGATATCTTTCCAGGTTGTTGACAGCCCGATTTTGATCAGTGGTGGAGGTGAAACTGAATATACTTGGCACGTAGTCAGGGTGAAGGGGATCATCACTCTTTTTTCCTGAAACAAATATATGACAGTAATATTCATTTATTTACATCTCTGCACAAGAAATATACATGACTTCATCGTCACTTACAGTATTTGAGTCGTGTATCCCACAAAGTAGGATTATAAAGGTATCTAATCATCCCCCACTTTGCATGACACACGGCACATTTTTTTAATTGACAAAAACTTTACAGTTACACAGAATATAAATTAATTATGCTAAACATTTAACTGAGTAGTCAATACAGTATATAACTTAACGCGTGATTTTACCCAAAAATCCAGCATACCTGACACGAAATGAAAACCGCAAATCCACGTTTCGGGACGTGGATTCCAGTTGTTTCTGCGAATTGCAGCGATCCATCTGCTTCTCCTTTCTTTATTCTTCGGCAGTCTGTAGAAAGATAGCTCCGATTTCTTATTAAATCGATTAGTACAATCAATCGCACAACAGCTCTTTACCATTTTAAACGAGCTTTCACGGCAGTCAGGCGGAACGTTTACCCCGCCACTCAGCCTTTCTGCCACCCAGCGAGTGTTTCCGCAGTGACTTCCGCCTACTCTGGCGTCACGTGCATACCCGCTACTCCCGGGGCACTCAAAAGGCGGACTCCGGACCTGAACATAATTTAATCCGGTGTTCTGACACAACAGCATTTTTTTTTGGTGCCTTCCAGTTTTCTATTTATTTATTTATTTATTTATTTATTTATTTACTTTATTGAACAATGTATCTCAAAACAAGACACAATACAGTAATGTAAGTAATACATCGTGAAATTATTCAGGAATCTCGTACATTTTCATACTAGTAAAAAGACAAGGAGATGAGGAAGAAAAGAAAGAAAAGGAAAGGAAGAAAGAGGGAACGGGAGAGGGCAAATGTTACACATCTAAATAGAAGCTGATACTGGTGTGAAGATCTTAAATTCTCTGCAGATTGAAAATGTTCTAATCGCTTTTTTATTCCATGATGTAGAAATAGTTTGAATGTAGAGCTCAAAATCCTTTTTAAAGACCGTAAAGGTGGGGTTGTTATGTGAGAATTTACACTTGTGGATATAAAATTTGCTGACAAATAGCATTAAATTAATTATAAAAAAAGCATTCTTCTTTGTAGTGCTGGAGCACCTAAAACAATATCTCTAATTGAAAGCTTAAAATTCGACAGGATATTATTCCCTATGAATGTACTGAGGTCTTTCCAAAACTTATTTGAGAAGAGATGCGATATAGTTTCTGGATATAGGCTGCAAAATGAGCATTTGTTATCCAATTCTCTACAATATTTCAGTAGGAACTGTTTAACTGGATAGTACTTATGAATAAGTTTAAATGAGATTTCTTTTATCTTATTGTTTAATAAGGAAATTTGTGGTAAAGTCCAAATTCTTTTCCAATCAATGTTTTTAAATATGTTGTTCCAGTAAGAGATGGCTGGAGGAGTGGAGAAGATTTCCTCAAGAAATAGGGACCTAATCATATAATTACGGCCTTTAGATGTAGTAACACACAGTTTGCCTATTGGGGAATTTAACAAATTAGGAGGGGAGACCCGCAAATCTGAGGAGCAGCTTCCAGGCTTATATATTGATTTGTTCTTAAACAAGATGTTACCATTATTCCAAATAAACCAACGGTGTTGGGAGAGATTATGTTTGTAGATGAGCTTCCATGAGAGAAGGGCCTGTTGGTGAAAATCTGATAATTTAATAGGAGGTTTGGTAATCATAAAATTACACTGCAATAAAAAATTAAGGCCACCAACACTTGAGAAAATATCATGAGGAATTAGGTTCCAAATTGAGGTCGAATCATTCAAGCATCGTTTAATCCAACTTATTTTCAAAGTATTGTTAAGAGAGTAAAAGTTGAGACAGTTCAATCCCCCTTTGTAGTAAGAATTAATAATAACAGATTTCTTTAAGTAATGGGTTTACGTCACCTAAATGATAGAAATTCTGTACGTTTTATAAATGCAGTCAGTAATGTGAATTTCATGTCCAGTACAGATGTCAACAAAGTCACACTGGACTTTAAT
>JAODKM010000035.1:16430851-16446917 GCA_026780845.1 Petrocephalus sullivani | reverse complement strand
GTTAGAGTATGGAATAGTCTTCCTGATAACATAGTGCAAGCTGAATCCTTAGGTTCCTTTAAATCAGAGCTAGGTAAAATTTTAACAACTCTGAGCTATTAGTTAAGTTCTCCCCAAGCGAGCTTGATGGACCAAATGGCCTCCTCTCGTTTGTATAGTTCTTATGTTCTTACCTTTTGCTCCCTGAGCAAAACCCTTAACCCCAAGTTGCTTTAGAGCAGGGGTCAGCAACCTTTGCCACTCAAAGAGCCATTTGGACCCATTTTCCACAGTAAAGAAAACACTGGGAGCCACAAAATTAATAACACTGCATATAACAGGTTTTTTTGCTTTTATGCTATGTACAGTATAAACAAACTATAATGTGTTGCATTTATGAAATCAATGAACGACTGCAGAGAAAATGAAATTACATTTCTGTATGCAACAGAAACATTTTGAACTCCGAAACGTTGGGTTGAAGGTTACTTTCAAGTAAAATACTCAATGTCTATTTGAGTCCTTCATGTATTTATGGGGAAAAATGCCAAACTTAAAGAAAACCAAAAATGCCGTCATCTCTCTATCTCTTTCTTTTCTTAGAATTCTTCATAGTTGGCCTACCTGGGGTTCGAAAAGGTCAAGAAATCGCCCGCCGGCGGGTGTGACGCATATTAAGAAAGACATACCTTAGCTAAGAAAGCCCAGCGCATTTCAAAGTTAAAAACGCGCTTCAAAACCAGAAAGCATTTCACTAAAGTTCATATCGCACGTTCAAATACACTACAAATTCATAGACGCGACACAAACTCAGAAATCACTTTCATCAAAATGACCTCATGCGCCACATTTTACAAACGCTGCAAATACAGAAAACACATTCTACTTCTAAAACGCGCTGCAAATACAGAAAACACATTCTACTTCTAAAATGCGCTGCAAATACAGAAAACATACTGCAAATAGCCACAACACAACAGAAGTGCTTGCGGAGAGACAAAAAATTTTAACACGTTTTATTTAGATGTTACAAGATCACCTTAATCTTCAAATTTAGAATGACATTTTAAAAACGAACAAATTAAAATAAAATGCATTTTAATGAAATACTCATTATTTTCAAAAGCCACAGGGAGCCACATCAGAGGGATGAAAGAGTGCTGCTCTGGAGCTGCGGGTTGCCGACCCCTGCTCAAGTGAGACTGCAATTCCCTATAATTGGGCAATGTAAATTAGTCTGGATAAGAGCATCAACAGAATGTATACTGCAGTACTCTTCTACTGCATACTTAGCTTGCTTCCTCTCTGTTCTGTCCTCCGAAGGAGCTGTATTAAATGGTATGTTTAACTACATGTCCTACTTATGCTAAAAGTCATAAATATCATGGCCACATCTTCCTAATTCGTTCCCACTATCTCATCGCGTGCATGGTTTACACTGATTTGTTCTCTTGTTTTAGTTTAATTGTTGATTTATTAATTTGTTCCCACGATATATTAAAACATCACCATATTTTGATTGATATGTCATGAGCGGGGCAGATTTGTCAGCCAACTGGAGCTTGTGTGTGTATAGTCAAGACTAGACAGCAGTAACATTTGATCTCAGAAGACATTACATGGTAGCTAGTGAGTGTTACATCATGGAACATGTTAGTCATAGTGCAAATGACAAAGTGATAAATAGAATATAAATGTAAAGATTATAAATTGTGACATTTTAAGACATAGACATTAAAACATACACAAAGTAAAACAGTTCACCACCTAATTGGTGGGGAAAGATGCATATATACATTAAATGGATAGGTGAAGATTCAGAGTTATGTGTCACATCAAGGATCAGCAGATCACCGGTTCAAGCCCAGCCTCGGCACACCTGTGGGCCCTTGAGTAAGGCACCTCACCCCCAGGTCCCTGGGTGCCAGAAGATGAAGCTTGTTCTCATATTGCTGGAAGTGAAAAGAGAATCCCTCCCCGGGAAACAATACAATATCAGATTATTACTGTTTATTGGCTTTCATATTTCCGGTTGATCCATCCAGTACTTTCAAAAATAGATGGGGGGGAAGGGGGTTATATGGCTGTCCGGGGAACACAGTGTTGTTGTTCCGACAACATCTTTTCTGGTCACTTGTATTATTCATGCAATAAGTACTTTTTACGCAAGATAAATACTGAAAACCAGGACATAATTACAAAATTATAAAATGTGTAAAAACTGTATATAGCAATGATAATGAGTTTTGTGTAAAAGTTGGATAAAAAAAGTGTATCTTGTACAATCAAGGCTATAAATATAGATGACAGATATTTGAATTGGCTAGATTTGCTGTCCTCATTTAGCCCCTCAAATGGGATTCCTCCGTCTATCCATCCATGTTCTGTACCTGCTTGTCCTATTCAGGGTTCATTATTATTTAGGGCTTTCCATCTCCTTGCCTCTATCCTTACCTAACCTCCCTGCCACCCCCAGTCCATGCAGGGGTATAGAGCCAATCCCAGAAGCTACGAGCATAAGGCAGGGAATAACCCAGGATGGGGCACCAATCCATCACAGCAAGTAGGATTGATTCTATTTATTGATATTTAAGTTTATTTATATTAATCTAGTGGCCTGTGATCCAGTATTTTATGTTTTAAAAGAATGAATGTATGTTTTGGGGTGAGAAGTGTATAAAAATGTAAAAAATAAAAATCTGTTATATTTAAGCAGTGCATCTTTTATATGAAAATTAATTTGAATGTTTAATATATTTTTAAAGCAATTCTAATAATTCCCATGAATATATCCATCATACCACTGCTTGTCCAGGGCAAATATTTATTAAATGAAAGTAAACATTTAGGTGGCTTTTAATTATTGTACCTAATTACAAAGTCTCTAATATTGTATTTACTTAGCACGTCAAATTTAAATTCTGATCATCTTTCCATTATTGTTTCAGGAACACCAGGTATGGTTGTCATTGCAAAGATTTGCCCTTTCTAGAGTTTCAATTACAACCGTGTTTTAGTTCTCAAACAGGGGGATTTGAAGTTGGAAGGACATATTGCACATGTGTGCATGCGCGCACACACACACACTCACACAAACTGAGGGAGATCTTTTAAAACAATTGAAATGCTTGTGCCCTTGCCCTTATTTTGTAGTGTAATATTCTCTATATTATAAAAGAAGTGTAACATTTGTGTCAATTGCCGATTCCAAAATAACAGGCACTTCCATTTTACCCCTACACTGCTGTCTGTACTCTCATATCTATGTGCATATGCAGATCACAAGAATTCTTGCAATCTGAAGTTTTAATAAATTAACCGATTGAAGACAGAAGTCTAATGTTAAAAATTTCTTCAAATGATCTTTAGACACAAGCTGCATGTAACTAAAACAGGATTTCTAAAGTGTTTATTAAACCACTGCTTAACAGCAATTAATTAAGTTGGTTCCAGTCATCATACTGTAATGGTTTACTGGAACTACCTTAAATGCTCTGAGGGGGCAACTTCTTTCAGCGAAGTCACGTGAGCAGTCTGACCTAATCACAATAATCTAAGAATCTCAGTCACAATGGACAGGAATCAAGCCACTAGCCAGTGTTTGAATCGACAAATGAATATCTTTCTCTAGTCATAATTAAAATGCAGTTATTTAAACATAACTATATATATATATATATATATATTGTGACTAGTTAGGTGATGAATCTACAGAACATGTTTCCGACCACTAGTTTAGTTTAATTTCCTCTTTAAATGAGCCAACTTCTCCATTGAGGCTTTGCTAAAAACAATACTTTTTGGTTACATACTACACTCCATTTACAGTGCCTTGCAAAAGTATTCACTTCCCCTTGGCATTCTCTCTATTTTGTTCCCTTACAACCTGGATTTTAAAAGGAATTTTTTTGCGGGGTTGTATCTTTTTCATCTTAGGTGGTATTTATCAGATGTTAAAACCTTAAAGACAGTAACTCACTATGCAAAGCTGACACAGTTATGTCACATATTCATATCTTTATGGGGACATTCCATTCATTTCTAAAGGCATAACCCTAATCCCAACTATGACATGCTTAATCCCAACTATGACATGCTTAACCCCTACCTAACCTTAATCGTATGTAAACAAAAATACAAGATTTGGGGCATTTCTTTTATTGCATTTATATTCTTTTATAAAGTGTTAGAATAACAACACAAAATTAAAACAAAAAGCCAATTTGGTTGCTTAGCTTCTAAAAGCATATTCTGTGCTAAATGTTTATCGTTTTAAGCGCATTACTGCCATCTAGTGGATTGTCTATTCTGTTACAGTTCTGCAGTGTTCTGGCACAACTGAGAAATTAACATCCTCTTTCTCTGGTGCTAGCGAAACGATAAGTCACAGTTATAAAATGTACACTATTACATGTATCAATGGTAAATTTATCGGCTACATACTGAACTCTTAGCCACAGTATGTTAACATTACATCCCATAGCTCAGATGCAATGCCCATTCCAACCGGCCACTGCCCATAGACAATTTAAATATTTTGAAATTACATTCAGGTAACAACTGTAGAATAATTTAAATATTATATGCATCAATTTGTCTAACTTCGTTAATCCTGATTACAGTAATGGAGATGCTACGAACTGGACACAAGTCTGGCCAGAATGTCAGCCCAATTCTGAGTAGATACTCTTTAGATACTGAGTAGACACCCTGCTAGCTCCATAGTGCAAATTCCAGGTAATTTCCCAATGACTCCCATGAGTGAATGGAGCAGGAAATTGTCTGAAGAACTCACCATGAGCGAGTGGGTTTGTTAATGATGTTTCCATTGTGCAAATGGCATTAAAATGGAAGAACACAAACATCTGAGGGCAAAGAAGAAGAAAACCGAATGTCGTTAACAGGAGAGACGACAAGAATTGAGAACCTGCTATATATAGTTGATAGTAGTGCTATTAAGGAAACACTGATTTCTGCAGTGTACTTTTTGTTATGCCCTGTCTCCTGCATGCTCTCCCCAAGCACCACTCCTCATCTAAACCAACCAGAGGTTTCTTAGTTGGTGTGAATGCATCTGGTTGTGTGCCAATGTAAAAGAGTAATTCTGGAAAACGTCTGGACCTGATTCTTTGGACGCCGTCTGGAGTTCACGCTTAAAAACGGCTAGACAAGCACACCACTCCTCAAATTGCTGCTGTTATGTATGTTTATTTTCAGTTAGATCAGAATGAAAACTGCACAAACCAAACTGTCAGGACAAGCAAGGTATCAGGCCTTAAAATTCCCTGTTCTGTACAGTCTACAGTGACCTTAAACATCACAACACCCAACACATGTAAACCTCAGCACAGGTTAGAGATGAGTAAATACACACGATTCAGGAGAACAGATTTTTTCCTCCAGAAGAACAGAAATTGTGCCAAGGGTGTACACTGAATACTGGAAACATGAGCCATATGTGAAACATGGGGCTATATAAACAGAAACAACTCAAAATGCACTTTTCAATAATGGTTTGAATTTACAAGGACTCCAGTGCTACAGACCCATGTAGTACATACTGATATTAGTGTTTGTACTAGCCATGTAGAAGCCATAAACCAACTCATATGCTAAGGATACTGTAGCTTTTTACTGCATTTTACAGACTGAAGAAAGCTGCTTGCATACAAACACATACACACAAGAGATTCTACATTAATTTGAGTGCAAATCAGACGCCTTACAACAGACTTTAAATCAAGAGAACAAGAACCCGCAAGCCCCTTGTGAACATAAACCATCCATTCTTCCTTAAAATAGTTGAGACAATTCTGGTAATACATTGGTAAAGGATCAAAGTGTTAAAACAATAGGTTGTCCAGTTTGTTTTCCTTCAGGAAAAAACAAATAAAATTAAGTTCAACAAAAAATGCTTGTTGTGCATTCCCCACTGCAAACAGAAGACCAGATTCAGCTGGTGAATAACTTAAGAAGAGACGGATTGATGGCTCTGAAGCAGAGAGGCCTACATGCCATAACCAAAGCCAGGTTGGGGCTGTGTGGGGTGGGTGTAGCCTGCCGGTGCAGAGTATCCATAGCCATAAGCCTGCTGTGGGACGGGCATGCTGGATCCAGAAGTAAGCATCAGCTGAGCTGTCCCTGTAATGTCACATCACATTCACATTGACTCATACTGACAATGCCAATAACCAATTACTGCCAATTATACTACGGTAAATACTCATTTTCCTATAGGACCAGAGATGTCACGTGTTGACTGTATTCACGCAACCACACAGGTAGTTCCGTCAGCCTAATAAGAGCTTTATATTAATGCCTTTTAATGCTTTATTAAACATGGTAATATAAAAACCTGTGTGATATTTTAGTCACAAATAGGTAGTCATTTTTCTAAGCATAAGTTTCCTTGGTTTTCAAAACACAAGCACCTGTCTGTTGATAGTTTCTGAGGAAACTTGACAGACTTGCCGCTTCCAATGAGTAGCCTGACCAGACATTCTATATTTATAGGAACAATATTTAAGAGCACCTTTGAACATTATTAAATGCTAAATGAAAATTTCTTATGGAAATAAAAATATTTTGTTCATTAGCTGTGGTATAAGTGGGATAAACCACAATGAGGTGTCTGGTTATATGAAGACAACGCCAACTTTCTGCTTCACATAGGGCTGCGTTACACCATGTTGTCGTTGATTATTTTAGTATAACCGCACACCTTGCCGTGGTTTATCCCTTACTTACCAGTCAGAACTTTTTGTTTTGTTTAATAATCTTGGGGATGGCTCAATTCTTATTCGTTCAAAGCATGCACAAAACTTCTCTTGACTACTGTTCCTCAGAATCTTGTACAAATAAATACTATATCATTTAACTTCCCATATTTCCCTGGTCTTGTGAAAGCACAAGGAAGTTACCATAGAAGAGGGAGTTCCTACCATAAACAATGGGCTGATTATCCGTAGCTTGTTGCTCCTCTTTCCTTAAAGACTCTGAGGCATCCAGGTGGTCCACCTGAAATTAGCAGCCAGAGAAATGAACAGGCAAAACCCCCTGCAGCTAATACCCACATGAACCTCCAAAGGGAGGCTCAGCCAACCTGTACTTTTACTCTAAGATGGTGGCTGGCAGGCAGGACCAATGTAGGCAGACGAGAATGTTAGGAGAGACACTGGATAGAGAGGTGCTTCTTCACTCCACACCTTAATCTAGAACTCATAATGCATAAGGAAAAGCCAAAAGCTTGCATTAGCTTGAGAAATGGAAAGTTTATTTTTGGGAGGGTGGAGTTGGGGGTGAAATAAAGTTGATGCCTGGCAATGGTCCCACCTTCATGCCAAAACTTGGATCTAGCTTGTTACTGTAGAGAGATACATATGAAAGGAACCAAACCCATCACTTAATAATTTGAATGTACTGATGCAAGTTCAAGGAGGAAAACTTATACTCTTTGAGTGATTCCTAAATCATATCTCTACATCCTCCAAACAACTTGTATTAACTTACAAAAAGACAGCTAAGACTAATGTAAATGGTTTAAGAATGGGATACTTTCATACCCAAATATCAAAGTATAATAGTACTCTCTAGGAACCTCCTCAATCTGCCCAATTAAAACATTTATGACCTGATGTTCTAAAAATTGTGCAAGCTTTGCAAAAGCTGCGCGCGAGATTTTCCAGGTTTGAAAGAGGTTTGTCTATTAGGCAGGCTTGTGCCAAGTTAATGTAGTGTAGCATCTGCCAGAGTCACTTCCAATCCCAAATCAAATACTTATAATCTTTCATCATTGCATTAGAGACATTCACAGTCAGTCTTAGAAATCGGGTTCAGTTTCCTCCATACTTTGTTAAACAAATTACTATTTTGGTAAGAAAAGGGTCTATTGCAAGTACTTGAACAAAGTGACAGTTTACTAGAGGGGGAAAGTCATGCTAGTTTTCTTAAGAGTACAAAATCAATGCATAAGAAAAAGGTGGGAGTACCAAGGCAGGGACAGCAAGGCCACAGGGAGGTTATACAGGCAGTCAGGTCCTACAAGAAGCATGTACAGCCAAGAGCAATGTCTCCTACTGTCTAAACAGGCACTAGTGCTACAAAGAGGTTAACACATGCTACTTTAACACCATACAAACATGTATGCACTATAGGTGTGCTACCTGCTTTTCACACGTGCACATTCAGCCTAACAAAAAACCAGATTTCAGTTTTCAACTCCTTTTACCTGGTAATAAACTGGTACTAAGAATGAAAGTGATATATCTGTGAAGAACTACAAGCAGAATTTACTGATTAACTACAAAAGAAAAGCTTCCATTTTACTTGTATACTTCAGATACTTACATGAGCAATTATGTACCTACGTAACATTCATCTTTCTACAGTCCTCCCTGATGTAACACACACGCTTTCCTAAATGTATTGTAAATCCACATGAAAAGGAGAAACTAATTCATTTCTTGGCCTCCTGAGTGTCTGGATCAGGTGGCAGAGTCAAGTATGACAAACTGTAAACCCAAGGCAGGCTGACCTGCAGTTTGCCTTCTATCATGCTATAGAAGGGCAGAAAATGCTATAGGGGTCTCAAACCCATCTCCCAAAGAGCCAGGTAGTTATAAACACTGCCTGGAACCCTGTCTTATGGGGAATCACCTGTTGCTCATAGTTACTTGCAGAGATCACCTACCAATACCACACCAATGAGGAAGAGGACATTTTAAGACAATATTCAGATGCCAAATCTCCTCCTTCCCATAGAATAAGTGACTGGCTTCAGCTTGCCGTGATTTCCGTCTGAGAAATAGGCAATCGTCTCTATGACAACCTGGATGGGAACTCTCTGGATGCAAAGCTGAAGGCCTGAGAGCTACAGAGAGATACTCTGTCTGGTCAGTGACAGGCTTGTTTGAAAGCAGCAATGTGGCATGGGAGGGACAACATGCAGATTCCCAAGGTGTCACTCATCTGCACTAAAGGAACAACTAGAACTGAAAAAAAAAAATAAATCAGCTTTCACCTTTTCCTTAATCGCATCGACCTGAAAAGGAATTCAAGAGTTGCAGCTTAGAAAAAAAAATTTAAACAAAAGAATAAACAAAAAGCAGACAGACAGTAAACAGATGGAAAAGAAATCAAAATTACAAGAAACACATAAAATGCCAGGGCAGTCAAGACAGTGGCTTGTTCTATTAAAGCAGCCAGGTCTTTCATTATGGTGAAGCTATGCATGCCAATAGCAAAGTGCCAATTACTATTTGGCTCTAACTGTTTAAAAATAAACCCCCCCCCCCTTCAGTTCAGGACACAAATACATATCATGTGAGACTACCTGAGACTGCACCTTACTCACTCTATTCAGGAGTCTTCAATATCATGAACACAACTCCCAGCATGCACTAGCGTTTGTCCATAATGCCCAGCCTCAGACTCAGCTCTTTGTCAGCAGGTATCTATTACTGTACTAATTTGTCAGCTGGTACCCATTACTTTAGTTAGAAAGCCCAGGAAGAAAATCTGGCAGCTCAAAGCTGATGAACTGATAAAAGTTGCTCCATAATGTCTGACATTATTTGGTATCTAGGCTTCAAAGAAAGTCTGTTCTCACTTCTTCAGTGGTATGTTTTTTTTTTTCCTGTACAAGGAAGAAATTACGAAACTTATTAATTCAATAATGCAATTGCACTCATAAACTTCAGTTCCAAATGTAGAATGATAAACCAATTTGTATCGAGCAACCTTTTATAATGATCCATAACTGGAATGAGCTTCCACCACAATTGCATGGGAAAGTACCAATAAGCAAATAAAAAGGATGATTAAACACAGTAAGCAGGTAGCTTAGCTGTGTTCTGCAGGCTAAATGAGCAGGGCAAAGCTTGAGCAAGGGAGTGTGCCAAGTGCAGGCATGGCGGCTATGATGCTGAACAGACAGGCTGCAGTAAACTGCATGCTCAGAGAGCAGCAGTGTAGCAGCCAAACCTGTCGCCCTGACGACCCGCCCCCCTTTAAGCCATAAAATACCGCTAGCTCTCCATACTAGCTCAGCGGAAAGTTCCCTGTAAGGTCCAGGAGGAGGAGGGAGTGTAGAGCACTGATGATTGTGTTGTTCCATTTCAAGTTGATTTGGGAAAATGCGCTTTAAAACCCTGCAGTTCTAACTGGGGTCATTACCCTGACTTGGTTATGTTTCCCTAAATCAGAAGGTGACCTGCACACTAGCTCATGCAAGCTTGCTAATCCTTACCTTGGTCAGGTACTCCCTCATGACCTGAATGAAATAAGGCATGGAGAAGTCCATAATGTTGTGCCTCCAGGCAGTCTCCAGGACCACGTCGGGCCGTAGCAGATCATAGCAGGTGAAGAGGCAGGCAGCGAAGCACTCCTTCTTATCCTCCTGCAGGAACCACTGGAGGAGCTCCTCTGCCACCTCAGCCTCCTTGGACTCTGCAGCATATTGCATCGCATCCTGAATTGACCAAAAAAGCACAGAACCTGCACATGAGTCAACATATGTTACTGAGGAAACCTTCAAAGCAGAGGAGGAGTCTGTGAGATACATTTTCATTTGTCTGAATTAATAATTTACTGGGCTTGCAAGAAATTTGTGACCTTGTACAACTGGTCCTTTTTGCAGAGCTCGATACTCTGCTTCCAGCGATTATTGCCTTTAAATAGGTAGGCTGCAATTCTTCGGAACTCAATAAGCTCGTGCTTTTCTAAGCTCTGAGCAAGTGAGATGTTGTCAAAGTTGTCGTAGGCATCTATGGATGTGCGCAGAGCCTGCAAAAAGAGAATACCGTTTTTGTAGCAACATAAACCCAACAGTCAGCTCAGGTACTTTTGTAAAGGAGGAGCTTCTTCCCCCAGGTCATAAGGCTCCTAAACCAGGACAATACTCAATGCCTCAAGGTACTGCTCTCGCACTGACCAAACTGTTGGCGCATACCTTATACCTCAGGCCTCCTGCACATTGCACTATTGCACAGCATCACTTATGTATAGTTTATGTACAGCTGAACATCTCATATTTTATCTTATATTATTACTTTTTCTCTATATTTTTATATTTATATTTTGTATATTTTTTTTGCGCAGCTGCTTGGAGTGACCAAGGTTACATTCCACTACATGTTGTATGTGTACAACTGTGTATGTGACAAATAAACCTCTTGAATCTTGAATCTAAAGGGAAAGCCCAAAATTCATACTTAGTATATAACAAAATACAGAACAAAATATTAATACATTATGTATCCATGGAAATATCTCCTGGGAGTTCATTTCATTTAAAAGATACCTTGCAAAGCCTCCTTACCTGGAAGTCTTCTTCTATGATGAGAAGGTTGTTCAGTGCTTCATTTACAGATTTGTTGTTGTGGTTTTGCACAGATCTCAGATAAGGTTTAACAAGTGGAATTTGCTTCACCTAAGTGAACAGCAGTGGGAAGTGAATATAATTATAATTTATAGCACATGACAGTAAAGTAAATGTTAAATACTAAACTAGAGATCGATGAAGTTAAAAAGGCATAAATGTATAAGGATCAGTAACCTTTGTGAAGAAGTTCACAGCCCGAGTGTGGTCCAGTCGGGGTGACAGAACAACAAGCAGGTCATTTAGTAACAGGGGTTTGAAATCCAAATAGAACTGGATGGCTTTGTAATACAACTCCACATTGGCAACCTACAAATGGCAGCAGAAAAAAAGGAAAAAAAACAGATGGAACATCACAATATAACAGTGATAACAGTCAAAACGAAGGCCTACTTGCAGCTTCACTTCCTAAGGCATCTGAGGAAGGCCCAAATGCCACCAGTGGCACTAACCAGTGTTTACAGATGCACTAGGAGTCCAGGTATGTTGGTACGGCAGCTACTTGGCACAAGACTGCACAGAAGAGGAGGGACTGCCCAGGCATCCCAGGCAACAGACAACAAGGCTGAGGTACAGTACATACTGGGTGTGATGCCAGTCCCTCTCTGAGAACATGCACTACCATTCAAGTTTGGGGTCACTTACAAATGTCCTTATTTCCAAAAGAAAAGCAATTATTTTTCCATAAAAACAACACTGTTAACCAGAAATACAGCGTAGACAATGTACATGTTGTAAATGGCTATTGTAGCTAGAAACAGTAGGTTTTTAATATATTTATATTGGTGAACAGAGGCCCACTTTCAGCAACCATCAGTCCTGCGTTTCAATGGCACTTTGTTTGCGAATCCAAGTTTATCATTGTAAAAGGCAAAACTGGTCATTATAAATCTCTTTGTGAAATTGTGAGCACAGCTGAAAATTGTTGTGATGATTAAAGAAGCAATAAAACTGGCCGCCTTAAGGTTAGCTGAGTATCTGGAGCACCCGCAGTAGTGGGTTTGATTGAAGATGCAAAATGGCCAGAAACTAAGAACCATCTTCTGAAACTCATCAGTCCATTCCTGTTCTGAGAAATGAAGGCTATTCCGTGGGAAAATCCTAAGTGACCCCAAACTTTTGAATGGTAATGTACATGCACACACATTCTACATACACATAAAAACCTTGAATGCCGATTTATCATTATTTCCTGGTTTCATGTTTACCTTGGTGACAATGTCCTTGAATTGCCCTTCCTTCCAAGCATCGGTTGCGTGATTCATCATAGTAATGATTGCATTGTCATATTCCTCATACTTGTCATATAGGAAAACCAGCTCTGCCCATAGATGGGCCTGCTCAGCAGCCCTTAGAACCTGTGGAGGAGACATCTCAGCATTAACCTTTACAGTGCCGTTTCATCATTCTGAAGATGTTCTTGATGTTCTGAAGATGCTGTAAATGCCTTACTCCTACTCACTCTACCTTTGGAATGTTGACCCTGGACCAGAACAGCTCCAGGTGCTCTCTCATCTTCTGCGGTTTGAACTTGGAATACAGAATGGCCAGCTCGGTGAACATGCCCATGTGGGCCCTTTCCAGTCCCAGTGCTGCTTCCAGCATGGTAATTAGCTCCTCGAAGTAGCCACGATCCTGTAGGAGAAATGAAGGAATTAGCCATTCAGCATAACTATTACATTTAGCTACACAATCGGTACTTTGGCCTCCTTAACTTATGAATCTATTAATTTTGTCCAGTGTTAGCTCTAACCTGATAGTAATTGATGAGCTCCTCCAGCTCATCAGCATGAACAACGATGTGTAGGCCACACATCTGGGCCAAGCGGAACTCCTTTCCATCCACACAGGCAAAGCACACCTAAACCAGAAAGGATTATGAGCCAATACAGCCATAGCTTGAAACATCATCAATATATGTTTGAATAATTTTTTCGGTCTGATTCATTTAGACAGACAATGTAATGCGAGACAGACAAAACCTGACCTCCTTCCAGGTACGCGTACTGTTGGCCTTGCGGGCTCCATCCACCGCAGCCTGGAATTCTCCCAGATGAACCAAAGTAGAGGCCAAACGACCAAAATTGGAGACGTTGTTGTACAATAACTTTGCTGCGTCATACATTTTCTCATCATAGCATCGATCACCAACCTTTGGATACAAACAAAAACATCCAAACATAATTAAAAAACTGACTGATCTCATTAACAGAGTGTTTGGGGTCTGCAAGCAGGAAAAACATACTTGCTGGATATGAGCGTTGTTAGGCCCATTAATGAACTCCTCGAGCTCAGCCAGGCGATTGGTTTTTGCAAGAGCAAAGATCAGCTCAGTCTCCACATAGGATTCCCGTGCCTTCTTCCTTGCCATCATCAGGAACTTCACCAGATCCTCCCAGTTCCCTGGTTAAAAAATAAATACCCACAGAGATAAGGCAGGATTTTATTTATGACCTGTGATCCAATCAAGTGGCTCCTTCCAGCGGGATTCTTACCACTTTGATTTGCAGCTTGAACCACCTCCATATATGCTGATGGATCATCTGCCTTGATATAGGAGTCAATGGCCTCTTTCACCAGGCCCTTCAGAAGCTGGGCCTTGCCTAGCTGGCTCCACACCGCTGGTTCATTGCAACGCTCAGCAAATTCATAGGCCCGGTCGAGATTGCCAATGTGCTCAATAAGAACCTAGTATACACAAAAACATGAGTGGTATACTGAAGGCTAATGACAACCAGACTGTTCTAAACCAGTACGATGACTGAATAACATAGTCCTTCTGACCTGCACAGCTGAAGTGTTGACATCGAATTTCCTGAAGATAGCAAAGGCCTCCTCAAAGAGCTCATTGCTAATGGCTATGTTGGCGATGTCTGGCGCATCATAGTTATCTAGCCGGTTAATGTACTCCATCACCCGAGTGCGGTCTGCTTTGATGGCTGTGAGGATTAGGAGGTTCTGTAGGTTCCTAAAAATAAATCAAGCTCTGCTTAGGCTAAACATTGTTTCCGCATGCATTCAATAACAAATGTATTGCCCTCCTAGCACATCTACATTTATTTGTGTTATTGAAACAAGCATCCTTGTTACTTCCATCCATTTTCTGAAACTGCTTGCCCTATTCAGGGTCGTGGGGGGGTCCAGAGCCTATCACGGAAGCTACTGGTGCATCCTTGTAACTTGGTTATTTTTATTTCTTATTACCTGTGTTCACTAAAAACTGAATTGTCCAAAACAATCTTTTCCAGAAGTTCAATGAGTTCATTAGGAAGGTCAGCTGTCATAAAGGCCTTCACAGTGACAGACACCTCTTCAGGGTCCTGAGTCTCAGACAGGGCAGTCTGCACAACCTGCAAACGGAAAGTGGCTTAAGTTTGGACATATAAGCATATAAATGCTTTGAACCCTAAGCACTAGTCCATTCCTATTTCTCCCCACCTGGTCTATCAGAGGCCTCCGGTATGGATTAGTCTCCAGCAGCACGCTAGCCCAAAGTTCAGGATCTTTACGGCGAACCAGGTAACGCGAGAGACTCTTAAAGAGGGAGTTCTCGTTGCAGACCTACAACAGTACAAAACAGAAAAAAATCCATAGGATTTACCAACTCTGAATTTGAGCATTAACTGGAAAATTGAACAAATAAATAAAAACTATGTTTATTATTAGGACTTGAACAAAGATCTGACCACATTTTAAAAGCATTGAATGCTGGTATTAATACAGTACTGGCTATACTAAGGATTTAAGACTAAAGGTCTTAAATCCAAAAGAAAAAAAATTCAACGGAAAAATATTTTGTGCTTTTGGCGTATGGAATAAGGGTATGAATGCTAAGTTAAACAATCAAAGGGAAAAATAAGTTTTTAGGCAGAAATCATGAATGAAGACAATGCATCATAAATACAAAACAAAATGCAGCAAAGCAACAACTCAATTCCTTTCTGGTGCTTAAACTTCTGGTAATTACTATATATTAGAGCAAGGCAATCAATTGAATTTCAATTATGATTTTGGCTTCTAGTGAACAGAAGAGCAAAAATATATCAAGATAAAATGATTAGTGGCCAGACAGAGATTAGAAGTGAGATTCAGAAAACTGTTATGAAAAAAGATACAAAGGACAATGTTACCCCACCCAAATTGAGGAGACTGGGCCTCACGCTAGAGGCAGAGCGATACAGACTATATACCCGTATGTTTTGGACACTAAGGTGAAGAGAGGTGCTGAGCTGTCAAATGATCACCACTTGGTGGTGAGTTGAATCCAATTGTGAGGGAAGATGCTGGATAGACCTATTAGACCCAAATGCATAGTGAGGGTTTGCTGGGGGCGTCTGGAGGAGGCCTCTATCAGGGAGATCTTCAACTCACACTGCCAGCAGAATTTCTCTTACATTCAGAAGGAGTCAAGGCACATTTAACCTAAATGGGCCATATTCTGGGATCCCATTGCTGAGCCGGCTGTGAGGAGCCGTCGCCATAAGGTTGTGGGTGGTGGCGACCAGCAGTAAAGAGAACTGTCCATCTGAAGAAGGAGGCCTTCTAAGCTTGGTTAGCTTGTGGGAATCCTAAATCAGCTGAGAAGTTCCAGCTGGCCAATGTTGGGGTATATCTCTACTGTATGTGTGTGGAGTTGATTTAATTAGTGACTGGGCTGATACCTGGCAGATGAAATTTAACATAGACAAATGTAAGGTAATCCATGTAGGG
>JAODKM010000035.1:16410473-16430751 GCA_026780845.1 Petrocephalus sullivani | reverse complement strand
CTATTAGTTAAGTTCTCCCCAAGCGAGCTTGATGGGCTGAATGGCCTCCTCTCGTTTGTATAGTTCTTATGTTCTTAAGTGGAAAGCAGTTTGAGCAGTTGCTGAAGCAGAAACTTGGGTATGGGAAGAGTTGGGTGAGGCCATGGAGAAGGACTTTTGGTTGGCCTGAATCCCTCTGATACACCTTCCTTGGGGGAAGTACAGCTGGTGGACTCAGGAGGGCTTCCATCGCTAGAGCTGAAGTTACTGGGGTAGTCAAAATAAAACTTTGGTGTTGTTGGGCTCTCTGGGCTGAGATGCCTCTTTAACATTACGTGGATGAAGGGGACAATGCCTTTCAATAGGCAGACTGGTGGTGGTCCCAATCTTTAAGAAAGAGGACTGGATGATGTGTTCCTACTTCAGGGGGATTACACTCCTCATACTACTGTTATACAGATGAGACAGATATATCTTCCACTTAAACCAGGAGATGACTACATTAAGTGTTGGATGTCACAGAATTTCCTTAAACTAAACCAAGACAAAACAGATATCATTTTTGGGAATCCTGACTCTGTTAGAGTTATAGCTAATGACTTGGGTCCACTGTCAGTTAAAGTATACAGTCATGTAAAAAACCTTGGTTTTATTTTTGACTGATTTTAAAATTTGATAAACAGATAAACTCAGTGGTTCATTGCAGTTTCTTTCAGCTCAGGAATATATCAAAATTGAAATATATCTTGTGTTTTAAGGATCTGGAAATAGTTGTTCATGCTTTTATTTCCTCTCGTCTTGACTATTCTAACTCACTCTACTTGGGGATCTGTCAGTCATGCCTGCAGTTAGCTCAGAATGGAGCTGCAAGGCTTTTAACTGGTACCAAGAAAAGAGTATCACTCCTGTGCTCGCATGCTTTCACTGGCTGCTTGTTAAATACAGAATTGATTTTAAGGTTTTGTTGTTTGTTTTTAAAGTTCTCCATGGCAAAGCCCCAGGCTATATCACTGATCTGATCGGCCTCCTTTCTCTCAAGCCCTACGGTCTTCCAATCAGATGCTTTTAACTGTTTCACGCTCTCGGTTGAGGCTTAAAGCTGACTGGGCCTTCTCTACAGCTGCTGGAATAGTGTCCCATCTTTTATAAAATTATCTCCCTCAATGGTTATTTAAAAACATTCATTTTAACAGGCTTTTGAATAATTGTAAAGCTTGTTTTCAGCTGTCAATTCAGCTGTTCTCTACTACTCTTAACTGGTCATAGTTCTTTCCTTTTACAGTTGTCTATGTATTAATTTTATTTTGCAGCACTTTGGTCTTTTAAATGTGCTATGTAAATAAATTTGACTTGACTTGATTCTTGACTTCATGGAAAGAATTTCTAGGCATAGCCAAGGGGAGGAGGGTGTCCGGTTCGGTGTCCTCAGGATTGGGTCTTTGCTTTTTGCAGATGATGTGGTCCTGCTGGTGTTGTCGGGCTGTGACCTGCAGCATCCACTGGGGCAGTTTGCTGCTGAGTGTGCTGGCAGCTGGGATGAGGATCAGCACCTCCAAGTCTGAGGCCGTGATTCTCGACCGGAAAAGGGTGGATTGCCCTCTCCTGGTGGGGGAGGAGTTGCTGCCTGAAGCAGATGAGTAAGTATTTTGGGGTCTTATTCACGAGTGAGATCATAAAGGAGAGGGAGATCGCCAGACGCACTGCTTCGGCATCAGCAGTAATACGGGTGCTATACCACTTTGTTGTCGCAAATAGGTAGCTGAGCCGAAAGGAGCAGCTTTTGATTTACCAGTCGATCGACATTCCTACCCTCACCTACAGCCATGAGCTCTGGGTAGTGACCAAAAAAAAATAATAAATGAGAAGCTCGGACATCCGGGAGGGGCTCAAAAAACAGTCGCTGCTCCTCCGCATCGAAAGGAGCCAGTTGAGGTGGTCCGGGTATTTATCTAGGATGTCTTGTGGACGGCTCCCTGGGGAGGAGTTTTGGGTACGAGCGAACGGGAGGAGGCCCTAGGGCAGACCCAGGACACGCTGGAGAGATTATATCTCCCGGCTGACCTGGGAACGCCTTGGTATTCCCCCGGTGGAGCTGGAGGAGGTGGCTGGTGAGAGGGAGGTCTGGGCATCACTGCTTAGACTGAGGCCCCTGTAACCCGACCCCAAATAAGCGGCAGAAAATAGATGGATGGCATGATAATTCCAAAGTCAATGAGTAATCACTTTAAATAATCATGATATATCAATAGCAACCAAAATAATCATGATTACGATTTTTGTCGTAATCAAGCAACCCTACTATATATGTGTTCAGACATTGCAGAGAATCACTGAATGGTTTTGGTTAAGGATATGTACATAGTGTATCCAAAAGCACTGTCCTTGAATAACTCACGTGAATGAGCTCCTGGTCACACTGTCCCCTCTCATAGGCGACACAGGCCAGGTGGGGGTCTCTCTTCTCACAGTACTTGCCCACCACTCGGCTGTCATAGAAAGTGTTCTCCTTCAGAAAGCGCTCGGGATTGTTGTTGCTGTCAATGTAGATTTTAGCTAGAGCGTTGTGTGTCGCAGGCTCTTCACAGCCTTCATGGATGCGAGCTTCCAGCCAAGGCAGCAGCAGCTTCAGCCTGCAAAGTACATTATAGCAAACACGTTACATCTTATTTATTTGCTGCAACAACTACAGCTTTCCACAAGAGGGCAGCGTCAAAATAATATAAACTGGGAATATGAAGCACATCTGGATACATCTGGCACAAAAGAGATATATAGCACTAAGATGCAAATACTGCAGAATCCTGCACATACCGGTTTCTCTTTTCAACCTCAGCTACCAGCTCGTCGGTGGAGAACTGGCCCCTCACCACCATAATGAGGTTTTTGATGACGTCTTCAGAGCAATCCACATCCAGCAGCCCTCCAATTACCACAGGCAGGCGACTTGGGTTTACCTGGAGCACACAGCTACTCAGTGAAACAAATAAACTATGAAACCCTGCGTATATGTCAAAATCATCAACCATATAAAGAACTTTCAGTTTCTTTGTCTCTAGGTATGGACACTCTAATGCTTTTTGCTGGTATGTATAAAACACCAGGTTAGAACTACAACAGGAATTAGGAATTACCTTCTGTACATATATCTCAATGTATTTCTGCAGGCTGTTGCGATAGAGGTAAAGGACCAGGTCATGAACAAAGTCAAAGCGGTCACACACAATTATCAAGGGGAGCTGGTCAGTAAGCTTTGCCTCCTGAAGAAAAAAATAAAAAAACACACCGAAAGTAAACTGAAATGAACTAGAATTATCTTGAACAAGTCATTTATTTGAACATAACAGTGCCCTTAAGTTAGGACCAATGGGCATATCAATCTTGGGTAGAACAGTAAATGGAATCAAATACTGTGACTTCTTAATATATAAGAAAAAGTAAAATTAATAGTAAGTTTACACTAGTTAAATGATTTAAGCAACAAGCTTCTGATAAATACATAAAATTAGTATAGTTTTATACATCTACATTTAGACAGGGGATCTTTACCCATTATAAAGCAGCATCATTATCATGGCAGAGTATGGAAAACGCCAGTCAACTTACTGTGCTATCATGCAAACACAGTTTTCTAAGTGAGGTAAATACACGGGAAAGTTAATGCCCGTTACCTTCAGGAAGTTCTTCACACGCTCGGGGTCATAACAGTTGCTCTCCCGACAGATCCGTTCCACCTCCTTGATTTGGCCAGTCTTGCATGCCGCTTGGATGTACTTGAAGTGAACTTCTGGGTCTTGGCTGAAATTCACAATGGACCCCAAGAAATAAAACAGTCCTGGAACACAATCAATGGGCTCAAGTTTAGAGATGAGTTGCACAAAGTTTATATAAAACATACATTCTGTGTGTGTGCAAATGTAAGAAAATGTGAATCAAACAACACAAATTATATATATATATAAAAAAAAACAAGGATGGATAACCATACCCTCAAAGCTCTTAAAGGACTCAAAAAGGTCAGTGAGCGCTTGCGTGCCCAGCTGCTCATGGTACTTGGAGGCCACCTGGACACAGATCTGCAGGTTCTGTCGGATATTGGCCGAGAGCATGGCCTTCAAACACTCAAGGGAATCCTCAACCGACAAGGAGCCAAAGAAGTTCACCAGCCACTAGAAAGAAGGAGGTGGGGGGGGGTCATGAGCAGGGTGGGGCTGGCTGATGGCAACGTGGGCAGGGGGGCGGCTCAGCACCCACCTCGGGGTTGAGCAAATGGGTGTGGACAACGGCCCGCTTGATGTCATACAGGTCAGTGTAGTGCTCCAGAGCACGCTGCAAGAGCCCCGACTTCTCACACAGCTGAGCCACATGGGCACGGTCGTAGTGCGTGAACATCTGGTTCCCGAGGATGGCGTCGGCAACCTGAGTGATACAAAAACACGCTTCCTCAATCAATAAAACTACATCAAAAGCAGCTTCAAGAAACATGAAGTCCAACATAAATTCACAGTACGAAACCCTTTGGTATATCAGTATAATGACCTGTGGAGCATGCATCAGGTTCATCTCCAAAAGGCGGGTTTGCAGGGGCCCCTCAGTGGGACGGTTATTCTTCAGCGCATCCAGCAGGAAGGAGGTACACTGCTGGATTAGGTTGTATTCCATAAACACATCCACTATCTGCAAGCATGAGAGGAACAATTCGTTTATAGCAGAGGAGTGGATCAGCAACAGACAAAGACCATGACTCCGACTTCATTCCTGGTATAGGATTTTATTGACATTACAGTGGGAAGGTCCTAAAAGGGCTGACCTGCGTGATGTCAGCCAGAGGCTCCTCATCCTGCACCAGCATCTGAGAGAACTGCAGGCCTTGCTCTGGGCTGATACGCATCACGTTACGCAGCAAAAAGATCCAGTCGGGAGTGTACCCCACCTGCACCACACAAGTGTTAGCAAACAAACAGTTATGACATGAACATGGGCAAGGACCTGAAATGAACACTGGCTTTAAAATGGCATACGGAAAGAAATTCGTCTCCCTGCTTAAAGATGTAGCTGTACATGTCAGTTCACTAAAAGCTTAGCAGCAAAGGGGCGTAAAGACGCATCACGATGAATCGATTATTAAGGTTCCAATTAAACTGTATTGATCTGTAATGTCATTTAGTGAAATAAAGATACTCATACTGGGTTGCGCGTATGTTGTATGTAGACGCACAAAGCAGCAGCACTGACATTTCTGAAATCCAGCATGGCAGGAAAAGGCATTTTTCTATTCATAAAAGTGCTACCTCATAATCTTTGTGCTAAAATGATCTTTGCATTAGAACACATTTGAGAGACTTGCTCATTTTGTAGCAAATGACAGAATGGTCTCTCTAATGGTCAAGATGGTTATGATGCTTTTGTAGCATGGAAAAGTCATTCTTTTTGCAAGCTATGGTAGTACTGAGGTAGGTAACTAGCTAGGTAAATAAAAAGTAATGTCAGCCTATGTCAGATATTGGTTAAAAATGGTATCGGCCGATAGTAATTAAAAATCAAGATAATCGTCATCGGTCCGATTGCCAAACTTGGCCGATATTGCTGACCAATATTTAAACTGTATCAATATTCAAAGTTAGCAGCACCAGAACCAAAGACACTACTACTAAAATAACAGAGAGGATGCATTGGACGATCAGCCATTTTCCCATAGTGGAGGACAGGGGATTCTGTCGTCTCACATTACTTTATAGAATTCATCATTAAACCTGGCCCGCAAGCCAATCTTACATTTTCCACAGAATAAAAATGCAGCAGCAAGCTCAAAAAATGTATGTTCTGAGATTCTTTCTTTTATTCCATTATTATTACATGTATTTATATTTATTCCATTATTATTATAGGTTTCCACAGTAATATTTGTGAAATATTTTCAGTGAAGTTAAAAAAGGTTTGAATTGAATCAAAATAAATCGATTAATTGAATTGAATACTTGCAAATTAAAGACGGATCAAATCATTCCCTCAATAACTGTAAGTGAATCTAAACACCATGGGGCTAAAGACTTACACCCGTAATAGCAGCTAAAATGCCACTATTGCTTCTGTTACCCTGTGATACACAATAAATCCACAATTGTGTAAAACAGGCCACATTTTATCCAAAATACCAGTTGAACTACTGCTTAACTAAAAATTTCAAAGCACACTACAAGTATCTTTCACCTTTTTCGCATACAATACGATCTTCTGGAACTGTCCTGTTTCTGCGAAGCACTGGATCACTTTGTTTGGAACATTTGCTCTCAGGTAGACACTGAGGGCCAGAGTGGGATCCACAGATTTCACCAGATCTCCAAGCTCTTCTGAACACTCCAGCTACAGGGGCACCCACACAGACAAAAAACAATTTCAGTCTCAAGTTCCATGCAAAAGGTACAATTACTTAAGCGATTTTTAACAAACACCACAGTTAATCATTCGGCTCATACAGCGTCATATATTGCAGTTAAGCATTCCTGGGAAATTCTGGTCCTGGAGGGCCGAGGTCCAGCACGTTTTGGCGATTTCCCTGCTCAGAAACACCTGGTTCACCTCATCAGTTAATTGTCAGGGTTCACTTAAACCCTATTGAGTATAAATAGTGAGAATAGCTGTCGTTTATGTTTATGTTACACACAATATAAAACGGAAAAAAAACTTTAAAACCATATGAGAACCATTTCTCTCTGTAATTTACATGAAAGGAAGTATAGCCAATGTTCAAAAAACTATTAGCTTAAATCTCCCTTAATATTGATCCAAGACATGAGCAATTTCAGTTCCATGGTTACACATATGACTAAAACTGCATGCCAAGTTTTGTTAAAATCTGTGACGATGAGGTCCAAAAGTGTGATGATTTGACACGGATTTACCCAGAGTTTCTTGAATAATCAGGCATTGCTTTCCAAAGAAACAAACACACATTACCCGAAATTAACAAGTGACAGAATTCCCATGATGGCCGACATGAAATGCTGCTGATGCATAGATTAAGAATTGCTCACCGAGTCAGAGGATACCTAAATTCTAATTCCAGCCCAAACAATATTCTACATATAGGTATTATGCAATTACAGTGCTCCCTAGAGACCTAACTGTACCAAATTCTGGCATTGCCCTCAAAATAACAGTACTGTACTGTAGACCCTGTGTTCAGAAGATATGTGATTAAGTAGACTAATGATTTTTTTAAATTCATAAGATTATTACTGGGAAATCGTTGGACATATTGAAATTACTTGAACAAAGTTTAAGGATGAACCTTTTGTTGTTTTGCATAAATTGAGTGTCTAGGATGACTATTCCAGATTACATGAGAAAATTTATTGTACCTTGGTTCTTGAGAAAATGGCCAAAATGTAAAATTATTTATTGTATTATTACTGGAACAGTGAACTCCTTACCATATTCCACAGCCCAGACAAATCTGGTTGGCAGAAGAAATAATGAAAGAAACTACACGTGAACTACATGAACACAAACTCTCACATCACAATACCTTGTCCTCCTTCAGCCATTTCTCCAGAAGCTGCTTGCGGCCTTGCTGCAGAACAGGCCTACAAAGCTCCAGAGACTCATATTTGTTCAGCTGGCCCTGGTCCAGTAAGATGCCGAAATACTGCAGCAAGGGAGAAGTCTGGCCAGGCTGGGCCGGGACGCTCTGGAAGCGGCGGATGGTGTCGGGGGTCCGCAGGATACCCTGACAAATGAGACTATGTCAGTCTTCCCTCCCTGGGAATCACCACTGTTAACCTGAATTAGCTTGTGACATGTGACAGAACACTAAATTAAATACTGTATTATGGATTAGAACTGCGTGTGCAATTGGAGATACCTTTGGTGCATTAGCTGCCACTTTTGCAGCCTCTGAGTAGCTTCCTCCTGCAAAGAGGTTGTTGAACTTGCGTGCAAAGAGCTCCTCAGCCCCAGCCAGGTTGTTGCGGACAGCCATGCGCAGGGCCAGGTCAGAGTTCTGCAGCACGTTGGTGATGTAGGGAATGATGTTTTCCTCCTCCACGCACACTGAAAGCACCTGCAAGTGCAAATGTTAAGATAACTGTGATAAACACACAAAGGCTCAAAATGGGATGGCTTCTCTCAGCAAACAAAGACATTAATCAAATAACAGTTGAAACACTACAGAGAAAAAAAACAACTTCAAATAGGCCAGCAGTGTACAACAAGCTAAGAGGGTACACATACCCAATGAAGCCGTAAGAAAAAGATATACTGTCAATTAACAGTAACATCTAGGTGTCCAGGACTGCCGGTTTAAATGCGACCTAAGGCTCTTTGTGTGGAGTTGGCATGCATCTCCATGTTTGTGTGGGTTTTCACAGCCCAAAAATATGTGGTTAGGTCAGTTGGTGTCTCTAAAGTCCTCCTTGCATGTAAAGCCTAGTCCATACTTTACACTTTCCACATGCACTTTTGTGCCCTTCTGGGCTGGGGGCGGTCGTCTGCGCGGCAGCTTGTGTTTGTACTACATTTGGCTGTGGATACAGATGGTCATGGTCAGCGCATTCGATATTCCTCCAGAACAGCAGGGGGCAGATGTCGTTTTCTTGGTCTGAAGGAAGCTTACGCAAAAGCAGGACGAGATAAGGTTTATAACAGCAAGTAATGTCTTTAGAGTATAAGAACAACAATGATAAAATGGTCTCAGAGTGAGCTGCTTTTGGTTCTGGTGATGTGTAGTCTAGTACAGCATTTCTCAAACTACTTTGTCCTGTGGCCTAGTCAATGCTTTGGGGCTGCAAAACTATCGCTCCGCGGACCGGCAGTAACCTTGTCACGAACCGGCACCGGCCCGCGGCACAAACCAGGGTCTAGTAGACCCACAATATTTTGGGGTTAAAACAATAAAAACATTTTTTTTAAACTACCTTTATCTCAAAACAATATAGACAATAAATATGTTTAATATTTTGTATTTATTTCTGCCTAATCATGTTTCTCATTGAAAGCATTAATCGATTCTTGTGATTAAATACAATTTCTGGGTAGAAATCAATAATAATCAAGGATGGAGATGGTCCATGAATTTACATATATCATTAATCTTGAACATCATATAAATGAACAGTGGTTTCCAGAGCTATTGATTTTTATTGTTTACGGTACAGTACAGTATAATATTGAAAAGATATAATGAGCCTGGTTGGTCTGCCACCTACTGGATATACCTAGTCAATTATCATGCCCAGTTGACACGCATGGCTTCTGCTAGACAAAAATCACCGACCACAGCCGTCTGCAGCCAACCCCCGATGACAAAATTTGCATCACACCCCCTTGCCTGCAACGAAAAAAAGTACACGTGGAAAAGTGAAGTATGGATTGGCTAAGTCTGTGTCCTGCGACAGCCTGGCATCCTGTCCGAAGTGTCCCCTGCCCTGTGCCCTATGGTACCTGGAATAGGTTCCAGACTCATAATGACCCTGTAATGGATCAGCAGTTATAGAAAGAAATGGAGAGATGAATGAACAAGATTTTTAAAACAAGTAAGCAAGCAGCTGTGGGAATATTGCACACCACAAGCCACAGACAAAGCCATTTTAGGCTAAGCAAAAGTCTCAAGGTCTAAGAGGATTAGGCTTAATTGTGCTTCCCCAGATCTACCACAGCCAGGCCCCAGAAGGGTGCATTTAAATATGCTAGAGATGGGGCACTGGAGAGATTTTACACACAAGGGCACAGGCATCACTTTCCCCATTTTGCTCTATTATTCAATCAGAGGGAAAGCAAGTGGTCTAAATATTACAGGTCAGAATAGCACAGTGAACACAAATACTGGAGAAAAGTTTAATAAAACTATGCTGAGAAGTATTCTGCAGAGCCAGACTGACTACTCACTAACTATACTGACTCAGCCAAAGGAGTCATTGACTTAGAGGATGGAAGTAATAAGGGTGATCTCTTTCTTGGAGTAACGTGGAGCCCATCAAATACGTCTATATCCCATTTCAGCTGCACTAAATATTTTATGGACTTCAGTGGTTTACGGGAGAATTATTTATTATTGGTAAGGATCTGGTGTCCATAAATGAGGGGAGAGACTGCAAGAGCCTTCCTGCTTGTTTACTCGGCTAATAATACTCTTCTGTTTCAATGGAAAATTACCACCAAGTTTACAATCTTTTTATTACAAAACCTATAAATTATTAAAAAAAAAGCTTGTTCTCAATTTCTGCAAATTTACCTGATCTAAAGATACCAATAGCAAGAACTAAAAATAAAGTATGTAGTTATAAACATGCTGACATGCAACTTTGCAGTCAGTGAATTGCTAAATATATAAAATGATGAGGACACTGTAATGCCTAGTTAGCATCCAGCTAGAAGCATAATAGTTATCACCAAGGTGTTAAAAGTACAACACGGTAGCCCCAAAAATAGTACGTTAGAGTACATTCATGAGTTGTGGAGCTTGTCTGCCAGCATCAGCCAGTAGCCAATTCAACAGCCAACCTTCTGCATAATGCAAAAGTGTTTCCATACCTGGAAAGCAGTAAACAAATGGTGTTGCACAGAGGATGCTGTGATGGACAATCACATATTCAGTCACAGTAAAATTAAACTAATGTAGCAGAAACGTTTGATTTGCTATCAAGCATACAGTACAAGAAATGTATTTTAGCTACTCCTATTCATAACCCAGCAGCAGAAGAGCATGTGACTTGTGACTAATCCTAGGCTTACAGCCAAACCGCCACCTTAAGGAAGCTGCATCCTGCACAACATGGGTGGTCTGCTAGACACAACACCAGGAGCGGAAAATGATACCTGTCCCTTCCTGTTGACTCCAATGATGCCAGCGGTGGCTTCATGGGGAGCCGTGACGAAGATGGTCTCCCCACTGATCCTGTTCATGTAGATGCAGGTACCCGTCTCCAGGTCATACAGATGGATGTAGCCGTATTTGGTGATGAGAAAGACAACATCCTGCTTGGAACTTATCTAGAGAGACACAGGGGTGTGAAGAGGGAGAAACATTATGGTGCGTTCCATTTGCCTCGGGATCCGAGTTTCAGTTGCCAAGAACACGTCACATCTGCTAAAAACCGAGTCAGATGCGTTCCATTTGCCACAGAAGCTAGAACTCAGATTCAAGATAGAACCTCCAAGAAAGTGGCTCTTGCGCTAGTTCTTTTGGAGTACAAACGGCTCCAAAACGGCTATGGTTCGACTAGTCATTTGTTTGCAAAATGGACCAAACAATTCTTTAGCATTGCCAGTAGATAAACGACACATAATGCGGTATTTCACATATAACATGTCCATAGCAACACATCTATCGACTACAATAACACTGTATGGTGTGCACAGCTTACCAAGTTAAATCAAACAGCACTAAAGTGCTTAAAAAAAGTAAAATATCACAGGTTGCGCTGAGCAGCCATTTTGAATCAGAAACTCGGGATACTCTGGGCTGCTCCGAGATATTTCTCGGATCCGAGAAATGGGAGCACGCATGTCGACACTTCCGACGCTTCAAAACTAGGAATCAGAGTTCCGAGGGCAAACGGAACGCACTATTACAATACATTTATTTATTTAGCAGAGGCTTTTATGCAAAGCGATGTACAATTGGGAAAATGGGGTCAGCCAGTTCCTGGTGCAATTGGGGTTAAATGTCCTGCTCAAGGGCTCAATGGTGAAATCACTCTGCTGACCACGGGATTTCAGCCACTGAGTCTCACATTACCCCAAAAACATAGACATTACATTGTGTGGAAAGGGGAGAAAAAAAACACATTCATAATCCTCATTTGGCACATTTTCCTTGAATTTTAACGCTCACTGGGAATCAGGATATCATCTCACAAGTCATGTTAGCAGCTGGAGAAGTTTAGAGTTTAACTGTAGAAGAAACAAATATACTGGCCTCTGGGATAGAGACATTGGAAGCCCATCAGAGACAGACCCCCATGTGTGGGCAAAACTAAGGTATAGAACGCTTTGTACGATGATCCCATCAGAGTGCTCAGCATGCAACATGAAGAGCCGAGATACCTGCATGGCGACAGGGAAGTCGTTCTGGGCCTCAGGAGGGAAAAACACATCCACAGCTTTCTTCGGAAAAGGCTGGTTCCCTGTTGGTGGCGTCCCCACTTCAATAATATGCAACTAAGCAAAAATAAAAGTATAAAATATGACCGTCTAATTCTCCAGAACAACACATACGCAGATATGTTCACTATCAGTTAAGTGTTTTCAACAGGTATCAGAATCTAGTTTTGCGTTCTTATTAGTGGATCATCACATATATTATGGCTTCGGTATGACTGGTAAATAATATTGAAATCGGGGTTATTGGCCCCAGAGGCCCCCCACTGTCCCATTCCCCTCAGAATCATACCTTCCCCCCAGCTTGACCTCGAACAGCAAAGCAGAAGAGCGTGGACTCCTCTGCATTGCCCTCCATTTTAAATTGAGCAAAGCTAGCGGCATGGCCCTCTATTGGTTGGGAGACCTTCCGGTCCACAGAGTACAACTGCATGGCACCGACAACACGGTTTGCCTAAAAGGCAAAAGGAACTTCATTAATTCATTAAGTAAAAGCCATAGCAGACAGACAGGCCTGAATATATGGCAACATTATAAGATGGAGCCACTTTCCGAAAGAAACTGTGATGTTTTCAGAGTTTATCACTCCTATACAAAAGAGTAGCAGAACATCATTTATGATGTGTTAATTGATAAATCCTCCATTGTGACTGAATGCAACCTTCGATGCCACAAAAATAATCTAAATGGAGAACACAGTCCATTTCCTAACAGGAAGCAGCACTGTACCTGGGCAGAAATGCCAATCAAAAGCAGCCATTTCTGCTTGGCATCGGTGCGATAGTTGATTATCTGACAGCCTGCCAGACTGGAATGCCGGTCGAAAACTTTGAGTGGCTGCGACTCGCCCTCCATGCCCCAGTGGTAGACCGCATTGTCTGTGACTAGCGCAACGGTGTTGAGGGAGATCCACTTCCAGAAAGTGACGTCTTCAGTCATGGTGTGGGCCTTCATCTTGCTCTTCATCTCGATGTTGAAGATCTGAAGGGTTTTCGCTGCTGCAAACGACACATAAGCAGGAGTTACAACAAAAAAAAGCAGATAGGAAAAACAGTCATTAACTTTTCTCACACAGGCAATCTTTGGTCACACAGTGTATTAGGCAACATAAAGACAAAGAGCTAAGAGGCAAGAAGAAAACAGCAGAAAACACCATAGAAAAAGCATAGAAAATCCACCACTGGACAGGGTGGATTTTTTGCCAGAGCAAATCACAATAGAGGAAATGGACCATTACATCACCACATAAACATTACACATTTATTTAGTAAGTATTAATATTGCATCAGTAACTTTTTCACTAAGATCTTATGGGAGAATTGGCTGTTGCACATTATATCATTAAAGAGGATGTATTAAAATACAATTATCTTCGCCACAAGTTTGGACATAGGACAAATCTGGGCAATTTATCACTTTTAAAAATGAGAAATTTGTGCTACCACTTCCAATACAAATGTATCTAATATACAATTGCAACAAACAGCAATGAAATAAACTTATCCTGAACCAGCAGGCAAGGCCAAACATGGAATTACACAAAGCTCACAGATTATACCAAGCGCTTAAACCCCACACACACGCAAAAACATGCAACGCCCACGCCATTTATAAGGATAAACTGCACACCAAGATTCATATCAATATACAAGAAAAAAACAAATACGTATTTTCACTGCTATTACAAAGAAATGACAATCACGGGTAAGTCAGTAAATTTAAGCTCAGCAGGGAATCTCAGGCTTGAAGGCCGGGGGTCTGTAGAGGGCAAGCTGAATGAACGGACAGAGATGCATCAGTGGCAGTGTAAGGCACCACTGGCTGGCAACAGAGTATCGGATGAGAGCCACACACATAACAAAAGCAACATATCCAGGCGCACACAGGTACATGACTGGAAGTTAGGAAAAAGCAATATTTACTGCACTTTACAGTGGAAGGGGAAAACATTTGTTATATGAAGAATGGAGGCCACACATGGAGGAAAAGTGAGACAAAGAGAAAAGTGAAGGGAGCCAAGAAATTAAGCTTACAACTGAATATAACAAAAAACAAAAAGCAGGCCACAAATCCCACCAGCAGAGAGCTAAGGAGACTGGGATCACTGTCAGCCACTGAGGCGGGCAGAAGAGCACAGAAGCGGTAGGATTTAGACAGTATAGATGGCACCCAAACAGCAGACATGCCAAAGTAGGAAAGAGCGAAAAAGGTGCAAAAGAAAAGATACCAGCTACAAATTTTCAGTTTCTGAAAATCAAATAATTTAGAAACTATTTGATTAAATATAAAAAAGTACTGCTGTTTTTCCTTGCAAAATATTTGCATGCCATCCAGAAAAGTAATAAATATGATTATAACTGTTTTGCTTTACGGCTGATAAAGTACAGAACATAAAAGTATTGTATAATTAATCCTATCAGTTAAAGCATACAGGTGAATTTAAACTGCCTTTACAGTCCAGAATGCCATCAGCAGCCAGCTGCATCATAACACATGACCGGCTTCTTTTATCTAGTGAAAAGTGACACCTAGGTTCAATAGCTAAATTATTCACACAATATTAGTACAATAAAGGAAAGGCATCACAAAGACTAAAAAAACAAAACCAACTTAAACTCAGTCCATTCCTATATAAAATTATGCCAAATCATTTTATCCAAGTTAAAAACCACCAAAGATATTTCCTGCTGAGTCACCATATTTAAATAGGGCCCAAGCTCTGCTATATCTGCAAAAAACACTGCAATGAGCTGGAGCAGGCAAAGATGCACATTCACATCAATTGTAATGTCTGTTATACGTGTGCTAAAAGAAGAGAATGATGGTTTGATATACGGTGACATCAAATACACCAGCAGAAAGTCGAGTTATATTCTAATTTTACATACTCCATAAAACTGAATCCCTATAAGCACCTTGCACTAAACAAACCAGTATTTAATCTGAAAATGACTGTGAGAGATTACCCAGAATACTGGCCTGTGTGTTTGTGCTGTTGAGGCTACTGTTTGCGAAAACAATAGAATGGCCTCACATGAAGTGAGTCATGCATTGAAGTGCCAAGAACATGACAAAATATCACACTGGTTCAAGGAAAAATAGGTTATCAATACAGCTAACATTCATAGAGTTAAAATTTTCATTGCAACTGGAGGAATATATTTGCCAACTCATACAACATTTAATACAAGCAGCCCTCTATTAGACTTACTCCTAATTAAATTAAATAAATTAGCCTTCCCTGAGCCCTTGATCAAAACATGCACCATCAATCACTAAAAACCTAAATATATTTGCTATATTTACTAAATCATCTTAAAAATGTAAAAAAAAACTAAAGCTAAAACCATGAAATTACTTTAGAAATAAGATTTTTCATGATACCAGGAACTTCTTAATGAATGAGTCCTTAAACGAATCTGGTTGCATAATTCACACAAATGCCTAATATTCACTCAAAGATTGAATTCAATCACAGTTGCAAGAAAAAAGGCTGAATAGATGGAAAGAATCCCAGGACCATGGTGGACAATCCTGGTTTGGAAGAGGTCAAGCTGGGGGGAAGGTATGATATATAAGATGACAGTAAGTATGTTTGTAGCTATCAAAGTAATTTTATTAACTGTACTGGTTAGGTATCATAGGCAAAATAAAAAAAACATCAACGGGGCACGTCGTGGGATTAAAACCGTCAATCACTCACACACACACACACACAATCCAAAAAGTGTCATCTCAAAGACAATTCAAAGCAGGATTGTAACTCCCACAATTTGTGAAAAGTAAACGTTAACTCACCGTCTGCATACATAAGAAAGCCATAAAAAAAAAACAAACAAAAAAGAAATAAATTATCATGGTACAATTTGAAAACATATTCATATTATTCCTATTATTATTATAAAATAACACAAGAATGTAATAGCCCAACACACAAGGACTTGGAAGACCAATACAACAGATTAGGGTAAATATCAATTATATGAAATAAAACAAGCGATGTGCCATAATATAACAAATGCTGATACATGCTCTATAGCATGACTGTCAACTTCTGAATCTTGCATTGTTCAGGAAACTTACTTTAAAATTAAAAGAAAAAAAAATCATCAAACTCAAATTGTATCAAAGTGATAATGCTCAGGGGTCACACAAGAAGAAGAGGTCTACTATCTTTGCAATGCTGCAAATGTTGTAACTCTGCTTTTCTTCTGTGCAGCCTCTCCTACCTTTGAGGGCGATGACTTTGCTGGCGGGGTTCATAATGGCGCTATCTGCAGAGATCGGCCTGCGAATAGGGTTGTTTGGGTCGTTCATGTCAATAATCACCACCTGTGCTTGCTCGCCAACCTTCTCCCGGATGCAGATGAACTTGTCCGACTCCATGGTCAGAGTGCTGAATCCAATGTTGGCTGGATTTATACCCAGATTCTGGAGCTGCAATGGAAAATAATATTTTGTAAGATAAAAAACAGAACAGCCCCAATTTGCAGAGCTGATAAGTGAGTGGAAAGCTGCTAGCTAAAACATTTAAATGTAAGCAATGTCGTAACTAACAACATAACCGCTGCAACCCAGAACACAAAAGCAGGTGCTACTGTAAGGCTCCACTGAATCCTGAAGGAAACACAAAACGTTGATCAGTTAATGAAGAAAAATACAAAGGCAAATTAAAGAATCATAACCAACAACAGTACAACTATTCACAGAGGTACTCTTAACATTTCACTGACCTGGGAAAATCTGGGTGCACACTCCACCAGGAATCAAACAAAACTTTGGTTCAACTGTGACCTGAAGTAAATGAACTCTCTGAAGTATACTGGAGGAAATTTACGTAAAATGCAAAAACTATACTGCCTAGTAACACCTTTTCAGTTCTTATATATTCATGTAAATCCTTAGTATAGTAATATTGAAACACACTTGCCCCTATTATCTTATTTAAATGTTTCATAAACAAGATACACAGCCATACAATACATAAAATTAAAATACAACGAATAATACAACTCCAGTAGACCATCACACAACTGCATCACAAGCATCATGCTGAATACGGTAGCCGTGCCAACAATTCATACCCACATTGCATACTGCATGCTGATAGTCAAGACATTTTACAATTTTTACATTTTATGAATGCATTAGTAAGTGATGAACTACTAATACTGTGCATTATATAGTATTATATAAGATTAAATAGTGCTGTGTCAAAATAGCAAGTGTCATGTGACTAAACCGGGAACCCAGAGCATTAACTCTGCACAATAAAAACATAGAGATTACATACAGACATGGGGCCAGCACCCAAAGATGAAACAAAGGATGTGCAAAGTCTCACATTATTTTATACAGAATTATATAGAAATATATATGATTCCACATGTCTCCTTGTGAGTACAATCAGGACATACGTCCCAGATGAAAGTTCTAGGGAAAAATGTGCAAGTGGGAAGAATTTGGACAAATATATGCCAGAGCTTTAGGCATGACATGCATCATGTGTAAGAATGTTCGGCCAATAGCTAAAAAGAAATTAAACAGAGAATGAGTTTGTTTTATTTGTTGTTGGCCATAAGCATGAACTTTCAGTGTGTTATATATGAAATCAGCAAAACCAGATAAGTAATTATGTGTTTACTTTTACCCAGCAAAAGTCCATTCATGCCCCTGAACACTATGTAAGCTGCTTCCCCCATAATGACAACTACTTCAGTGTATACATTTTTAAGACTTCTATATATGTAATTTTACATAATACATATTTTATGTATTTTAATGTCCTCCACACACTATATTTACAATGTGAAATGCATGTTTTAAGTATGCATGGCTGCTCGATACAGCAAATATATTTACTAGAAAAAAAAGCTGAGATGACATCTATCATGAAGAAGTCAGAATAATACATGCATTATTAATAAGTAGCTTTCAATGACCCAGAAAAAATAATTAGGAACACCTGCCCATCAGCTGTGACCTATGGTTCTAGAGGGCTACCGGAGATGGATTAGATTTGATTCAACTTTATGGTTACTGCGGGGAGTGCAGAGTCAATGAAATACAGGGAGCCAGGAATTCAGCCCTTACAGTCTTTCAACCCACACAAGGATTGCTATTGGTTATTCACATTTGTTTACAAACCTAGGAGCAGCTACCTGCTTTTATACATCCCAACCATACCAGGATATGCTCAGACAACGACACTAACAGTACTGTTGTATCTTATTTTTATTGTTTGTTTTAATCTTCCATCCATCCATCTTCTATTCCCGCTTGTCCTATGCAAGGTCACAGGGGTTCGGAGTCTATCTCGGAAGCTATGCGAGAAAGGCAGGGAATAACCCAGGATGGGGCACCGACCCATCGCAGGACACAAACACACGGAGTCCCACTCACACTCACAGCTATGGACAATTTGGCAACTTTTTAAATAGCATCTTTCCTCGTATTGCGCATTTCCTTTCGAGCACAGTCCAGGGAGCAGGTGGAAATAGCATCTCACTACTCACAGCGCATGGCTTACCGTGCCATAAAAATGAGCATGGATTAAGCAGACCTACGTTTCCATATTAGAAATGGTCATACGATGCTACTGTTCCACGTACGTCAGACCTGGTTAGAAATGAGACTTTTATTCATTAATTTCATTCCGGCATATTAGTAATAATAACGCTATACACTCAGGAGGTTCTTAAAGGATATATACCAGCAAGAATAACTTTCTGGGCGAATAAACACTGGCCATAAAACTGCGTTTGGGCTTCGATATTAATAAATTACGAGGATACGGTATATGGCAGTAGATGTTTTAGAGACAGAAAAAATGTAATGCAATCAAGCCGGAGTTCTAAAAATAGCCATACTTAAGGCTTAAGCGCAGCATTATAAAAATATAATAAAGCGGCCTGCCGCCGGCGGCTCTCTGCCCCCCTCCCAGCCGGCCGGCCCTCGCCTCCCCTTTTTACCTGAGACTTCGCATCACGTTCGATTAAACCAGCATGGAAAAGACTCGATCCGCCAAATGGCTGCTCTTACTGGCCACTCACCTATGCCAAATTCACAGCCCTAGCGGTGTAACTAGTTAAAATAATAAGAAGAAATAAGGCGACATCCAGCTACACACGCCGGGCATGACGGTAAGGCGTAACGCCGGAGAGGACAGCCTCCAGCTCGGCGGCTGCCCGGCTGATCCGTCCCCGCATCACAGCGGCGGGATGCCGGGCGAGCGCCCCGAGCTGCCGGCACGGAGGTCATTCATTCACAGCGGCGAAGCGGCTTCTTCGTACCCAAGAGCCTCCCCACTGTGCCCGCGTCCCTCCCCGTTATACCTGCAGGTGCTCCTGGAATCGGATGGGCAGGATCTGAGCCATGATGGTTCCTCTCGAATCCCCGTCCCCGCTCCCCTAGATAAGCGCTACTGCTTCTCCCTCAGGTGGGACCCAAGAAGGTGAGGAAGCGAGAGGCTCCGAAGAATGGGAGGTGTGGGGCGGTTCGGATCTGCTTAAGGCGGCGGGGAAAAAAAGAATGTTGCTGACTGGCGCGCTTATCTCCCCGCAGGTTGATGCTGCGCCCCAAAGGAAGAGCAGTGGCCCCGGCAGCGAACTCCGAAAGCCCGCAATGGCGCCGGAGACACCGAAGGCGGGTACAATGCGGAAAGAGCTCCGGCCCTCCGAGGCGGCGGAGGGATACGGCGGAGGACGCGCGTCGGCGCACTCGGCGATGCCCTTCTGGCACGAGCAGCAGATTTTGCAAAGATTTGAAACTAAATAATAGTAGATTAATATGAAACAACTCTCAAGGGCGACCGAAACTTACGCTACTCTATACAGCGAAACACTCATTTAATGTTCAGTTTTACTGCCCTTTATCATTTAGTTTAACTTTCAGGCTGAATGTAACCCTATTATGACATTTGACTGGCTCGTCCCTTTAACGGACACGGTATTGCTGGGACTATTTCTTTGCCAGTCATCGTGGTACATTGACGTCAGTGCTTGTTTGACAGTTCGAGGCATGATGCGGGACCGGCCGCGGAGACGCTGCGCCGAGCATCACACAGCTGCTGGCATCCTGGTTGAGTTTCAGATTTCATAATCGCCTATGTGTACCGTGTGTAATCAATACCTGTTTCCAGCAAAAATAAATCTAGGAAATTGCAACCTAGGTGGTTTACCAGGGAAATAAAGTATAAAGTAAG
>JAODKM010000035.1:16383103-16398572 GCA_026780845.1 Petrocephalus sullivani | reverse complement strand
TTCTCCCCAAGCGAGCTTGATGGGCCGAATGGCCTCCTCTCGTTTGTATAGTTCTTATGTTCTTATGTTCTTATATAAAAGTCAAATGTTACTAGCTATATATACATTTTGTTTGCCTCCTGATGTTATATCACATTTCATATTGTTTTTGTGAACATACTCCTTCGTCACCTTTTGCAAATAGGTTTTTGTCCAACTTATGCACTTAATCCTAGTTCATATTATCCTTCTCCGCATGTGCTTAAGGCCCTAAAGACTCTTGTGCAAGTAATTGTGCATTACTGACAATATACAACAATTCCAGTCATGGAGAGCCAGTCTGTAAAACAGTTTTACAGATTTCCCTCGTCACACACACTTCTGCAGATCTGCAAGGGAAATCTGCAAACTGTGTTGCTGACTGGCCCCCCAGGATGGGAATTATGGAATCGTGGTATAAAACATAAAAGCAAATAAGTAAACACAGTAAGATAAGAAGACATTCTGGTCAATCAAACTGAGATTGGATTAAATTGGTGGTACATTATTGGTGTAGTATTGGTGCCGTGTGTTGTCTATATATTACTGTAAGGAATATGAGTGGGTGAAAGTATACAGCTCTGGGGAAGAAGCTGACAGTGTGCCATGGGTGGGTTGGGTCCTTGCTGATGTTGTTAACCTTCTTGTGCAGGCGGCTAATATACACCATTCCAAATTCTAAAGCTTAGTTATTATGATTCTCTGAGCAGTTCTTGCCACCCAGGCCCAGTCCTTTCTGTTTTTGGTGGCGTAGCTCATTTGAGTTTCTTTAAAGGAGAAGACCCTCTCCACCTCATCACCATTTATATGGAGAGGGGAGCGGGTGGTTCTCCGGATGTCCAAAATGATTTCCTTGATTTTAGTGGTGTTCAAGACCAGATCGTTGTCCATAGGCCCATGCCCCACTCAAGCAGTTGTTGGACCTCCTCCCTGTAGAACATCTCATTGTTGTCAGATGTGTCCCACTATAGTGGTATCATTAGCAAACTTCACTACAGTGTTAGACTAGTAGGTGGGGGTGCAATCATGCATGCATTGCAACAAACACAGATACAAGAAGTGTAGTGAAATGGGCAAACTTATGTCATCTTTTAAATCTTCTTAAGTTGCTACTAGGTTTAGGTTGTATTGAGTAAATATGGAATTGTGGAAGGAATATTTAACGTAGCGGTAGGCTAGTGTTGGGAGGCATTGTTATGTCCCAGGTTCTGTTGTTTTGGGGATGGAGCTGTGTGGCCTTGCCTCGCAGCTGTCTGGACAGGCTTATGTGTAGGACCCATAGGTGGCTTAGGCCTAACAGGGATCAGAACATCCTTAAAATGGACCAATAGAAGTGGTGAATTATGTTGTATGTTCGAAGCCTGGTTTGCAGATGTTTGGTGACCAGTCAGGACTTAGAAGTCTATATAGGGGAATTCGTGTTATAGTATATACATTCCAGTACTGGGACACACCGCTCACTCATTGAATTCAAACATTTCCTTCAGACTCATTGTCAATGAGTGGTGTAAAGCAGTGCTCCGCGACTGGTGTGCGATGATGCCGAAGGTGCCGCAGCGCAATGAGTGGTGTAAAGCAGTGCTCCGCGACTGGTGTGCGATGATGCCAAAGGTGTCGCAGCGCAATGCCTCCAAGAGGAGATCAGCAACTTGTATTTATATATATAGTGTGTGACACTCATGAATGTACTCTGTACTACAGGTGGGATGTTCGCACAAGCTTGAACAAAGTTTTCCAAATCTAGTTCCATCTATCCATTCTCTACTGCTTGTCCGGGTCGGGTCACGGGGGCAGTCTAAGCAGGGAAACCCAGACTTCCCTCTCCCCTGCCACTTCGTCCAGCTCTTCCGGGGGAATCCCAAAGCGTTCCCAGGCCAGCCGAGAGACATAGTCTCTCCAGCATGTCCTGGGTCTTCCTCGGGGCCTCCTCCTAATGGGACATGCCCGGAACACCTCTCCAGGGAGGCGTCCAGGAGGCATCCTGACCAGATGCCCGAGCCACCTCCTCTCAAAGCGGAGGAGTAGCGGCTCTACTCTTGAGTCCTCCCCAATGATTGAGCTTCTCACCCCATCTCTAAGGGAGAGCCCAGCCACCCTGTGGAGGAAACTCATTTCGGCCACTTGTATTCGCTATCTTGTTCTTTCGGTCACTACCCACAGCTCTTGACCATAGGTGAGGGTAGGAACGTAGATCGACTGGTAAATCGAGAGCTTTGCCTTTTGGCTCAGCTCCTTCTTCACCATGACAGACCGATGCAGCGCCCGCATCGCTGCTGACGCCGCACCGATCCACCTGTCGATCTCCCGCTCCATCCTTCCTTCACTCGTGAACAAGACCCCAAGATACTTAAACTCCTCCACTTGGGGAAAGACCCCCTCCCTACCTGGATAGAGCACGCCACCCTTTTCCGGCTGAGGACCATGGTCTTAGATTTGGAGGTGCTGATTCTCATCCCAGCCACCTCACACTCGGCTGTGAACTGCTCCAGTGAGAGCTGAAGGTCACGATCTGATGAAGCCAACAGAACCACATCATCTGCAAAAAGCAGAGACCTAATCCTTAGGCCACCAACACCCTGGCTGTGCCTAGAAATTCTGTCCATAAAAGTTATGAAAAGAATTGGTGACAAAGGGCAGCCCTGGCAGAGTCCAACCTTCACTGGAAACGAGTCCGACTTACTGCCGTACAGGGACCGAACAGCCCTCATAAGGAGGCCCCGCACCCCATACTCCCGGAGCACTCCCCACAGGATTCCCCCCGAGGGACACGGTCGAATGCCTTCTCCAGGTCCACAAAGCACATATAGACTGGTTGGACAAACTCCCATGCACCCTCCAGGACCCTGCTGAGAGTATAGAGTTGGTCCACTGTTCCATAGCCAGGGCGAAAACCACACTGCTCCTCCTGAATCCAAGGTTCAATAATCCGACGGATCCTCATCTCCAGGGGCCTCATGTATAAACAGTGCTTACACACAAAAATGTTGCGCACGCCCGTCTCCACGCTCATGCCGAGATGTATAGAAATTAAACTTGGCGCACCGCCACACACATTCTCATGGCAACCCCAGACAAGGTGTACGCAAGTTTCTGCTCGATTTGGCAAACTGGAGGCACCCAGTGGCAAAAGAGTGCTACTGCAGTTTCGCTGTGTCAGACTCGCATTCCTGCCGCGGTCTGTATGAAATACATCAAAATTAATTATACATAGTTTATAAATGTACAGCACCTGATCGTAATCAATTTGTAACAATAAAATGGTGCAGAGAAGGTACAAAATATTCCAACTACCATGGCTGCTTTTGCGTTATTAGAAGACATCACAAATGGAAGAATTAGAAGAGAGCACATATTTACCCAGCAAACACGGAACGTTCCCTAAAGGTTCTCTGAAGGTTACATTAAGTGGAACCTTTGGAGAACCTTTAGGGAACGTTCCCTGAAGACTCCATTAAGGTTACGTTTTTGTATCCTTTTACGAACATTCTGTGAACGGTCCCTTGAGGTTATTTTTATTGAAGGGCCAGAGCCCTGCACATTTTTGGGTTTACCCTCATTTAACACACCTGATTCAACTCCTTGCAGTTCCTTATGCTAATTACCACACAGCTCTTCAGCTCCATCATTTGTGGTGGGACAGGGAAAGAACTAAACTACACAGGACAGCCCTACAACATCCAGAGCCTTGAGGAATTCTGGGTGGATCTCATCCACACCCGGGGCCTGGCCACTGAGGAGCTTTTTAACCACCTCAGCGACCTCCGCCCCAGAGATAGGGGAGTCCACCCCCAAGTCCCCAGACTCTGCATCCTCATTGGAAGGCGTGTCGTGGGATTGAGGAGGTCTTTGAAGTATTCCTTCCACTGACCCACAACGTCCCTAGTTGTAGGACTCCCTCTTCAGCTTGACGGCATCCCTCACCGTCGATGTCCACCAGCGTGTTCGAGGGTTACCGCCGCGACAGGCACCGACCACCTTACGGCCACAGCTCCGGTCAACCGCCTCCACAATGGAGGCATGGAACATGGACATGGGCGAAGTTCTGCTGGAGGTCGGAGTTGAAGCTCCTTCTGACAGGTTCTGCCAGACGTTGGGGGGTCTTTAAGTGGCAGAGAATATGTAAAGTGCATTGAGACAATGTAATGTTGTGATAATGCTTTATATAAATACAATTGCATTGCATTTGCTTTGAACCCCCAACCACTACCTTAATTAGTTAATTAGTTAAATTAGATCCACCTGTGAGCAATCTAAGTATATATACACACCTGTTTTGAAGGCCCCCAGAGTCAACACCAGAGAAACACATGAATGAACACAATGAAACGATGGGTAAGGGCTACCACTGAGCAAGTGACATGAAGACCATGGAACTCTCCACATAGGTTATAAAAAAATATCCCAAACCCTGAACATCCCAAGGAGCACCATTAAATCCATTATTAGAAAATGGAAAGATTATGGCACTACAGCAAACCTGCTAGGAGAGGGTCGCTGTGATGCCAGGAGCATGATTTACGACCCATGGATGCGGGCTGCAGGGTTTGAGCCCTTCAAAGGGGCGTTTATTCGGGTAAACAGAGTGAAGACGGGAGCGAGCGTGACTGCTATCGTACAAGGCATACACATAGACAAAACCCGACGAGGGAGACAGGACTAGGGCAGACTAAATACAAGAGACGCTGATTGTCAAACACAGAACAGCTGGGAACAGGAGGATTTGCACGTGGGAAACGAGGGGGCGTGGCACACAGGAGGATCCGACGGGCAGGGCATGACAGTCGCCTACCAAAACTCACAGACTGGGAAAGGAGGGCATTAATCAGAGCAGCAACCAAGAGGCCAAAGTAAACCCTGAGGGAGCTGAGCGGCTCTACTGTAGAGATGGGAGAAACTGTCCATAGGACCACCTTAAGCCACACACTGCACTGAAGCTGGGCTTCATGGAAGAGGGGCTAAGGAAAAAGCCACTGCTTACAAAAAAAAACAAGGCAGATCGTTTCAAATTTGCCAAAAGGGTCAGATGAGACTAAAATAGAACTTTTTGGCCATCGAGGACAACGCTATGTCTGGCGCAAATCTAACACCTCTCATCGTGCTGAGAACACCATCCACAGTGAAGCACGGTGGGGGCAATATCATGCTGTGGGGATGTTTTTCATTGACAGAGACTAGGAAACTGGTTAGAATTGAAGGAACGTTTGATGGCGCAAAATACAGAGAAATACCTGAGAGACACTTGTTTGAGTCTTTCAGAGATTTAGATTGGGACAGAGCTTCACCTTCCAGCAGGACAATGACCCTAAACACACTACTAAAACAACACTCCAGTGGTTTAAAGAGAAACAGGTAAATGTCCTGGAATGGCCCAGTCAAAGCCCAGACCTCAATCCAATTGTGAATCTCTGGTATGATTTAAAGACTGCTATACACAAGCGGCGCTCATCCAACTTGAAGGAACTTGAGCAGTTTTGCCATGAAGAATGGGCAAAAATACCAGTGTCTAGATGTGCCAAGCTTGTGGAGATGTACCCGAAGAGACTTGTCGCTGTAATTGCTGCAAAAGGTAGAAGTGGGTGAATAGTTACGCATGCTCAGGTTTTCTTTTTGTTTGTCTTATTTCTTGATTGTTTCACAAAACAAAAATTATTTGCATCTGCAAAGTGGTAATTGTATTGTGTAAATTAAAAGATACAACCTGGAATTTAAAAGGAATTATGGGGGGTTTGTAAGGGAAATGCCAAGGGGGGTGGATACTTGTGCAAGGCACTGTAAGTGTTCCTGTACGTATAATGGCAAAGTGTTTCAATACTTTTGTCCATATAGTGTATATAATTTGAGCAAATAATCTGCTCATCTCTAACAGTAAGTTTAATGGAATGGTTATTTAAAATTGTATCTTAAAACACAGACTAAGGTTACTCTCAAAAGATGACAAATTATGTACATAGATATACTGTACACCTAATACTGAAAATCTTAAATTTTGGTTCCAGAGGGTTTCACTGTGTACAAATTCTTGACTCGCAACTGAGGCCAAACGACTTAGCATTCTGATGTTCCTGATGCACATGGCCAATAAAGATTTTGAATCTTGATATTGTTTTTATTCTACTTTCAAATTGACAATACAATAATTAAAAACAAATAGAAAATCTGAACGTACTCATGCCTCTACAGATCCGGGACTAGAAATCTCTGGAAACTTAATCTGAAGGCATCACTTCTGTATTTGATTCACCCAGCAATACCTATTGGCACAGGAGGGTAATGAAACGATGAGCTTCATTGTCTTTGTCATTTCATATTCTCCATACTTATAACTGTCCTCCAAGTAGCTCGGGTAATGTCAGAATGAGGAGCAGTCGCAGGCTTCAGATCTGCAGTGACGCTCTGTTTCATCACATGCTTCAATGCTCCCAGTCTGCAGCCCAGTAATGCAATGCCACCTCCCTTAGGATGCTTTACTCATTTGACGCTCCTGTTTCCGCTGCAGGTACCGTGCTCGAGCTGCTGATAGAGAGTCTTCACTGTTCCTCCGTTCCAGCTTCTTCAGGGCATCTTCAGCAGTCACTCCTGTGGAGATCAATTAACCATGGAACAGAATGATTGAAAGAACTGTACAGTCACCATCAGAATCATACATAGATTTGAACAGCTCATCAATTCAATAAACATGCATCCCGTCCAGGGTGCGCCCCAGCTTTGTCCCCTATGCAGCTGAGTCGGGCTCTAGGCCCACTGATCCTAACCAGGATAAGTGATTAGAAGATGGGTGGATCAATTTAACAAATGAAACCATTATAAAGGCTCCAAACATTTTTTTTTATTAATCTCATTTTACCCTAAAACTAAACAGGGAGCAAAGACCATAAAGGCCTTGTCCACACATATGTGGGTATTTTATTTATTTTTTTAATGTACCTTTTTCTATGCATCTTGGCCTTTCGTCCACACGCAAATTGAAAACTGAGCTTTTGCAAAACTCTTTCCAGGGTGAAGATTTTCAGAAAGACCATTTTCAACGTCAACTTGCAGACAGGGAAAACAGAGTTTTTGGCTTGTAATGTCTGAGTGTGTGCAATTTGTATTTTGTTTGACAACATAGTGTGTGCTGTTCACGGTGTCAAGAGTGTGCCAAACCAATAAGTAGGGATATAAGAGCTATGTTAACCAATTTGAAGCCTTAATACCAGTTCTGCTAGGATAAAAATGAGGGTGCATCGAGGAAGAGGGAAATGATATGCATCATTATGTGGACGTAGATTTTTCAGAAAAACAGGATTTGTGTGGACAAGATATTTTTTAATAACGGAGGAGGAAAATACCCATTTACGTGTGGACCAGAACTGAGGCACAGAGACACCGAATTTGGTGGAAAGGTGCAGTTCCCCAAATGGCCTGACAGTGATGCTATAGCACAATATTTATGTTTTGGTCCATCTCTCTTTTATGAGTCGTAAAGTGTTTTAAAAAGACACATACAATAGGGTTTCAGCAGCTATTAACAATGGCCAATCAGGACTAAGTCTGTCAAGCAGGTTCCTATGTGGACTTGTAATACAGTATAGAGTTGGTAAGAGACTACTGCCACTCATGGTGCTTGGATCTTCCAGTTACCTTGCAGTAATATTTATATTTTGTTCTATTGGTTAATATTTGCATCTAATTCCCTGGCAGATCACAACAAGGAACTGCCATTTTCTTACAATGCCCACCCCAGCACAGCACCAATAAATAAATTGACTATATACAGTATATAGAGATTGTCAAAATGTGAATTGCTGTTTAAATCTTCTTATCACTGTAGGTTTCTCACCTAGTGGTCTTCTGAGAGCTTCCTTAGTCTCCCATTTGTTTATTTCATTATCTGTCACTTCTTCCCGGGCAACACTGCTCAGCTCGTGGGCTTCAACCTCATGTAGCTTAGGCAGTAAGTCCTTCACCCACTCGTAACGAATTGGACACACTGTCCTTACGTATATCCGAGAAGTGACTAGGACATCATGAAAAAGGATCCACTCCAGCTTGGCCTCCTGTTCAAACAGCTTTAAGAACACCAGAAATCCCATTAGGTCAATGGAATTCACATGTAGGCACGTCAGTTGCTAGCATAGCACTGAAGGAGTGGTTTTTACCGTTGATGAAGGGTGAATGTGAACCACAGATCCATGTCCATCCATTGTACAGAATGTCCTTCCTACTGACCTAGTAAAGAAAAACAGTACTTCAGTAACATTGTTTTGATGTGTAAAATGTTGCATGTTGCTCAATAATATATTACACACCCATTTTAAGTGCTTAATAACATAATTTTAGCGGCGTCATACAGGACAGGGCATATAAATAAAATCTCGTTATCGGTGTACTAGAAGCAGAGAATTTGGATACATACAAGTAAATAAGTGATACATTTTTAACAACAAAAATTCACATGAAGAAAACAGCCATAATTTTTAATATTCAGTACTTATGTTCTTACCTCCTAGCTACATTGGCAAAGTATCCTGAGCACAGACATTTCCGAAAGAGTTCACTCCGATGACCATCGAACTTCTCCACTGGGAAATCTGGATTCTGCAAATGCATAACAAGATCAACAAAAGAAATTAATATCTAATTGCATACAAGTAATTCAGCAACACTTTGCTTTAAGCAGTAATTATACTGCATTACACATCCCTTCATAATGCATTGTAATGGACTCACAAAATATTAGAAACCTGGCTATAACGGTTTATAAAAAGGCATAACACATTATAGTCATATGTATCACACATTATAAATGCTCTATGAAGGTCTCATCTATATTGCACTATAAACACATTCATAATTCAGCACAAAGCATCCTTAATTCTTATACTATCGTAACAAATTAGCCCTTTTTATAATATGTTATGAATGTGTTACAATGAATGATAAAAACAGCAGTTAGGTTTTATGAATATGGGTTTCACAGAAAGTGTTACCAGTTCTTCTAAGGGAGTGACATAGAACAGCATGTGCTGATTGAAAATAACTGACTGGATGGTCACCTGTTTGAGACGAGTGAGAATCTCTATCAACTGCCGTTCAACACTGAAAGCCATCTTTATTGCCCTCCAATGGATCCAGTTCTCTCGACACCATTCCGATGGTATTTCACTTCCCAGAGGAAGAAAGAAGCACAAATCTAACTGGATGTCTGTCAAATAAAACCTAATACCAGACTGAATGTGGCCATTAACTGGAGAGCACTACTCACTCACTACTAATTACTACTATACTATTATATAGTATAGTATAGTATTATATTACTATTATCTAGAAGTAGTATAAATTACTACTATAACATCCTACTTTATTGGTAATATGGCACCTTAACTAGTGCTGAAATATGTAAAAATACATTAAAGCTAACATTACCTGGCTTTGCACTTCTCAAATACACTCAGCAGGACAGCAAAGTCATTGCTACTGCCAGCCTCTTTAGCCAGCAGCTTGTGTTTCATTTCTGCCTCCAGCTGCTTCTCTGGATGACCTGTAGGTGGCACCAAACATACAGATTCAGTAACTGCTGAATAACTGTTCCTGAATAACTAAAATCAAAACCATAATCCTGTTCCAAAAGTCACACAAGATTCTGTCAATAAAAAGCTTTAAAATGATCAAAACATTAAATAGATAATACAAAAAATGTGATGAATGTGGTTCAACTCCTAAAATAGAAAAGTAAACCATGACTCTCTATTTTTAGAATAATAAATCCAGATATTTTGGTTATATGTAGACCGCACCATTTGAAAGATCAGTATCACTGTAACTTTATAGTGTATAATTAGTAAAACAGTAAAATTAAATTAAACAATCTCCCTAGATACCAGGTTGGGAAACTGTATTAGATACCTCGGTCATTAAGAAGAGTAAACATTATTATACTTATACATCATTTTTAACTATAAGATGCTCACTCTTTAGTGATCGAGGTATCTAGTGCAGTGTTTCCCAACCTGATCCTTGGGGACCCAAAGAGGGTCCACATTTTTGCTCCCTCCTATCTCCATGCGAAACAGTGCTCATTTCTGTAAGCTTGAGGTCCCTGAGGACCAGGATGGGATACAATGACCTATTGAAAAGAAAGGCGTTAAATTGTGATGAAATCCTTGAAAAATAGGCCTAAAACAAAGCGAATTACTTTTACATAATGTACATTATACACACGTTTATTGAATAAAACAAATGCATAACTAAAAATGAAAACAATTTAGGTATCTTTCCAAATATGTAAATTTAAATAAATATTTATGTGGCCAGTGATTGTCACCTGGCCGTATGAAGATGTTCTCCACAGACAGCATGGCGGCCACAGGAAGCAGCAGCTCCTCACATTGGAGAGCAGCAGCCTTCAGCAGCACTCGGGTAAGGTTGGGGGGGAGCGGAAACTCCACTATCAGCTGCCCAAGCCTGGTTACCTGCCCCCTCCTTCATAAATGCAAGAAAAGGCAGACAATCAAAATGTGCTGCTTCAAAATACCACTTTGGCAGAAAAAACAATTGCACAGACATATACATCAACCAATTGCATGTGCATAACATGCGATGTTGGTATTAATGTGGCACATCTTCCAGCCCTATAATATACTATAGCCATTTCTCAGATTAAGTATAAAATACCCTGCCTCATATTGTGATGTCATTCAGTGCTGGTACCACGTTTTATGCTAGTGGAAACCTAACACTTTGAAATACCATGCTTTTGGTACTTTTCTGGCCATGACTGGACTCTTTCTGTGCCATTTCTTTTGCACAGAAAAAATTAAGCAAAATATGAACATTATTATTTATAGTATACACATAAACTTAGTCACATTAAATAAAAACAGTATTTACAAGTCAAAGTATTTGTAACTCTTGGCTCTTTCATTTCACATAAAGCAATTCCTTGCCCACAAAACAACAAGGGATACTGACAAACAAGTAACTCTACCTTGCCTGACGGGTGAGGCCATTTATCAGGCTCCCCTGGAGCACTTTGTGTGACATGTCTTAATGCAATCAAGTTCACCAGATCTGCACCTGATCTTTCATGTGTCACCACTTTGCTAAACTTTGCTAAATGAAAAAATTGCAGCAAAATGGAAATATTATTACAAGCCTACCGTACACACTCTCCCTACATCTCCAAAAATACATGACACGATTAAATGCCAAGTGGGGAGGCTAATGACGAAAATACAATATAAACTTTATTACAGAATATACAGAAGTTTGTACACCTAGTCACCAAGTGCTGTTGCTTCAGTTTTGGTGCAATTTGTCTCACGATTTGAACAGCTCCACATTTTCACCTATATAATTGTAAGCAACACTGCTACAATTTTGGGGCAATCAGTCTTAAAATTTAATCAATTCCAATCAGTCTTCCATACAATGCTACTGCAAAGTTTGCAGCCATCAAATACTTTTTCAGTTATTGTCTTAAAAGGATAAAATTAATGATGCAACTGAAAATATATGGCAGAAAAAGGCAAACATTGAATTTTTGGTTTCGCCTGAAATACTTTTTGTAGGTTGAAATTACTGACTGAAAATGGCGTTTAATTTACAATTATACATGCTTAAGAGTAAAGGTTAGATCATGTCAGCTGTATGGACACATTTTATCGTCTGAAAAAGATGCAATTTGTAATATTTGTTTGGGAAAAAAGTGAGAGATATTGCCAGAAACCTTTATTACGAGAAATGTAACTTATCACTTGAGAGCTCAACAGCCAGACCAACCTGCTGTGTTCACCAAAGCAAGGAGGACAAAGAACCCCTCCCCAGCTCCAAAACACCTACTCCAGTTGTGATGTCTTTGAAAATGGTTTAAAAAAATGGCAAATGACAGCACCAAAACAAAAGGACATCACAAAGAAAATAATGGAATTTATTACGCTGAATGACCAGCCCCTCTCTGTCGTCAAAAATGTGAGATTCTGCAAGTGAAGGCCCGTTTTTGCCCAAAAAAAACAAAGTTACATCATTCTGAAATGAGCAAGCATATTTTTATGAAAGCTTTTGTACCAGGTCCAATAACTTCATATTGCCATGACCCCTTATTTTATCCCCATACAGAGAAAGCTCAATTTCTGCAGTTTTTGAATGTGTTAAAAAAAACAAATATCCAACAATATCCAAAACCATTTCAAACTTTGAAAAAGATCCATCAAACGGTCTTAACAAGAAAGTGGATGTGGCGGTGATATACCAGTCCCAAAACCATATGCATTTAGTACAAGGGGAATACAATAAGAATAGGGTTAATACAAACCTGTCAATGGCATCACACTGGTACAGCTGTTTCAAAGCAGCCAAGATAAACTTCTCCTCTGGGCAGTCCAAATATGGGAATCTAACAGTAAAGGGATTAATAAAAAAAATAGTAATTGTATTAACATTAACCTATAACAACCTGAAGCCATTTAATGTTTAATATTTTTGTATCACGTTAAACATAGATTCTGAAATTAAATTACATAAATGTACATAACCATTTATATTATTTTAAATTTTCAGTTGCTTTCAATTGGGAAACTCCAGACTAAGATTATCAGAACTGAAAGAACAAAACAAATTTCTGGGGCTCTAAAGGTCTTGACAAATGTCAAAGCAAATTTATAGAACCTACAAATACGTCTAATAGAGATCATGGCCGTTCATATTAATTTCTAACAAGTTCTACCATCTCAGAGCTAATGCAACCAATTGAAATACCTAATGACATCATGGACTCCTAGGCACTTTAGGGTGAGGATGACCATGGTCAGGCTGGTTCTCTGAACCTCTGGAACAGTGTAGTCTGGCATGCATTTTTCCCAGAATTCCCTGCTGTATATCCTAAAGCATTTCCCAGATGAGGTTCTGCCAGCCCGTCCAGCTCGCTGCTGTGCCTCGCTCCTGCAAAGCAGAGTCATTCTCATCAACTGTGCAAAACCAGTAACTCTGTAACTGAAGATTCCATCTGAATCTATCTGGATATGACACGCAAAGGTCAACAGACGACACACTAGAGTTGGGCGATATTCAATTTTCAAACGCGATACGATGTCTTTTAATAATATTGCGATTATGATATCGTTCACACGCCTGCAGCACTGAGCAGACCGACGAAAGTAGCGGATGATTAGAAACTAAGCTATTTTATTGAGTTCTTAACAGCCTATATTCAAGAACTGAACAAGCCTAAACTAATTACAATGTCGGAGACACAAGGAAGTTAGATGCCGGACTGTCAGGTACACACACGGTGGGGGATTTATACAAAGGTAGGGACATAGGAGTCAGGGTTCACATATGACACGGGTAACATACGTGCCACAGTCGGGAAATACAACTATTTAGAACAACAACAATAACAGAATAAGGGGCTATGTACACACTGCCCGCGAGCATGCTGGGATATGATAATCACCCCCGGTGCTACATTACTTTTAAAAAGCGTCACTTATTAACAAAAAGTTGTAGGATTTGGCCACAATGGGGCATTTTCATTGGTGTTGCTCTTAAGCCGCTTTCAGACATACGCTGTCACCCGGTACGGTGTTTTTAGATATTCCCTAGAGGGGCTGTATCTTTACCCTGCTAGATCTGTAAAACAAAGTCCGGATAATTTCCGAATGATCCTCAGGCGTGAATAGAGCAGGAGAATTCAGCGCAAGCGAGTGGGCGTGTTAATGACGTTTCTATTATGGCACTGGTGCAAAAACAGAAGAATATGTAGCTGCTTTGTGCCGGTATATTACGGAAGTATATTGCAGTCACCTGGAAAAAAAATCGGTTTTGTTTTTACGAATGAATGACACAGTTATCCTGTTTTTACGAGTAATATTTTTGAAGTAACAAGACAATCTTTCTGTTTTTCATGATGCGCAATCTGCGTAGTTTAATCTGCTTTTATTTTTTATCTTGGTTTGAGACATTGGGAAACAGAATAATTCTAATGTTTCTAAGTAGTGCAGATGGAATTATTAGTTTATAAAACAGGATGACTGTCATTAATTTTGAAAAAGAAAACCAAAAACCAGAATACTGTACGCTTCCGTAATATATGGTTATTTCACTGATATTGCAGGTACGTCTAAATAAATGTAGAATTAAAATCAAAGCTAAAACAGTGGTCATTGCAGAAAGATATATTTATTATGTACCATGTCCTGCTTGCTGCATGCACAATAATATCGACATATCGCCCAAGCGTACAACACACAAAAGGTTTAGTAACTCATACAATAAAATATATACAGTGCTGGTTTGGAGGATGCCAAGCATGTTTATGTTGTGAAGGGCGCTATATAAAAATAAACTGAACTGAGTTGAATTATTGTTTTTTCTGACAAAAAATAAACTATAAGTGCTTGGTGGGAGAACACACCCCAAAATCTTTAGGAGCTTACTTGGAAATTGGTACCACTTCCAAAACATCCAGGCCAACCCTGGAATTGTGGTTCAGCTGCTTCACAAACCCACTGTCAACAACATACCTGCCCAACAGAAAAAAATCATCTTGAAAATTCTATAATTACTTCTGCTTAAAAGCAGTTCTTTCCCATAGCCAGAATAATGGTTATTTATAGAGGACTAGTTATTAACTGTACTCCACAAACAGTCATGCGGTTCACCTTATTCCACCAACAGTGGTTTCACTCACCGGATTCCTGTGATGGTCAGAGATGTAGCTGCAATGTTGGTAGCCACAACACACTTTCTGATACCAGCCGGGGGAGACTGAAAGATCATCCGTTGCTGATCTGTAGACAGGCATGTAAACAGCACTCAAATCAACACAGACAATATCCTCTACAGTTTAAACTATTACTTCAGCTAGTTATGGGGCTGTTGAAAATGACATCACTGTATTCCCCGGACAGCCCCGTCACCTGCTCCCCCTCCTAATCCATACTCCTCTCACACTCCCCAACCTCTACAGTTTCTAGAAGCACTGGATGGATCAACGGAAAATGTGAAAGCCAATAAATGTTTCTTGGTTGTGATACATAACTGTGAAACTAAACCTGCACATTTCATTTACATTTTCCAATTTGCACAGTTAGTAACACTTTTCAAATCTCCCTTAAAATAAGTTGCACAGAAATGCTTGACATAGTTTCAAAGCGCATCACAAAAAGGCCTACGATGTGATCTACTTAGATTTCCAGAAGGCCTTTAATGTTGTCCTCCACAAACGACTCCGGCTTAAGCTCAAAGCCGCAGGGATTTTAGGAACTGTAGCTGGTTAACAGACAGGAAGCAGCGGGTAGCTATTAGGGGCACAATGTCACAGTCGGCCTGTGTTCATAGTGGGGTACCACAGGTTTCAATTTTAGGACCACTATTGTTCCTAATTTACATAAATAATATAGACACCGATATATACAGTAAACTGGTTAAATTTGCAGATGACACCAAGGTGGGTGGTGTAGCAGATACTGAA